>JBBELK010001082.1:0-96529 GCA_037783545.1 Henricia sp. BOLD:AAB3569 | reverse complement strand
GAATATATACAGTTTGGAGCATGCCAAATTTGAAGTTGGTTGGAAAATTCCTTGATTTCCAAATTTGCCGGCATTTGGGACACACTTTGACCTAATTCCCGTCACAATCTGGGGTGAGTCAACGGCCGTACAAATGTACACCAGCGCGGCGCAGGGTGTACCAACAGCCACGGTTAGGGGAATAACCACGCAGCCGAGCTCCGTTTTCCCTAAACTCTTAAATTTCTCCGTCATTTCCCAGCGAAAATCTGTCAATTTTGCATGACAAGTGCGGAATATATACAGTTTGGAGCATGCCAAATTTGAAGTTGGTTGGAAAATTCCTTGATTTCCAAATTTGCCGACATTTGGGACACACTTTGACCTAATTCCCGTCACAATCTGGGGTGAGTCAACGGCCGTAGAAATGTACACCAGCGCGGCGCAGGGTGTCCCAACAGCCACGGTTAGGGGAATAACCACGCAGCCGAGCTCCGTTTTCCCTAAACTCTGAAATTTCTCCGTCATTTCCCAGCGAAAATCTGTCAATTTTGCATGACAAGTGCGGAATATATACAGTTTGGAGCATACAAAATTTGAAGTTGGTTGGAAAATTCCTTGATTTCCAAATTTGCCGGCATTTGGGACACACTTTGACCTAATTCCCGTCACAATCTGGGGTGAGTCAACGGCCGTAGAAATGTACACCAGCGCGGCGCAGGGTGTCCCAACAGCCACGGTTAGGGGAATAACCACGCAGCCGAGCTCCGTTTTCCCTAAACTCTGAAATTTCTCCGTCATTTCCCAGCGAAAATCTGTCAATTTTGCATGACAAGTGCGGAATATATACAGTTTGGAGCATGCAAAATTTGAAGTTGGTTGGAAAATTCCTTGATTTCCAAATTTGCCGGCATTTGGGACACACTTTGACCTAATTCCCGTCACAATCTGGGGTGAGTCAACGGCCGTAGAAATGTACACCAGCGCGGCGCAGGGTGTCCCAACAGCCACGGTTAGGGGAATAACCACGCAGCCGAGCTCCGTTTTCCCTAAACTCTGAAATGTCTCCGTCATTTCCCAGCGAAAATCTGTCAATTTTGCATGACAAGTGCGGAATATATACAGTTTGGAGCATGCAAAATTTGAAGTTGGTTGGAAAATTCCTTGATTTCCAAATTTGCCGGCATTTGGGACACACTTTGACCTAATTCCCGTCACAATCTGGGGTGAGTCAACGGCCGTACAAATGTACACCAGCGCGGCGCAGGGTGTACCAACAGCCACGGTTAGGGGAATAACCACGCAGCCGAGCTCCGTTTTCCCTAAACTCTGAAATGTCTCCGTCATTTCCCAGCGAAAATCTGTCAATTTTGCATGACAAGTGCGGAATATATACAGTTTGGAGCATACAAAATTTGAAGTTGGTTGGAAAATTCCTTGATTTCCAAATTTGCCGGCATTTGGGACACACTTTGACCTAATTCCCGTCACAATCTGGGGTGAGTCAACGGCCGTACAAATGTACACCAGCGCGGCGCAGGGTGTCCCAACAGCCACGGTTAGGGGAATAACCACGCAGCCGAGCTCCGTTTTCCCTAAACTCTGAAATTTCTCCGCCATTTCCCACCGAAAATCTGTCAATTTTGCATGACAAGTGCGGAATATATACAGTTTGGAGCATGCAAAATTTGAAGTTGGTTGGAAAATTCCTTGATTTCCAAATTTGCCGGCATTTGGGACACACTTTGACCTAATTCCCGTCACAATCTGGGGTGAGTCAACGGCCGTACAAATGTACACCAGCGCGGCGCATGCGCAGGGTGTCCCAACAGCCACGGTTAGGGGAATAACCACGCAGCCGAGCTCCGTTTTCCCTAAACTCTGAAATTTCTCCGTCATTTCCCAGCGAAAATCTGTCAATTTTGCATGACAAGTGCGGAATATATACAGTTTGGAGCATGCAAAATTTGAAGTTGGTTGGAAAATTCCTTGATTTCCAAATTTGCCGGCATTTGGGACACACTTTGACCTAATTCCCGTCACAATCTGGGGTGAGTCAACGGCCGTACAAATGTACACCAGCGCGGCACAGGGTGTCCCAACAGCCACGGTTAGGGGAATAACCACGCAGCCGAGCTCCGTTTTCCCTAAACTCTGAAATTTCTCCGTCATTTCCCAGCGAAAATCTGTCAATTTTGCATGACAAGTGCGGAATATATACAGTTTGGAGCATGCAAAATTTGAAGTTGGTTGGAAAATTCCTTGATTTCCAAATTTGCCGGCATTTGGGACACACTTTGACCTAATTCCCGTCACAATCTGGGGTGAGTCAACGGCCGTACAAATGTACACCAGCGCGGCGCAGGGTGTCCCAACAGCCACGGTTAGGGGAATAACCACGCAGCCGAGCTCCGTTTTCCCTAAACTCTGAAATTTCTCCGTAATTTCCCAGCGAAAATCTGTCAATTTTGCATGACAAGTGCGGAATATATACAGTTTGGAGCATGCAAAATTTGAAGTTGGTTGGAAAATTCCTTGATTTCCAAATTTGCCGGCATTTGGGACACACTTTGACCTAATTCCCGTCACAATCTGGGGTGAGTCAACGGCCGTAGAAATGTACACCAGCGCGGCGCAGGGTGTCCCAACAGCCACGGTTAGGGGAATAACCACGCAGCCGAGCTCCGTTTTCCCTAAACTCTGAAATTTCTCCGTCATTTCCCAGCGAAAATCTGTCAATTTTGCATGACAAGTGCGGAATATATACAGTTTGGAGCATGCAAAATTTGAAGTTGGTTGGAAAATTCCTTGATTTCCAAATTTGCCGGCATTTGGGACACACTTTGACCTAATTCCCGTCACAATCTGGGGTGAGTCAACGGCCGTACAAATGTACACCAGCGCGGCGCAGGGTGTCCCAACAGCCACGGTTAGGGGAATAACCACGCAGCCGAGCTCCGTTTTCCCTAAACTCTGAAATTTCTCCGTAATTTCCCAGCGAAAATCTGTCAATTTTGCATGACAAGTGCGGAATATATACAGTTTGGAGCATGCAAAATTTGAAGTTGGTTGGAAAATTCCTTGATTTCCAAATTTGCCGGCATTTGGGACACACTTTGACCTAATTCCCGTCACAATCTGGGGTGAGTCAACGGCCGTAGAAATGTACACCAGCGCGGCGCAGGGTGTCCCAACAGCCACGGTTAGGGGAATAACCACGCAGCCGAGCTCCGTTTTCCCTAAACTCTGAAATTTCTCCGTCATTTCCCAGCGAAAATCTGTCAATTTTGCATGACAAGTGCGGAATATATACAGTTTGGAGCATGCAAAATTTGAAGTTGGTTGGAAAATTCCTTGATTTCCAAATTTGCCGGCATTTGGGACACACTTTGACCTAATTCCCGTCACAATCTGGGGTGAGTCAACGGCCGAATAAATGTACACCAGCGCATGCGCAGGGTGTCCCAACAGCCACGGTTAGGGGAATAACCACGCAGCCGAGCTCCGTTTTCCCTAAACTCTGAAATTTCTCCGTCATTTCCCAGCGAAAATCTGTCAATTTTGCATGACAAGTGCGGAATATATACAGTTTGGAGCATGCAAAATTTGAAGTTGGTTGGAAAATTCCTTGATTTCCAAATTTGCCGGCATTTGGGACACACTTTGACCTAATTCCCGTCACAATCTGGGGTGAGTCAACGGCCGTAGAAATGTACACCAGCGCGGCGCATGCGCAGGGTGTCCCAACAGCCACGGTTAGGTGAATAACCACGCAGCCGAGCTCCGTTTTCCCTAAACTCTGAAATTTCTCCGTCATTTCCCAGCGAAAATCTGTCAATTTTGCATGACAAGTGCGGAATATATACAGTTTGGAGCATGCAAAATTTGAAGTTGGTTGGAAAATTCCTTGATTTCCAAATTTGCCGGCATTTGGGACACACTTTGACCTAATTCCCGTCACAATCTGGGGTGAGTCAACGGCCGTACAAATGTACACCAGCGCGGCGCATGCGCAGGGTGTCCCAACAGCCACGGTTAGGGGAATAACCACGCAGCCGAGCTCCGTTTTCCCTAAACTCTGAAATTTCTCCGTCATTTCCCAGCGAAAATCTGTCAATTTTGCATGACAAGTGCGGAATATATACAGTTTGGAGCATGCAAAATTTGAAGTTGGTTGGAAAATTCCTTGATTTCCAAATTTGCCGGCATTTGGGACACACTTTGACCTAATTCCCGTCACAATCTGGGGTGAGTCAACGGCCGTAGAAATGTACACCAGCGCGGCGCATGCGCAGGGTGTCCCAACAGCCACGGTTAGGTGAATAACCACGCAGCCGAGCTCCGTTTTCCCTAAACTCTGAAATTTCTAGGTCATTTCCCAGCGAAAATCTGTCAATTTTGCATGACAAGTGCGGAATATATACAGTTTGGAGCATGCAAAATTTGAAGTTGGTTGGAAAATTCCTTGATTTCCAAATTTGCCGGCATTTGGGACACACTTTGACCTAATTCCCGTCACAATCTGGGGTGAGTCAACGGCCGTACAAATGTACACCAGCGCGGCGCATGCGCAGGGTGTCCCAACAGCCACGGTTAGGGGAATAACCACGCAGCCGAGCTCCGTTTTCCCTAAACTCTGAAATTTCTCCGTCATTTCCCAGCGAAAATCTGTCAATTTTGCATGACAAGTGCGGAATATATACAGTTTGGAGCATGCAAAATTTGAAGTTGGTTGGAAAATTCCTTGATTTCCAAATTTGCCGGCATTTGGGACACACTTTGACCTAATTCCCGTCACAATCTGGGGTGAGTCAACGGCCGTAGAAATGTACACCAGCGCGGCGCAGGGTGTCCCAACAGCCACGGTTAGGCGAATAACCACGCAGCCGAGCTCCGTTTTCCCTAAACTCTGAAATTTCTCCGTCATTTCCCAGCGAAAATCTGTCAATTTTGCATGACAAGTGCGGAATATATACAATTTGGAGCATGCAAAATTTGAAGTTGGTTGGAAAATTCCTTGATTTCCAAATTTGCCGGCATTTGGGACACACTTTGACCTAATTCCCGTCACAATCTGGGGTGAGTCAACGGCCGTACAAATGTACACCAGCGCATGCGCAGGGTGTCCCAACAGCCACGGTTAGGGAAATAACCACGCAGCCGAGCTCCGTTTTCCCTAAACTCTGAAATTTCTCCGTCATTTCCCAGCGAAAATCTGTCAATTTTGCATGACAAGTGCGGAATATATACAGTTTGGAGCATGCAAAATTTGAAGTTGGTTGGAAAATTCCTTGATTTCCAAATTTGCCGGCATTTGGGACACACTTTGACCTAATTCCCGTCACAATCTGGGGTGAGTCAACGGCCGTACAAATGTACACCAGCGCGGCGCATGCGCAGGGTGTCCCAACAGCCACGGTTAGGGGAATAACCACGCAGCCGAGCTCCGTTTTCCCTAAACTCTGAAATTTCTCCGTCATTTCCCAGCGAAAATCTGTCAATTTTGCATGACAAGTGCGGAATATATACAGTTTGGAGCATGCAAAATTTGAAGTTGGTTGGAAAATTCCTTGATTTCCAAATTTGCCGGCATTTGGGACACACTTTGACCTAATTCCCGTCACAATCTGGGGTGAGTCAACGGCCGTAGAAATGTACACCAGCGCGGCGCAGGGTGTCCCAACAGCCACGGTTAGGCGAATAACCACGCAGCCGAGCTCCGTTTTCCCTAAACTCTGAAATTTCTCCGTCATTTCCCAGCGAAAATCTGTCAATTTTGCATGACAAGTGCGGAATATATACAATTTGGAGCATGCAAAATTTGAAGTTGGTTGGAAAATTCCTTGATTTCCAAATTTGCCGGCATTTGGGACACACTTTGACCTAATTCCCGTCACAATCTGGGGTGAGTCAACGGCCGTACAAATGTACACCAGCGCATGCGCAGGGTGTCCCAACAGCCACGGTTAGGGAAATAACCACGCAGCCGAGCTCCGTTTTCCCTAAACTCTGAAATTTCTCCGTCATTTCCCAGCGAAAATCTGTCAATTTTGCATGACAAGTGCGGAATATATACAGTTTGGAGCATGCAAAATTTGAAGTTGGTTGGAAAATTCCTTGATTTCCAAATTTGCCGGCATTTGGGACACACTTTGACCTAATTCCCGTCACAATCTGGGGTGAGTCAACGGCCGTACAAATGTACACCAGCGCATGCGCAGGGTGTCCCAACAGCCACGGTTAGGGAAATAACCACGCAGCCGAGCTCCGTTTTCCCTAAACTCTGAAATTTCTCCGTCATTTCCCAGCGAAAATCTGTCAATTTTGCATGACAAGTGCGGAATATATACAGTTTGGAGCATGCAAAATTTGAAGTTGGTTGGAAAATTCCTTGATTTCCAAATTTGCCGGCATTTGGGACACACTTTGACCTAATTCCCGTCACAATCTGGGGTGAGTCAACGGCCGTACAAATGTACACCAGCGCGGCGCAGGGTGTCCCAACAGCCACGGTTAGGGGAATAACCACGCAACCGAGCTCCGTTTTCCCTAAACTCTGAAATTTCTCCGTCATTTCCAAGCGAAAATCTGTCAATATTGCATGACAAGTGCGGAATATATACAGTTTGGAGCATGCAAAATTTGAAGTTGGTTGGAAAATTCCTTGATTTCCAAATTTGCCGGCATTTGGGACACACTTTGACCTAATTCCCGTCACAATCTGGGGTGAGTCAACGGCCGTACAAATGTACACCAGCGCGGAGCAGGGTGTCCCAACAGCCACGGTTAGGGGAATAACCACGCAGCCGAGCTCCGTTTTCCCTAAACTCTGAAATTTCTCCGTCATTTCCCAGTGAAAATCTGTCAATTTTGCATGACAACTGCGGAATATATACAGTTTGGAGCATGCAAAATTTGAAGTTGGTTGGAAAATTCCTTGATTTCCAAATTTGCCGGCATTTGGGACACACTTTGACCTAATTCCCGTCACAATCTGGGGTGAGTCAACGGCCGTATAAATGTACACCAGCGCGGCGCAGGGTGTCCCAACAGCCACGGTTGGGGGAATAACCACGCAGCCGAGCTCCGTTTTCCCTAAACTCTGAAATTTCTCCGTCATTTCCCAGCAAAAATCTGTCAATTTTGCATGACAAGTGCGGAATATATACAGTTTGGAGCATGCAAAATTTGAAGTTGGTTGGAAAATTCCTTGATTTCCAAATTTGCCGGCATTTGGGACACACTTTGACCTAATTCCCGTCACAATCTGGGGTGAGTCAACGGCCGTACAAATGTACACCAGCGCGGCGCAGGGTGTCCCAACAGCCACGGTTAGGGGAATAACCACGCAACCGAGCTCCGTTTTCCCTAAACTCTGAAATTTCTCCGTCATTTCCCAGCGAAAATCTGTCAATTTTGCATGACAAGTGCGGAATATATACAGTTTGGAGCATGCAAAATTTGAAGTTGGTTGGAAAATTCCTTGATTTCCAAATTTGCCGGCATTTGGGACACACTTTGACCTAAATCCCGTCACAATCTGGGGTGAGTCAACGGCCGTACAAATGTACAACCCAGCGCGGCGCAGGGTGTCCCAACAGCCACGGTTAGGGGAATAACCACGCAGCCGAGCTCCGTTTTCCCTAAACTCTGAAATTTCTCCGTCATTTCCCAGCGAAAATCTGTCAATTTTGCATGACAACTGCGGAATATATACAGTTTGGAGCATGCAAAATTTGAAGTTGGTTGGAAAATTCCTTGATTTCCAAATTTGCCGGCATTTGGGACACACTTTGACCTAATTCCCGTCACAATCTGGGGTGAGTCAACGGCCGTAGAAATGTACACCAGCGCGGCGCATGCGCAGGGTGTCCCAACAGCCACGGTTAGGTGAATAACCATGCAGCCGAGCTCCGTTTTCCCTAAACTCTGAAATTTCTCCGTCATTTCCCAGCGAAAATCTGTCAATTTTGCATGACAAGTGCGGAATATATACAGTTTGGAGCATGCAAAATTTGAAGTTGGTTGGAAAATTCCTTGATTTCCAAATTTGCCGGCATTTGGGACACACTTTGACCTAATTCCCGTCACAATCTGGGGTGAGTCAACGGCCGTACAAATGTACACCAGCGCGGCGCATGCGCAGGGTGTCCCAACAGCCACGGTTAGGGGAATAACCACGCAGCCGAGCTCCGTTTTCCCTAAACTCTGAAATTTCTCCGTCATTTCCCAGCGAAAATCTGTCAATTTTGCATGACAAGTGCGGAATATATACAGTTTGGAGCATGCAAAATTTGAAGTTGGTTGGAAAATTCCTTGATTTCCAAATTTGCCGGCATTTGGGACACACTTTGACCTAATTCCCGTCACAATCTGGGGTGAGTCAACGGCCGTAGAAATGTACACCAGCGCGGCGCATGCGCAGGGTGTTCCAACAGCCACGGTTAGGTGAATAACCACGCAGCCGAGCTCCGTTTTCCCTAAACTCTGACATTTCTAGGTCATTTCCCAGCGAAAATCTGTCAATTTTGCATGACAAGTGCGGAATATATACAGTTTGGAGCATGCAAAATTTGAAGTTGGTTGGAAAATTCCTTGATTTCCAAATTTGCCGGCATTTGGGACACACTTTGACCTAATTCCCGTCACAATCTGGGGTGAGTCAACGGCCGTACAAATGTACACCAGCGCGGCGCATGCGCAGGGTGTCCCAACAGCCACGGTTAGGGGAATAACCACGCAGCCGAGCTCCGTTTTCCCTAAACTCTGAAATTTCTCCGTCATTTCCCAGCGAAAATCTGTCAATTTTGCATGACAAGTGCGGAATATATACAGTTTGGAGCATGCAAAATTTGAAGTTGGTTGGAAAATTCCTTGATTTCCAAATTTGCCGGCATTTGGGACACACTTTGACCTAATTCCCGTCACAATCTGGGGTGAGTCAACGGCCGTAGAAATGTACACCAGCGCGGCGCAGGGTGTCCCAACAGCCACGGTTAGGCGAATAACCACGCAGCCGAGCTCCGTTTTCCCTAAACTCTGAAATTTCTCCGTCATTTCCCAGCGAAAATCTGTCAATTTTGCATGACAAGTGCGGAATATATACAATTTGGAGCATGCAAAATTTGAAGTTGGTTGGAAAATTCCTTGATTTCCAAATTTGCCGGCATTTGGGACACACTTTGACCTAATTCCCGTCACAATCTGGGGTGAGTCAACGGCCGTACAAATGTACACCAGCGCATGCGCAGGGTGTCCCAACAGCCACGGTTAGGGAAATAACCACGCAGCCGAGCTCCGTTTTCCCTAAACTCTGAAATTTCTCCGTCATTTCCCAGCGAAAATCTGTCAATTTTGCATGACAAGTGCGGAATATATACAGTTTGGAGCATGCAAAATTTGAAGTTGGTTGGAAAATTCCTTGATTTCCAAATTTGCCGGCATTTGGGACACACTTTGACCTAATTCCCGTCACAATCTGGGGTGAGTCAACGGCCGTACAAATGTACACCAGCGCATGCGCAGGGTGTCCCAACAGCCACGGTTAGGGAAATAACCACGCAGCCGAGCTCCGTTTTCCCTAAACTCTGAAATTTCTCCGTCATTTCCCAGCGAAAATCTGTCAATTTTGCATGACAAGTGCGGAATATATACAGTTTGGAGCATGCAAAATTTGAAGTTGGTTGGAAAATTCCTTGATTTCCAAATTTGCCGGCATTTGGGACACACTTTGACCTAATTCCCGTCACAATCTGGGGTGAGTCAACGGCCGTACAAATGTACACCAGCGCGGCGCAGGGTGTCCCAACAGCCACGGTTAGGGGAATAACCACGCAACCGAGCTCCGTTTTCCCTAAACTCTGAAATTTCTCCGTCATTTCCCAGCGAAAATCTGTCAATATTGCATGACAAGTGCGGAATATATACAGTTTGGAGCATGCAAAATTTGAAGTTGGTTGGAAAATTCCTTGATTTCCAAATTTGCCGGCATTTGGGACACACTTTGACCTAATTCCCGTCACAATCTGGGGTGAGTCAACGGCCGTACAAATGTACACCAGCGCGGAGCAGGGTGTCCCAACAGCCACGGTTAGAGGGGAATAACCACGCAGCCGAGCTCCGTTTTCCCTAAACTCTGAAATTTCTCCGTCATTTCCCAGTGAAAATCTGTCAATTTTGCATGACAACTGCGGAATATATACAGTTTGGAGCATGCAAAATTTGAAGTTGGTTGGAAAATTCCTTGATTTCCAAATTTGCCGGCATTTGGGACACACTTTGACCTAATTCCCGTCACAATCTGGGGTGAGTCAACGGCCGTATAAATGTACACCAGCGCGGCGCAGGGTGTCCCAACAGCCACGGTTGGGGGAATAACCACGCAGCCGAGCTCCGTTTTCCCTAAACTCTGAAATTTCTCCGTCATTTCCCAGCAAAAATCTGTCAATTTTGCATGACAAGTGCGGAATATATACAGTTTGGAGCATGCAAAATTTGAAGTTGGTTGGAAAATTCCTTGATTTCCAAATTTGCCGGCATTTGGGACACACTTTGACCTAATTCCCGTCACAATCTGGGGTGAGTCAACGGCCGTACAAATGTACACCAGCGCGGCGCAGGGTGTCCCAACAGCCACGGTTAGGGGAATAACCACGCAGCCGAGCTCCGTTTTCCCTAAACTCTGAAATTTCTCCGTCATTTCCCAGCGAAAATCTGTCAATTTTGCATGACAACTGCGGAATATATACAGTTTGGAGCATGCAAAATTTGAAGTTGGTTGGAAAATTCCTTGATTTCCAAATTTGCCGGCATTTGGGACACACTTTGACCTAATTCCCGTCACAATCTGGGGTGAGTCAACGGCCGTATAAATGTACACCAGCGCATGCGCAGGGTGTCCCAACAGCCACGGTTAGGGGAATAACCACGCAGCCGAGCTCCGTTTTCCCTAAACTCTGAAATTTCTTCGTCATTTCCCAGCGAAAATCTGTCAATTTTGCATGACAAGTGCGGAATATATACAGTTTGGAGCATGCAAAATTTGAAGTTGGTTGGAAAATTCCTTGATTTCCAAATTTGCCGGCATTTGGGACACACTTTGACCTAATTCCCGTCACAATCTGGGGTGAGTCAACGGCCGTACAAATGTACACCAGCGCGGCGCATGCGCAGGGTCTCCCAACAGCCACGGTTAGGGGAATAACCACGCAGCCGAGCTCCGTTTTCCCTAAACTCTGAAATGTCTCCGTCATTTCCCAGCGAAAATCTGTCAATTTTGCATGACAAGTGCGGAATATATACAGTTTGGAGCATGCAAAATTTGAAGTTGGTTGGAAAATTCCTTGATTTCCAAATTTGCCGGCATTTGGGACACACTTTGACCTAATTCCCGTCACAATCTGGGGTGAGTCAACGGCCGTAGAAATGTACACCAGCGCATGCGCAGGGTGTCCCAACAGCCACGGTTAGGGGAATAACCACGCAGCCGAGCTCCGTTTTCCCTAAACTCTGAAATGTCTCCGTCATTTCCCAGCGAAAATCTGTCAATTTTGCATGACAAGTGCGGAATATATACAGTTTGGAGCATGCAAAATTTGAAGTTGGTTGGAAAATTCCTTGATTTCCAAATTTGCCGGCATTTGGGACACACTTTGACCTAATTCCCGTCACAATCTGGGGTGAGTCAACGGCCGTAGAAATGTACACCAGCGCGGCGCATGCGCAGGGTGTCCCAACAGCCACGGTTAGGGGAATAACCACGCAGCCGAGCTCCGTTTTCCCTAAACTCTGAAATTTCTCCGTCATTTCCCAGCGAAAATCTGTCAATTTTGCATGACAAGTGAGGAATATATACAGTTTGGAGCATGCAAAATTTGAAGTTGGTTGGAAAATTCCTTGATTTCCAAATTTGCCGGCATTTGGGACACACTTTGACCTAATTCCCGTCACAATCTGGGGTGAGTCAACGGCCGTATAAATGTACACCAGCGCATGCGCAGGGTGTCCCAACAGCCACGGTTATGGGAATAACCACGCAGCCGAGCTCCGTTTTCCCTAAACTCTGAAATTTCTTCGTCATTTCCCAGCGAAAATCTGTCAATTTTGCATGACAAGTGCGGAATATATACAGTTTGGAGCATGCAAAATTTGAAGTTGGTTGGAAAATTCCTTGATTTCCAAATTTGCCGGCATTTGGGACACACTTTGACCTAATTCCCGTCACAATCTGGGGTGAGTCAACGGCCGTACAAATGTACACCAGCGCGGCGCATGCGCAGGGTGTCCCAACAGCCACGGTTAGGGGAATAACCACGCAGCCGAGCTCCGTTTTCCCTAAACTCTGAAATTTCTCCGTCATTTCCCAGCGAAAATCTGTCAATTTTGCATGACAAGTGCGGAATATATACAGTTTGGAGCATGCAAAATTTGAAGTTGGTTGGAAAATTCCTTGATTTCCAAATTTGCCGGCATTTGGGACACACTTTGACCTAATTCCCGTCACAATCTGGGGTGAGTCAACGGCCGTAGAAATGTACACCAGCGCATGCGCAGGGTGTCCCAACAGCCACGGTTAGGGGAATAACCACGCAGCCGAGCTCCGTTTTCCCTAAACTCTGAAATGTCTCCGTCATTTCCCAGCGAAAATCTGTCAATTTTGCATGACAAGTGCGGAATATATACAGTTTGGAGCATGCAAAATTTGAAGTTGGTTGGAAAATTCCTTGATTTCCAAATTTGCCGGCATTTGGGACACACTTTGACCTAATTCCCGTCACAATCTGGGGTGAGTCAACGGCCGTACAAATGTACACCAGCGCGGCGCAGGGTGTCCCAACAGCCACGGTTAGGGGAATAACCACGCAACCGAGCTCCGTTTTCCCTAAACTCTGAAATTTCTCCGTCATTTCCCAGCGAAAATCTGTCAATTTTGCATGACAAGTGCGGAATATATACAGTTTGGAGCATGCAAAATTTGAAGTTGGTTGGAAAATTCCTTGATTTCCAAATTTGCCGGCATTTGGGACACACTTTGACCTAAATCCCGTCACAATCTGGGGTGAGTCAACGGCCGTACAAATGTACACCAGCGCGGCGCAGGGTGTCCCAACAGCCACGGTTAGGGGAATAACCACGCAGCCGAGCTCCGTTTTCCCTAAACTCTGAAATTTCTCCGTCATTTCCCAGCGAAAATCTGTCAATTTTGCATGACAACTGCGGAATATATACAGTTTGGAGCATGCAAAATTTGAAGTTGGTTGGAAAATTCCTTGATTTCCAAATTTGCCGGCATTTGGGACACACTTTGACCTAATTCCCGTCACAATCTGGGGTGAGTCAACGGCCGTATAAATGTACACCAGCGCATGCGCAGGGTGTCCCAACAGCCACGGTTAGGGGAATAACGACGCAGCCGAGCTCCGTTTTCCCTAAACTCTGAAATTTCTTCGTCATTTCCCAGCGAAAATCTGTCAATTTTGCATGACAAGTGCGGAATATATACAGTTTGGAGCATGCAAAATTTGAAGTTGGTTGGAAAATTCCTTGATTTCCAAATTTGCCGGCATTTGGGACACACTTTGACCTAATTCCCGTCACAATCTGGGGTGAGTCAACGGCCGTACAAATGTACACCAGCGCGGCGCATGCGCAGGGTGTCCCAACAGCCACGGTTAGGGGAATAACCACGCAGCCGAGCTCCGTTTTCCCTAAACTCTGAAATTTCTCCGTCATTTCCCAGCGAAAATCTGTCAATTTTGCATGACAAGTGCGGAATATATACAGTTTGGAGCATGCAAAATTTGAAGTTGGTTGGAAAATTCCTTGATTTCCAAATTTGCCGGCATTTGGGACACACTTTGACCTAATTCCCGTCACAATCTGGGGTGAGTCAACGGCCGTAGAAATGTACACCAGCGCATGCGCAGGGTGTCCCAACAGCCACGGTTAGGGGAATAACCACGCAGCCGAGCTCCGTTTTCCCTAAACTCTGAAATGTCTCCGTCATTTCCCAGCGAAAATCTGTCAATTTTGCATGACAAGTGCGGAATATATACAGTTTGGAGCATGCAAAATTTGAAGTTGGTTGGAAAATTCCTTGATTTCCAAATTTGCCGGCATTTGGGACACACTTTGACCTAATTCCCGTCACAATCTGGGGTGAGTCAACGGCCGTAGAAATGTACACCAGCGCGGCGCATGCGCAGGGTGTCCCAACAGCCACGGTTAGGGGAATAACCACGCAGCCGAGCTCCGTTTTCCCTAAACTCTGAAATTTCTCCGTCATTTCCCAGCGAAAATCTGTCAATTTTGCATGACAAGTGCGGAATATATACAGTTTGGAGCATGCAAAATTTGAAGTTGGTTGGAAAATTCCTTGATTTCCAAATTTGCCGGCATTTGGGACAACACTTTGACCTAATTCCCGTCACAATCTGGGGTGAGTCAACGGCCGTATAAATGTACACCAGCGCATGCACAGGGTGTCCCAACAGCCACGGTTATGGGAATAACCACGCAGCCGAGCTCCGTTTTCCCTAAACTCTGAAATTTCTTCGTCATTTCCCAGCGAAAATCTGTCAATTTTGCATGACAAGTGCGGAATATATACAGTTTGGAGCATGCAAAATTTGAAGTTGGTTGGAAAATTCCTTGATTTCCAAATTTGCCGGCATTTGGGACACACTTTGACCTAATTCCCGTCACAATCTGGGGTGAGTCAACGGCCGTACAAATGTACACCAGCGCGGCGCATGCGCAGGGTGTCCCAACAGCCACGGTTAGGGGAATAACCACGCAGCCGAGCTCCGTTTTCCCTAAACTCTGAAATTTCTCCGTCATTTCCCAGCGAAAATCTGTCAATTTTGCATGACAAGTGCGGAATATATACAGTTTGGAGCATGCACAATTTGAAGTTGGTTGGAAAATTCCTTGATTTCCAAATTTGCCGGCATTTGGGACACACTTTGACCTAATTCCCGTCACAATCTGGGGTGAGTCAACGGCCGTACAAATGTACACCAGCGCGGCGCAGGGTGTCCCAACAGCCACGGTTAGGCGAATAACCACGCAGCCGAGCTCCGTTTTCCCTAAACTCTGAAATTTCTCCTTCATTTCCCAGCGAAAATCTGTCAATTTTGCATGACAAGTGCGGAATATATACAGTTTGGAGCATGCAAAATTTGAAGTTGGTTGGAAAATTCCTTGATTTCCAAATTTGCCGGCATTTGGGACACACTTTGACCTAATTCCCGTCACAATCTGGGGTGAGTCAACGGCCGTACAAATGTACACCATGGCGGCGCAGGGTGTCCCAACAGCCACGGTTAGGGGAATAACCACGCAGCCGAGCTCCGTTTTCCCTAAACTCTGAAATTTCTCCGTCATTTCAAAGCGAAAATCTGTCAATTTTGCATGACAAGTGCGGAATATATACAGTTTGGAGCATGCAAAATTTGAAGTTGGTTGGAAAATTCCTTGATTTCCAAATTTGCCGGCATTTGGGACACACTTTGACCTAATTCCCGTCACAATCTGGGGTGAGTCAACGGCCGTACAAATGTACACCAGCGCGGCGCAGGGTGTCCCAACAGCCACGGTTAGGGGAATAACCACGCAGCCGAGCTCCGTTTTCCCTAAACTCTGAAATGTCTCCGTCATTTCCCAGCGAAAATCTGTCAATTTTGCATGACAAGTGCGGAATATATACAGTTTGGAGCATGCAAAATTTGAAGTTGGTTGGAAAATTCCTTGATTTCCAAATTTGCCGGCATTTGGGACACACTTTGACCTAATTCCCGTCACAATCTGGGGTGAGTCAACGGCCGTAGAAATGTACACCAGCGCGGCGCATGCGCAGGGTGTCCCAACAGCCACGGTTAGGGGAATAACCACGCAGCCGAGCTCCGTTTTCCCTAAACTCTGAAATTTCTCCGTCATTTCCCAGCGAAAATCTGTCAATTTTGCATGACAAGTGCGGAATATATACAGTTTGGAGCATGCACAATTTGAAGTTGGTTGGAAAATTCCTTGATTTCCAAATTTGCCGGCATTTGGGACACACTTTGACCTAATTCCCGTCACAATCTGGGGTGAGTCAACGGCCGTACAAATGTACACCAGCGCGGCGCAGGGTGTCCCAACAGCCACGGTTAGGCGAATAACCACGCAGCCGAGCTCCGTTTTCCCTAAACTCTGAAATTTCTCCTTCATTTCCCAGCGAAAATCTGTCAATTTTGCATGACAAGTGCGGAATATATACAGTTTGGAGCATGCAAAATTTGAAGTTGGTTGGAAAATTCCTTG
The DNA here is from genome assembly GCA_037783545.1 of Henricia sp. BOLD:AAB3569. Taxonomy (NCBI): domain Eukaryota; kingdom Metazoa; phylum Echinodermata; class Asteroidea; order Spinulosida; family Echinasteridae; genus Henricia; species Henricia sp. BOLD:AAB3569. The sequence continues at coordinate 80,248 of JBBELK010001082.1, read as the reverse complement.
ATTTCCAAATTTGCCGGCATTTGGGACACACTTTGACCTAATTCCCGTCACAATCTGGGGTGAGTCAACGGCCGTACAAATGTACACCAGGGCGGCGCAGGGTGTCCCAACAGCCACGGTTAGGGGAATAACCACGCAGCCGAGCTCCGTTTTCCCTAAACTCTGAAATTTCTCCGTCATTTCAAAGCGAAAATCTGTCAATTTTGCATGACAAGTGCGGAATATATACAGTTTGGAGCATGCAAAATTTGAAGTTGGTTGGAAAATTCCTTGATTTCCAAATTTGCCGGCATTTGGGACACACTTTGACCTAATTCCCGTCACAATCTGGGGTGAGTCAACGGCCGTACAAATGTACACCAGCGCGGCGCAGGGTGTCCCAACAGCCACGGTTAGGGGAATAACCACGCAGCCGAGCTCCGTTTTCCCTAAACTCTGAAATTTCTCCGTCATTTCAAAGCGAAAATCTGTCAATTTTGCATGACAAGTGCGGAATATATACAGTTTGGAGCATGCAAAATTTGAAGTTGGTTGGAAAATTCCTTGATTTCCAAATTTGCCGGCATTTGGGACACACTTTGACCTAATTCCCGTCACAAACTGGGGTGAGTCCACGGCCGTAGAAATGTACACCAGCGCGGCGCAGGGTGTCCCAACAGCCACGGTTAGGCGAATAACCACGCAGCCGAGCTCCGTTTTCCCTAAACTCTGAAATTTCTCCTTCATTTCCCAGCGAAAATCTGTCAATTTTGCATGACAAGTGCGGAATATATACAGTTTGGAGCATGCAACATTTGAAGTTGGTTGGAAAATTCCTTGATTTCCAAATTTGCCGGCATTTGGGACACACTTTGACCTAATTCCCGTCACAATCTGGGGTGAGTCAACGGCCGTACAAATGTACACCAGCGCGGCGCAGGGTGTCCCAACAGCCACGGTTAGGGGAATAACCACGCAGCCGAGCTCCGTTTTCCCTAAACTCTGAAATTTCTCCGTCATTTCCCAGCGAAAATCTGTCAATTTTGCATGACAAGTGCGGAATATATACAGTTTGGAGCATGCAAAATTTGAAGTTGGTTGGAAAATTCCTTGATTTCCAAATTTGCCGGCATTTGGGACACACTTTGACCTAATTCCCGTCACAATCTGGGGTGAGTCAACGGCCGTAGAAATGTACACCAGCGCGGCGCAGGGTGTCCCAACAGCCACGGTTAGGGGAATAACCACGCAGCCGAGCTCCGTTTTCCCTAAACTCTGAAATTTCTCCGTCATTTCCCAGCGAAAATCTGTCAATTTTGCATGACAAGTGCGGAATATATACAGTTTGGAGCATGCAAAATTTGAAGTTGGTTGGAAAATTCCTTGATTTCCAAATTTGCCGGCATTTGGGACACACTTTGACCTAATTCCCGTCACAATCTGGGGTGAGTCAACGGCCGTAGAAATGTACACCAGCGCGGCGCAGGGTGTCCCAACAGCCACGGTTAGGCGAATAACCACGCAGCCGAGCTCCGTTTTCCCTAAACTCTGAAATTTCTCCTTCATTTCCCAGCGAAAATCTGTCAATTTTGCATGACAAGTGCGGAATATATACAGTTTGGAGCATGCAAAATTTGAAGTTGGTTGGAAAATTCCTTGATTTCCAAATTTGCCGGCATTTGGGACACACTTTGACCTAATTCCTGTCACAATCTGGGGTGAGTCAACGGCCGTAGAAATGTACACCAGCGCGGCGCAGGGTGTCCCAACAGCCACGGTTAGGGGAATAACCACGCAGCCGAGCTCCGTTTTCCCTGAACTCTGAAATTTCTCCGTCATTTCCAGCGAAAATCTGTCAATTTTGCATGACAAGTGCGGAATATATACAGTTTGGAGCATGCAAAATTTGAAGTTGGTTGGAAAATTCCTTGATTTCCAAATTTGCCGGCATTTGGGACACACTTTGACCTAATTCCCGTCACAATCTGGGGTGAGTCAACGGCCGTACAAATGTACACCAGGGCGGCGCAGGGTGTCCCAACAGCCACGGTTAGGGGAATAACCACGCAGCCGAGCTCCGTTTTCCCTAAACTCTGAAATTTCTCCGTCATTTCAAAGCGAAAATCTGTCAATTTTGCATGACAAGTGCGGAATATATACAGTTTGGAGCATGCAAAATTTGAAGTTGGTTGGAAAATTCCTTGATTTCCAAATTTGCCGGCATTTGGGACACACTTTGACCTAATTCCCGTCACAATCTGGGGTGAGTCAACGGCCGTACAAATGTACACCAGCGCGGCGCAGGGTGTCCCAACAGCCACGGTTAGGGAATAACCACGCAGCCGAGCTCCGTTTTCCCTAAACTCTGAAATGTCTCCGTCATTTCCCAGCGAAAATCTGTCAATTTTGCATGACAAGTGCGGAATATATACAGTTTGGAGCATGCAAAATTTGAAGTTGGTTGGAAAATTCCTTGATTTCCAAATTTGCCGGCATTTGGGACACACTTTGACCTAATTCCCGTCACAATCTGGGGTGAGTCAACGGCCGTAGAAATGTACACCAGCGCGGCGCATGCGCAGGGTGTCCCAACAGCCACGGTTATTGGAATAACCACGCAGCCGAGCTCCGTTTTCCCTAAACTCTGAAATTTCTCCGTCATTTCCCAGCGAAAATCTGTCAATTTTGCATGACAAGTGCGGAATATATACAGTTTGGAGCATGCACAATTTGAAGTTGGTTGGAAAATTCCTTGATTTCCAAATTTGCCGGCATTTGGGACACACTTTGACCTAATTCCCGTCACAATCTGGGGTGAGTCAACGGCCGTACAAATGTACACCAGCGCGGCGCAGGGTGTCCCAACAGCCACGGTTAGGCGAATAACCACGCAGCCGAGCTCCGTTTTCCCTAAACTCTGAAATTTCTCCTTCATTTCCCAGCGAAAATCTGTCAATTTTGCATGACAAGTGCGGAATATATACAGTTTGGAGCATGCAAAATTTGAAGTTGGTTGGAAAATTCCTTGATTTCCAAATTTGCCGGCATTTGGGACACACTTTGACCTAATTCCCGTCACAATCTGGGGTGAGTCAACGGCCGTACAAATGTACACCAGGGCGGCGCAGGGTGTCCCAACAGCCACGGTTAGGGGAATAACCACGCAGCCGAGCTCCGTTTTCCCTAAACTCTGAAATTTCTCCGTCATTTCAAAGCGAAAATCTGTCAATTTTGCATGACAAGTGCGGAATATATACAGTTTGGAGCATGCAAAATTTGAAGTTGGTTGGAAAATTCCTTGATTTCCAAATTTGCCGGCATTTGGGACACACTTTGACCTAATTCCCGTCACAATCTGGGGTGAGTCAACGGCCGTACAAATGTACACCAGCGCGGCGCAGGGTGTCCCAACAGCCACGGTTAGGGGAATAACCACGCAGCCGAGCTCCGTTTTCCCTAAACTCTGAAATTTCTCCGTCATTTCAAAGCGAAAATCTGTCAATTTTGCATGACAAGTGCGGAATATATACAGTTTGGAGCATGCAAAATTTGAAGTTGGTTGGAAAATTCCTTGATTTCCAAATTTGCCGGCATTTGGGACACACTTTGACCTAATTCCCGTCACAAACTGGGGTGAGTCCACGGCCGTAGAAATGTACACCAGCGCGGCGCAGGGTGTCCCAACAGCCACGGTTAGGCGAATAACCACGCAGCCGAGCTCCGTTTTCCCTAAACTCTGAAATTTCTCCTTCATTTCCCAGCGAAAATCTGTCAATTTTGCATGACAAGTGCGGAATATATACAGTTTGGAGCATGCAACATTTGAAGTTGGTTGGAAAATTCCTTGATTTCCAAATTTGCCGGCATTTGGGACACACTTTGACCTAATTCCCGTCACAATCTGGGGTGAGTCAACGGCCGTACAAATGTACACCAGCGCGGCGCAGGGTGTCCCAACAGCCACGGTTAGGGGAATAACCACGCAGCCGAGCTCCGTTTTCCCTAAACTCTGAAATTTCTCCGTCATTTCCCAGCGAAAATCTGTCAATTTTGCATGACAAGTGCGGAATATATACAGTTTGGAGCATGCAAAATTTGAAGTTGGTTGGAAAATTCCTTGATTTCCAAATTTGCCGGCATTTGGGACACACTTTGACCTAATTCCCGTCACAATCTGGGGTGAGTCAACGGCCGTAGAAATGTACACCAGCGCGGCGCAGGGTGTCCCAACAGCCACGGTTAGGGGAATAACCACGCAGCCGAGCTCCGTTTTCCCTAAACTCTGAAATTTCTCCGTCATTTCCCAGCGAAAATCTGTCAATTTTGCATGACAAGTGCGGAATATATACAGTTTGGAGCATGCAAAATTTGAAGTTGGTTGGAAAATTCCTTGATTTCCAAATTTGCCGGCATTTGGGACACACTTTGACCTAATTCCCGTCACAATCTGGGGTGAGTCAACGGCCGTAGAAATGTACACCAGCGCGGCGCAGGGTGTCCCAACAGCCACGGTTAGGCGAATAACCACGCAGCCGAGCTCCGTTTTCCCTAAACTCTGAAATTTCTCCTTCATTTCCCAGCGAAAATCTGTCAATTTTGCATGACAAGTGCGGAATATATACAGTTTGGAGCATGCAAAATTTGAAGTTGGTTGGAAAATTCCTTGATTTCCAAATTTGCCGGCATTTGGGACACACTTTGACCTAATTCCTGTCACAATCTGGGGTGAGTCAACGGCCGTAGAAATGTACACCAGCGCGGCGCAGGGTGTCCCAACAGCCACGGTTAGGGGAATAACCACGCAGCCGAGCTCCGTTTTCCCTAAACTCTGAAATTTCTCCGTCATTTCCCAGCGAAAATCTGTCAATTTTGCATGACAAGTGCGGAATATATACAGTTTGGAGCATGCAAAATTTGAAGTTGGTTGGAAAATTCCTTGATTTATAAATTTGCCGGCATTTGGGACACACTTTGACCTAATTCCCGTCACAATCTGGGGTGAGTCAACGGCCGTACAAATGTACACCAGCGCGGCGCAGGGTGTCCCAACAGCCACGGTTAGGGGAATAACCACGCAGCCGAGCTCCGGTTTCCCTAAACTCTGAAATTTCTCCGTCATTTCCCAGCGAAAATCTGTCAATTTTGCATGACAACTGCGGAATATATACAGTTTGGAGCATGCAAAATTTGAAGTTGGTTGGAAAATTCCTTGATTTCCAAATTTGCCGGCATTTGGGACACACTTTGACCTAATTCCCGTCACAATCTGGGGTGAGTCAACGGCCGTATAAATGTACACCAGCGCATGCGCAGGGTGTCCCAACAGCCACGGTTAGGGGAATAACCACGCAGCCGAGCTCCGTTTTCCCTAAACTCTGAAATGTCTTCGTCATTTCCCAGCGAAAATCTGTCAATTTTGCATGACAAGTGCGGAATATATACAGTTTGGAGCATGCAAAATTTGAAGTTGGTTGGAAAATTCCTTGATTTCCAAATTTGCCGGCATTTGGGACACACTTTGACCTAATTCCCGTCACAATCTGGGGTGAGTCAACGGTCGTACAAATGTACACCAGCGCGGCGCAGGGTGTCCCAACAGCCACGGTTAGGCGAATAACCACGCAGCCGAGCTCCGTTTTCCCTAAACTCTGAAACTTCTCCGTCATTTCCCAGCGAAAATCTGTCAATTTTGCACGACAAGTGCGGAATATATACAATTTGGAGCATGCAAAATTTGAAGTTGGTTGGAAAATTCCTTGATTTCCAAATTTGCCGGCATTTGGGACACACTTTGACCTAATTCCCGTCACAATCTGGGGTGAGTCAACGGCCGTACAAATGTACACCAGCGCATGCGCAGGTTGTCCCAACAGCCACGGTTAGGGGAATAACCACGCAGCCGAGCTCCGTTTTCCCTAAACTCTGAAATTTCTCCGTCATTTCCCAGCGAAAATCTGTCAATTTTGCATGACAAGTGCGGAATATATACAGTTTGGAGCATGCAAAATTTGAAGTTGGTTGGAAAATTCCTTGATTTCCAAATTTGCCGGCATTTGGGACACACTTTGACCTAATTCCCGTCACAATCTGGGGTGAGTCAACGGCCGTAGAAATGTACACCAGCGCATGCGCATGGTGTCCCAACAGCCACGGTTAGGGGAATAACCACGCAGCCGAGCTCCGTTTTCCCTAAACTCTGAAATTTCTTCGTCATTTCCCAGCGAAAATCTGTCAATTTATTTCCCAGCGAAAATCTGTCATTTTGCATGACAAGTGCGGAATATATACAGTTTGGAGCATGCAAATTTGAAGTTGGTTGGAAAATTCCTTGATTTCCAAATTTGCCGGCATTTGGGACACACTTTGACCTAATTCCCGTCACAATCTGGGGTGAGTCAACGGTCGTACAATGTACACCAGCGCGGCGCAGGGTGTCCCAACAGCCACGGTTAGGCGAATAACCACGCAGCCGAGCTCCGTTTTCCCTAAACTCTGAAACTTCTCCGTCATTTCCCAGCGAAAATCTGTCAATTTTGCATGACAAGTGCGGAATATATACAATTTGGAGCATGCAAAATTTGAAGTTGGTTGGAAAATTCCTTGATTTCCAAATTTGCCGGCATTTGGGACACACTTTGACCTAATTCCCGTCACAATCTGGGGTGAGTCAACGGCCGTACAAATGTACACCAGCGCATGCGCAGGGTGTCCCAACAGCCACGGTTAGGGGAATAACCACGCAGCCGAGCTCCGTTTTCCCTAAACTCTGAAATTTCTCCGTCATTTCCCAGCGAAAATCTGTCAATTTTGCATGACAAGTGCGGAATATATACAGTTTGGAGCATGCAAAATTTGAAGTTGGTTGGAAAATTCCTTGATTTCCAAATTTGCCGGCATTTGGGACACACTTTGACCTAATTCCCGTCACAATCTGGGTGAGTCAACGGCCGTAGAAATGTACACCAGCGCGGCGCAGGGTGTCCCAACAGCCACGGTTAGGGGAATAACCACGCAGCCGAGCTCCGTTTTCCCTAAACTCTGAAATTTCTCCGTCATTTCCCAGCGAAAATCTGTCAATTTTGCATGACAAGTGCGGAATATATACAGTTTGGAGCATGCAAAATTTGAAGTTGGTTGGAAAATTCCTTGATTTCCAAATTTGCCGGCATTTGGGACACACTTTGACCTAATTCCCGTCACAATCTGGGGTGAGTCAACGGCCGTAGAAATGTACACCAGCGCGGCGCAGGGTGTCCCAACAGCCACGGTTAGGCGAATAACCACGCAGCCGAGCTCCGTTTTCCCTAAACTCTGAAATTTCTCCTTCATTTCCCAGCGAAAATCTGTCAATTTTGCATGACAAGTGCGGAATATATACAGTTTGAGCATGCAAAATTTGAAGTTGGTTGGAAAATTCCTTGATTTCCAAATTTGCCGGCATTTGGGACACACTTTGACCTAATTCCTGTCACAATCTGGGGTGAGTCAACGGCCGTAGAAATGTACACCAGCGCGGCGCAGGGTGTCCCAACAGCCACGGTTAGGGGAATAACCACGCAGCCGAGCTCCGTTTTCCCCTGAACTCTGAAATTTCTCGTCATTTCCCAGCGAAAATCTGTCAATTTTGCATGACAAGTGCGGAATATATACAGTTTGGAGCATGCAAAATTTGAAGTTGGTTGGAAAATTCCTTGATTTCCAAATTTGCCGGCATTTGGGACACACTTTGACCTAATTCCCGTCACAATCTGGGGTGAGTCAACGGCCGTACCAAATGTACACCAGGGCGGCGCAGGGTGTCCCCAACAGCCACGGTTAGGGGAATAACCACGCAGCCGAGCTCCGTTTTCCCTAAACTCTGAAATTTCTCCGTCATTTCAAAGCGAAAATCTGTCAATTTTGCATGACAAGTGCGGAATATATACAGTTTGGAGCATGCAAAATTTGAAGTTGGTTGGGAAAATTCCTTGATTTCCAAATTTGCCGGCATTTGGGACACACTTTGACCTAATCCATCCGTCACAAATCTGGGGTGAGTCAACGGCCGTACAAATGTACAACCCAGCGCGGCGCAGGGTGTCCCAACAGCCACGGTTAGGGGAATAAACCACGCAGCCGAGCTCCGTTTTCCCTAAACTCTGAAATGTCTCCGTCATTTCCCAGCGAAAAAATCTGTCAATTTTGCATGACAAGTGCGGAATATATACAGTTTGGAGCATGCAAAATTTGAAGTTGGTTGGAAAATTCCTTGATTTCCAAATTTGCCGGCATTTGGACACACTTTGACCTAATTCCCGTCACAATCTGGGGTGAGTCAACGGGCCCGTAGAAATGTACACCAGCGCGGCGCATGCGCAGGGTGTCCAACAGCCACGGTTATTGGAATAACCACGCAGCCGAGCTTCCGTTTTCCCTAAACTCTGAAATTTCTCCGTTCATTTCCCAGCGAAAATCTGTCAATTTTGCATGACAAGTGCGGAATATATACAGTTTGGAGCATGCACAATTTGAAGTTGGTTGGAAAATTCCTTGATTTCCAAATTTGCCGGCATTTGGGACACACTTTGAACCTAATTCCCGTCACAATCTGGGGTGAGTCAACGGCCGTACAAAATGTACACCAGCGCGGCGCAGGGTGTCCCAACAGCCACGGTTAGGCGAATAACCACGCAGCCGAGCTCCGTTTTCCCTAAACTCTGAAATTTCTCCTTCATTTCCCAGCGAAAATCTGTCAATTTTGCATGACAAGTGCGGAATATATACAGTTTGGAGCATGCAAAATTTGAAGTTGGTTGGAAAAATTCCTTGATTTCCATAATTGCCGCATTCGGGACACACTTTGACCTAATTCCCGTCACAATCTGGGTGAGTCAACGCCGTACAAATGTACACCAGGGCGGCGCAGGTGTCCCAACAGCCACGGTTAGGGGAATAAACCACGCAGCCGAGCTCCGTTTTCCCTAAACTCTGAAATTTCTCCGTCATTTCAAAGCGAAAATCTGTCAATTTTGCATGACAAGTGCGGAATATATACAGTTTGGAGCATGCAAAATTTGAAGTTGGTTGGAAAATTCCTTGATTTCCAAATTTGCCGGCATTTGGGACACACTTTGACCTAATTCCCCGTCACAATCTTGGGGTGAGTCAACGGCCCGTACAAATGTACACCAGCGCCGGCGCAGGGTGTCCCAAACAGCCACGGTTAGGGGAATACCTCGCAGCGAGCTCCGTTTTCCCTAAACTCTGAAATTTCTCCGTCATTTCAAAGCGAAAATCTGTCAATTTTGCATGACAAGTGCGGAATATATACAGTTTGAGCATGCAAAATTTAAGTTGTTGGAAAAATTCCTTGATTTCCAAATTTGCCGGCATTTGGGACAACACTTTGACCTAATTCCCGTCACAAACTGGGGTGAGTTCCACGGCCGTAGAAATGTACACCAGCCGCGGCGCAGGGTGTCCCAACAGCCACGGTTAGGCGAATAACCACGCAGCCGGAGCTCACGTTTTCCCTAAACTCTGAAATTTCTCCTTCATTTCCCAGCGAAAAATCTGTCAATTTTGCATGACAAGTGCGGAATATATACAGTTTGGAGCATGCAACATTTGAAGTTGGTTGGAAAATTCCTTGATTTCCAAATTTGCCGGGCATTTGGGGGACACACTTTGACCTAATTCCGTCACAATCTGGGTGAGTCAACGGCCGTACAAATGTACACCAGCGCGGGCGCAGGGTGTCCAACAGCCCACGGTTTGGGGAATAACCACGCAGCCCGAGCTCCGTTTTCCCTAAACTCTGAAATTTCTCCGTCAATTTCCAGCGAAAATCTGTCAATTTTGCATGGACAAGTGCGGAATATATACAGTTTGGAGCATGCAAAATTTGAAGTTGGTTGAAAATTCCTTGATTTCCAAATTTGCCGGCATTTTGGACACACTTTGACCTAATTCCCGTCACAATCTGGGGTGAGTCAACGGCCGTAGAAATGTACACCAGCGCGGCGCAGGGTGTCCCCAACAGCCACGGTTAGGGGAATAGACCACGCAGCCGAGCTCCGTTTTCCCTAAACTCTGAAATTTCTCCGTCATTTCCCAGCGAAAATCTGTCAATTTTGCATGACAAGTGCGGAATATATACAGTTTGGGAGCATGCAAAATTTGAAGTTGGTTGAAAATTCCTTGATTCCAAATTTTGCGGCATTTGGACACACTTTGACCTAATTCCCGTCACAATCTGGGTGAGTCAACGGCCGTAGAAATGTACACCAGCGCGGCGCAGGGTGTCCCAACAGCCACGGTTAGGCGAATAACCACGCAGCCGAGCTCGTTTTCCCTAAAACTCTGAAATTTCTCCTTCATTTCCCAGCGAAAATCTGTCAATTTTGCATGACAAGTGCGGAATATATACAGTTGGAGCATGCAAAAATTTGAAGTTGTTGGAAAATTCCTTGATTTCCAAATTTGCCGGGCATTTGGGACACACTTGACCTAATTCCTGTCACAATCTGGGGTGAGTCAACGGCCGTAGAAATGTACACCAGCGCGGCGCAGGGTGTCCCAACAGCCACGGTTAGGGGAATAACCACGCAGCCGAGCTCCGTTTTCCCTAAACTCTGAAATTTCTCCGTCATTTCCCAGCGGAAAATCTGTCAATTTTGCATGACAAGTGCGGAATATATACAGTTTGGAGCATGCAAAATTTGAAGTTTGTTGGAAAATTCCTTGATTTATAAATTTGCCGGCATTTGGACACACTTTGACCTAATTCCCGTCACAATCTGGGGTGAGTCAACGGCGTAACAAATGTACACCAGCGCGGCGCAGGGTGTCCCAACAGCCACGTTAGGGGGAATAACCACGCAGCCGAGCTCCCGGTTTCCCTAAACTCTGAAATTTTCTCCGTCATTTCCCAGCGAAAATCTGTCAATTTTGCATGACAACTGCGGAATATATACAGTTTGGAGCATGCAAAATTTGAAGTTGGTTGGAAAATTCCTTGATTTCCAAATTTTGCCGGCATTTGGGACACACTTTGACCTAATTCCCGTCACAATCTGGGGTACACCAGCGCATGCGCAGGGTGTCCCAACAGCCACGGTTAGGGGAATAACCACGCAGCCGAGCTCCGTTTTCCCTAAACTCTGAAATGTCTTCGTCATTTCCCAGCGAAAATCTGTCAATTTTGCATGACAAGTGCGGAATATATACAGTTTGGAGCATGCAAAATTTGAAGTTGGTTGGAAAATTCCTTGATTTCCAAATTGCCGGCATTTGGGACACACTTTGACCTAATTCCCGTCACAATCTGGGGTGAGTCAACGGTCGTACAAATGTACACCAGCGCGGCGCAGGGTGTCCCAACAGCCACGGTTAGGCGAATAACCACGCAGCCGAGCTCCGTTTTCCCTAAACTCTGAAACTTCTCCGTCATTTCCCAGCGAAAATCTGTCAATTTTGCATGACAAGTGCGGAATATATACAATTTGGAGCATGCAAAATTTGAAGTTGGTTGGAAAATTCCTTGATTTCCAAATTTGCCGGCATTTGGGACACACTTTGACCTAATTCCCGTCACAATCTGGGGTGAGTCAACGGCCGTACAAATGTACACCAGCGCATGCGCAGGGTGTCCCAACAGCCACGGTTAGGGGAATAACACGCAGCCGAGCTCCGTTTTCCCTAAACTCTGAAATTTCTCCGTCATTTCCCAGCGAAAATCTGTCAATTTTGCATGACAAGTGCGGAATATATACAGTTTGGAGCATGCAAAATTTGAAGTTGGTTGGAAAATTCCTTGATTTCCAAATTTGCCGGCATTTGGGACACACTTTGACCTAATTCCCGTCACAATCTGGGGTGAGTCAACGGCCGTAGAAATGTACACCAGCGCATGCGCATGGTGTCCCAACAGCCACGGTTAGGGGAATAACCACGCAGCCGAGCTCCGTTTTCCCTAAACTCTGAAATTTCTTCGTCATTTCCCAGCGAAAATCTGTCAATTTTGCATGACAAGTGCGGAATATATACAGTTTGGAGCATGCAAAATTTGAAGTTGGTTGGAAAATTCCTTGATTTCCAAATTTGCCGGCATTTGGGACACACTTTGACCTAATTCCCGTCACAATCTGGGGTGAGTCAACGGCCGTACAAATGTACACCAGCGCGGCGCAGGGTGTCCCAACAGCCACGGTTAGGCGAATAACCACGCAGCCGAGCTCCGTTTTCCCTAAACTCTGAATTTTTCTCCGTCATTTCCCAGCGAAAATCTGTCAATTTTGCATGACAAGTGCGGAATATATACAGTTTGGAGCATGCAAAATTTGAAGTTGGTTGGAAAATTCCTTGATTTCCAAATTTGCCGGCATTTGGGACACACTTTGACCTAATTCCCGTCACAATCTGGGGTGAGTCAACGGCCGTAGAAATGTACACCAGCGCATGCGCAGGGTGTCCCAACAGCCACGGTTAGGGGAATAACCACGCAGCCGAGCTCCGTTTTCCCTAAACTCTGAAATTTCTCCGTCATTTCCCAGCGAAAATCTGTCAATTTTGCATGACAAGTGCGGAATATATACAGTTTGGAGCATGCAAAATTTGAAGTTGGTTGGAAAATTCCTTGATTTCCAAATTTGCCGGCATTTGGGACACACTTTGACCTAATTCCCGTCACAATCTGGGGTGAGTCAACGGCCGTAGAAATGTACACCAGCGCGGCGCAGGGTGTCCCAACAGCCACGGTTAGGGGAATAACCACGCAGCCGAGCTCCGTTTTCCCTAAACTCTGAAATTTCTCCGTCATTTCCCAGCGAAAATCTGTCAATTTTGCATGACAAGTGCGGAATATATACAGTTTGGAGCATGCAAAATTTGAAGTTGGTTGGAAAATTCCTTGATTTCCAAATTTGCCGGCATTTGGGACACACTTTGACCTAATTCCCGTCACAATCTGGGGTGAGTCAACGGCCGTACAAATGTACACCAGCGCGGCGCAGGGTGTCCCAACAGCCACGGTTAGGGGAATAACCACGCAACTGAGCTCCGTTTTCCCTAAACTCTGAAATTTCTCCGTCATTTCCCAGCGAAAATCTGTCAATTTTGCATGACAAGTGCGGAATATATACAGTTTGGAGCATGCAAAATTTGAAGTTGGTTGGAAAATTCCTTGATTTCCAAATTTGCCGGCATTTGGGACACACTTTGACCTAATTCCCGTCACAATCTGGGGTGAGTCAACGGCCGTACAAATGTACACCAGCGCGGCGCAGGGTGTCCCAACAGCCACGGTTAGGGGAATAACCACGCAGCCGAGCTCCGGTTTCCCTAAACTCTGAAATTTCTCCGTCATTTCCCAGCGAAAATATGTCAATTTTGCATGACAACTGCGGAATATATACAGTTTGGAGCATGCAAAATTTGAAGTTGGTTGGAAAATTCCTTGATTTCCAAATTTGCCGGCATTTGGGACACACTTTGACCTAATTCCCGTCACAATCTGGGGTGAGTCAACGGCCGTATAAATGTACACCAGCGCATGCGCAGGGTGTCCCAACAGCCACGGTTAGGGGAATAACCACGCAGCCGAGCTCCGTTTTCCCTAAACTCTGAAATTTCTTCGTCATTTCCCAGCGAAAATCTGTCAATTTTGCATGACAAGTGCGGAATATATACAGTTTGGAGCATGCAAAATTTGAAGTTGGTTGGAAAATTCCTTGATTTCCAAATTTGCCGGCATTTGGGACACACTTTGACCTAATTCCCGTCACAATCTGGGGTGAGTCAACGGCCGTACAAATGTACACCAGCGCGGCGCAGGGTGTCCCAACAGCCACTTTTAGGCGAATAACCACGCAGCCGAGCTCCGTTTTCCCTAAACTCTGAAATTTCTCCGTCATTTCCCAGCGAAAATCTGTCAATTTTGCATGACAAGTGCGGAATATATACAATTTGGAGCATGCAAAATTTGAAGTTGGTTGGAAAATTCCTTGATTTCCAAATTTGCCGGCATTTGGGACACACTTTGACCTAATTCCCGTCACAATCTGGGGTGAGTCAACGGCCGTACAAATGTACACCAGCGCGGCGCAGGGTGTCCCAACAGCCACGGTTAGGGGAATAACCACGCAGCCGAGCTCCGGTTTCCCTAAACTCTGAAATTTCTCCGTCATTTCCGAGCGAAAATCTGTCAATTTTGCATGACAACTGCGGAATATATACAGTTTGGAGCATGCAAAATTTGAAGTTGGTTGGAAAATTCCTTGATTTCCAAATTTGCCGGCATTTGGGACACACTTTGACCTAATTCCCGTCACAATCTGGGGTGAGTCAACGGCCGTATAAATGTACACCAGCGCATGCGCAGGGTGTCCCAACAGCCACGGTTAGGGGAATAACCACGCAGCCGAGCTCCGTTTTCCCTAAACTCTGAAATTTCTTCGTCATTTCCCAGCGAAAATCTGTCAATTTTGCATGACAAGTGCGGAATATATACAGTTTGGAGCATGCAAAATTTGAAGTTGGTTGGAAAATTCCTTGATTTCCAAATTTGCCGGCATTTGGGACACACTTTGACCTAATTCCCGTCACAATCTGGGGTGAGTCAACGGCCGTACAAATGTACACCAGCGCGGCGCAGGGTGTCCCAACAGCCACGGTTAGGCGAATAACCACGCAGCCGAGCTCCGTTTTCCCTAAACTCTGAAATTTCTCCGTCATTTCCCAGCGAAAATCTGTCAATTTTGCATGACAAGTGCGGAATATATACAATTTGGAGCATGCAAAATTTGAAGTTGGTTGGAAAATTCCTTGATTTCCAAATTTGCCGGCATTTGGGACACACTTTGACCTAATTCCCGTCACAATCTGGGGTGAGTCAACGGCCGTAGAAATGTACACCAGCGCGGCGCAGGGTGTCCCAACAGCCACGGTTAGGGGAATAACCACGCAGCCGAGCTCCGTTTTCCCTAAACTCTGAAATTTCTCCGTCATTTCCCAGCGAAAATCTGTCAATTTTGCATGACAAGTGCGGAATATATACAGTTTGGAGCATGCAAAATTTGAAGTTGGTTGGAAAATTCCTTGATTTCCAAATTTGCCGGCATTTGGGACACACTTTGACCTAATTCCCGTCACAATCTGGGGTGAGTCAACGGCCGTACAAATGTACACCAGCGCGGCGCAGGGTGTCCCAACAGCCACGGTTAGGGGAATAACCACGCAACTGAGCTCCGTTTTCCCTAAACTCTGAAATTTCTCCGTCATTTCCCAGCGAAAATCTGTCAATTTTGCATGACAAGTGCGGAATATATACAGTTTGGAGCATGCAAAATTTGAAGTTGGTTGGAAAATTCCTTGATTTCCAAATTTGCCGGCATTTGGGACACACTTTGACCTAATTCCCGTCACAATCTGGGGTGAGTCAACGGCCGTACAAATGTACACCAGCGCGGCGCAGGGTGTCCCAACAGCCACGGTTAGGGGAATAACCACGCAGCCGAGCTCCGGTTTCCCTAAACTCTGAAATTTCTCCGTCATTTCCCAGCGAAAATATGTCAATTTTGCATGACAACTGCGGAATATATACAGTTTGGAGCATGCAAAATTTGAAGTTGGTTGGAAAATTCCTTGATTTCCAAATTTGCCGGCATTTGGGACACACTTTGACCTAATTCCCGTCACAATCTGGGGTGAGTCAACGGCCGTATAAATGTACACCAGCGCATGCGCAGGGTGTCCCAACAGCCACGGTTAGGGGAATAACCACGCAGCCGAGCTCCGTTTTCCCTAAACTCTGAAATTTCTTCGTCATTTCCCAGCGAAAATCTGTCAATTTTGCATGACAAGTGCGGAATATATACAGTTTGGAGCATGCAAAATTTGAAGTTGGTTGGAAAATTCCTTGATTTCCAAATTTGCCGGCATTTGGGACACACTTTGACCTAATTCCCGTCACAATCTGGGGTGAGTCAACGGCCGTACAAATGTACACCAGCGCGGCGCAGGGTGTCCCAACAGCCACTTTTAGGCGAATAACCACGCAGCCGAGCTCCGTTTTCCCTAAACTCTGAAATTTCTCCGTCATTTCCCAGCGAAAATCTGTCAATTTTGCATGACAAGTGCGGAATATATACAATTTGGAGCATGCAAAATTTGAAGTTGGTTGGAAAATTCCTTGATTTCCAAATTTGCCGGCATTTGGGACACACTTTGACCTAATTCCCGTCACAATCTGGGGTGAGTCAACGGCCGTACAAATGTACACCAGCGCGGCGCAGGGTGTCCCAACAGCCACGGTTAGGGGAATAACCACGCAGCCGAGCTCCGGTTTCCCTAAACTCTGAAATTTCTCCGTCATTTCCGAGCGAAAATCTGTCAATTTTGCATGACAACTGCGGAATATATACAGTTTGGAGCATGCAAAATTTGAAGTTGGTTGGAAAATTCCTTGATTTCCAAATTTGCCGGCATTTGGGACACACTTTGACCTAATTCCCGTCACAATCTGGGGTGAGTCAACGGCCGTATAAATGTACACCAGCGCATGCGCAGGGTGTCCCAACAGCCACGGTTAGGGGAATAACCACGCAGCCGAGCTCCGTTTTCCCTAAACTCTGAAATTTCTTCGTCATTTCCCAGCGAAAATCTGTCAATTTTGCATGACAAGTGCGGAATATATACAGTTTGGAGCATGCAAAATTTGAAGTTGGTTGGAAACTTCCTTGATTTCCAAATTTGCCGGCATTTGGGACACACTTTGACCTAATTCCCGTCACAATCTGGGGTGAGTCAACGGCCGTACAAATGTACACCAGCGCGGCGCAGGGTGTCCCAACAGCCACGGTTAGGCGAATAACCACGCAGCCGAGCTCCGTTTTCCCTAAACTCTGAAATTTCTCCGTCATTTCCCAGCGAAAATCTGTCAATTTTGCATGACAAGTGCGGAATATATACAATTTGGAGCATGCAAAATTTGAAGTTGGTTGGAAAATTCCTTGATTTCCAAATTTGCCGGCATTTGGGACACACTTTGACCTAATTCCCGTCACAATCTGGGGTGAGTCAACGGCCGTACAAATGTACACCAGCGCATGCGCAGGGTGTCCCAACAGCCACGGTTAGGGGAATAACCACGCAGCCGAGCTCCGTTTTCCCTAAACTCTGAAATTTCTCCGTCATTTCCCAGCGAAAATGTGTCAATTTTGCATGACAAGTGCGGAATATATACAGTTTGGAGCATGCAAAATTTGAAGTTGGTTGGAAAATTCCTTGATTTCCAAATTTGCCGGCATTTGGGACACACTTTGACCTAATTCCCGTCACAATCTGGGGTGAGTCAACGGCCGTAGAAATGTACACCAGCGCATGCGCATGGTGTCCCAACAGCCACGGTTAGGGGAATAACCACGCAGCCGAGCTCCGTTTTCCCTAAACTCTGAAATTTCTCCGTCATTTCCCAGCGAAAATCTGTCAATTTTGCATGACAAGTGCGGAATATATACAGTTTGGAGCATGCAAAATTTGAAGTTGGTTGGAAAATTCCTTGATTTCCAAATTTGCCGGCATTTGGGACACACTTGGACCTAATTCCCGTCACAATCTGGGGTGAGTCAACGGCCGTACAAATGTACACCAGCGCGGCGCATGCGCAGGGTGTCCCAACAGCCACGGTTAGGGGAATAACCACGCAGCCGAGCTCCGTTTTCCCTAAACTCTGAAATTTCTCCGTCATTTCCCAGCGAAAATCTGTCAATTTTGCATGACAAGTGCGGAATATATACAGTTTGGAGCATGCAAAATTTGAAGTTGGTTGGAAAATTCCTTGATTTCCAAATTTGCCGGCATTTGGGACACACTTTGACCTAATTCCCGTCACAATCTGGGGTGAGTCAACGGCCGTACAAATGTACACCAGCGCATGCGCAGGGTGTCCCAACAGCCACGGTTAGGGGAATAACCACGCAGCCGAGCTCCGTTTTCCCTAAACTCTAAAATTTCTCCGTCATTTCCCAGCGAAAATCTGTCAATTTTGCATGACAAGTGCGGAATATATACAGTTTGGAGCATGCCAAATTTGAAGTTGGTTGGAAAATTCCTTGATTTCCAAATTTGCCGGCATTTGGGACACACTTTGACCTAATTCCCGTCATAATCTGGGGTGAGTCAACGGCCGTACAAATGTACACCAGCGCGGCGCATGCGCAGGGTGTCCCAACAGCCACGGTTAGGGGAATAACCACGCAGCCGAGCTCCGTTTTCCCTAAACTCTGAAATTTCTCCGTCATTTCCCAGCGAAAATCTGTCAATTTTGCATGACAAGTGCGGAATATATACAGTTTGGAGCATGCCAAATTTGAAGTTGGTTGGAAAATTCCTTGATTTCCAAATTTGCCGGCATTTGGGACACACTTTGACCTAATTCCCGTCATAATCTGGGGTGAGTCAACGGCCGTACAAATGTACACCAGCGCGGCGCATGCGCAGGGTGTCCCAACAGCCACGGTTAGGGGAATAACCACGCAGCCGAGCTCCGTTTTCCCTAAACTCTGAAATTTCTCCGTCATTTCCCAGCGAAAATCTGTCAATTTTGCATGACAAGTGCGGAATATATACAGTTTGGAGCATGCAAAATTTGAAGTTGGTTGGAAAATTCCTTGATTTCCAAATTTGCCGGCATTTGGGACACACTTTGACCTAATTCCCGTCACAATCTGGGGCGAGTCAACGGCCGTACAAATGTACACCAGCGCGGCGCAGGGTGTCCCAACAGCCACGGTTAGGGGAATAACAACGCAGCCGAGCTCCGTTTTCCCTAAACTCTGAAATTTCTCCGTCATTTCCCAGCGAAAATCTGTCAATTTTGCATGACAAGTGCGGAATATATACAGTTTGGAGCATGCAAAATTTGAAGTTGGTTGGAAAATTCCTTGATTTCCAAATTTGCCGGCATTTGGGACACACTTTGACCTAATTCCCGTCACAATCTGGGGTGAGTCAACGGCCGTACAAATGTACACCAGCGCGGCGCAGGGTGTCCCAACAGCCACGGTTAGGGGAATAACCACGCAGCCGAGCTCCGTTTTCCCTAAACTCTGAAATTTCTCCGTCATTTCCAAGCGAAAATCTGTCAATTTTGCATGACAAGTGCGGAATATATACAGTTTGGAGCATGCAAAATTTGAAGTTGGTTGGAAAATTCCTTGATTTCCAAATTTGCCGGCATTTGGGACACACTTTGACCTAATTCCCGTCACAATCTGGGGTGAGTCAACGGCCGTACAAATGTACACCAGCGCGGCGCAGGGTGTCCCAACAGCCACGGTTAGGGGAATAACCACGCAGCCGAGCTCCGTTTTCCCTAAACTCTGAAATTTCTCCGTCATTTCCCAGCGAAAATCTGTCAATTTTGCATGAAAAGTGCGGAATATATACAGTTTGGAGCATGCAAAATTTGAAGTTGGTTGGAAAATTCCTTGATTTCCAAATTTGCCGGCATTTGGGACACACTTTGACCTAATTCCCGTCACAATCTGGGGTGAGTCAACGGCCGTACAAATGTACACCAGCGCGGCGCAGGGTGTCCCAACAGCCACGGTTAGGGGAATAACCACGCAGCCGAGCTCCGTTTTCCCTAAACTCTGAAATTTCTCCGTCATTTCCCAGCGAAAATCTGTCAATTTTGCATGACAAGTGCGGAATATATACAGTTTGGAGCATGCAAAATTTGAAGTTGGTTGGAAAATTCCTTGATTTCCAAATTTGCCGGCATTTGGGACACACTTTGACCTAATTCCCGTCACAATCTGGGGTGAGTCAACGGCCGTATAAATGTACACCAGCGCATGCGCAGGGTGTCCCAACAGCCACGGTTAGGGGAATAACCACGCAGCCGAGCTCCGTTTTCCCTAAACTCTGAAATTTCTCCGTCATTTCCCAGCGAAAATCTGTCAATTTTGCATGACAAGTGCGGAATATATACAGTTTGGAGCATGCAAAATTTGAAGTTGGTTGGAAAATTCCTTGATTTCCAAATTTGCCGGCATTTGGGACACACTTTGACCTAATTCCCGTCACAATCTGGGGTGAGTCAACGGCCGTACAAATGTACACCAGCGCGGCGCAGGGTGTCCCAACAGCCACGGTTAGGGGAATAACCACGCAGCCGAGCGCCGTTTTCCCTAAACTCTGAAATTTCTCCGTCATTTCCCAGCGAAAATCTGTCAATTTTGCATGACAAGTGCGGAATATATACAGTTTGGAGCATGCAAAATTTGAAGTTGGTTGGAAAATTCCTTGATTTCCAAATTTGCCGGCATTTGGGACACACTTTGACCTAATTCCCGTCACAATCTGGGGTGAGTCAACGGCCGTACAAATGTACACCAGCGCGGCGCAGGGTGTCCCAACAGCCACGGTTAGGGGAATAACCACGCAGCCGAGCTCCGTTTTCCCTAAACTCTGAAATTTCTCCGTCATTTCCCAGCGAAAATCCTTTCAATTTTGCATGACAAGTGCGGAATATATACAGTTTGGACCATGCAAAATTTGAAGTTGGTTGGAAAATTCCTTGATTTCCAAATTTGCCGGCATTTGGGACACACTTTGACCTAATTCCCGTCACAATCTGGGGTGAGTCAACGGCCGTATAAATGTACACCAGCGCATGCGCAGGGTGTCCCAACAGCCACGGTTAGGGGAATAACCACGCAGCCGAGCTCCGTTTTCCCTAAACTCTGAAATTTCTCCGTCATTTCCCAGCGAAAATCTGTCAATTTTGCATGACAAGTGCGGAATATATACAGTTTGGAGCATGCAAAATTTGAAGTTGGTTGGAAAATTCCTTGATTTCCAAATTTGCCGGCATTTGGGACACACTTTGACCTAATTCCCGTCACAATCTGGGGTGAGTCAACGGCCGTACAAATGTACACCAGCGCGGCGCATGCGCAGGGTGTCCCAACAGCCACGGTTAGGGGAATAACCACGCAGCCGAGCTCCGTTTTCCCTAAACTCTGAATTTTTCTCCGTCATTTCCCAGCGAAAATCTGTCAATTTTGCATGACAAGTGAGGAATATATACAGTTTGGAGCATGCAAAATTTGAAGTTGGTTGGAAAATTCCTTGATTTCCAAATTAGCCGGCATTTGGGACACACTTTGACCTAATTCCCGTCACAATCTGGGGTGAGTCAACGGCCGTACAAATGTACACCAGCGCGGCGCATGCGCAGGGTGTCCCAACAGCCACGGTTAGGGGAATAACCACGCAGCCGAGCTCTGTTTTCCCTAAACTCTAAAATTTCTCCGTCATTTCCCAGCGAAAATCTGTCAATTTTGCATGACAAGTGAGGAATATATACAGTTTGGAGCATGCAAAATTTGAAGTTGGTTGGAAAATTCCTTGATTTCCAAATTTGCCGGCATTTGGGACACACTTTGACCTAATTCCCGTCACAATCTGGGGTGAGTCAACGGCCGTACAAATGTACACCAGCGCGGCGCAGGGTGTCCCAACAGCCACGGTTAGGGGAATAACCACGCAGCCGAGCTCCGTTTTCCCTAAACTCTGAAATTTCTCCGTCATTTCCCAGCGAAAATCCTTTCAATTTTGCATAACAAGTGCGGAATATATACAGTTTGGACCATGCAAAATTTGAAGTTGGTTGGAAAATTCCTTGATTTCCAAATTTGCCGGCATTTGGGACACACTTTGACCTAATTCCCGTCACAATCTGGGGTGAGTCAACGGCCGTATAAATGTACACCAGCGCATGCGCAGGGTGTCCCAACAGCCACGGTTAGGGGAATAACCACGCAGCCGAGCTCCGTTTTCCCTAAACTCTGAAATTTCTCCGTCATTTCCCAGCGAAAATCTGTCAATTTTGCATGACAAGTGCGGAATATATACAGTTTGGAGCATGCAAAATTTGAAGTTGGTTGGAAAATTCCTTGATTTCCAAATTTGCCGGCATTTGGGACACACTTTGACCTAATTCCCGTCACAATCTGGGGTGAGTCAACGGCCGTACAAATGTACACCAGCGCGGCGCATGCGCAGGGTGTCCCAACAGCCACGGTTAGGGGAATAACCACGCAGCCGAGCTCCGTTTTCCCTAAACTCTGAATTTTTCTCCGTCATTTCCCAGCGAAAATCTGTCAATTTTGCATGACAAGTGAGGAATATATACAGTTTGGAGCATGCAAAATTTGAAGTTGGTTGGAAAATTCCTTGATTTCCAAATTTGCCGGCATTTGGGACACACTTTGACCTAATTCCCGTCACAATCTGGGGTGAGTCAACGGCCGTACAAATGTACACCAGCGCGGCGCATGCGCAGGGTGTCCCAACAGCCACGGTTAGGGGAATAACCACGCAGCCGAGCTCTGTTTTCCCTAAACTCTGAAATTTCTCCGTCATTTCCCAGCGAAAATCTGTCAATTTTGCATGACAAGTGAGGAATATATACAGTTTGGAGCATGCAAAATTTGAAGTTGGTTGGAAAATTCCTTGATTTCCAAATTTGCCGGCATTTGGGACACACTTTGACCTAATTCTCGTCACAATCTGGGGTGAGTCAACGGCCGTACAAATGTACACCAGCGCGGCGCAGGGTGTCCCAACAGCCACGGTTAGGGGAATAACCACGCAGCCGAGCTCCGTTTTCCCTAAACTCTGAAATTTCTCCGTCATTTCCCAGCGAAAATCTGTCAATTTTGCATGACAAGTGCGGAATATATACAGTTTGGAGCATGCAAAATTTGAAGTTGGTTGGAAAATTCCTTGATTTCCAAATTTGCCGGCATTTGGGACACACTTTGACCTAATTCCCGTCACAATCTGGGGTGAGTCAACGGCCGTACAAATGTACACCAGCGCGGCGCAGGGTGTCCCAACAGCCACGGTTAGGGGAATAACCACGCAGCCGAGCTCCGTTTTCCCTAAACTCTGAAATTTCTCCGTCATTTCCAATCGAAAATCTGTCAATTTTGCATGACAAGTGCGGAATATATACAGTTTGGAGCATGCAAAATTTGAAGTTGGTTGGAAAATTCCTTGATTTCCAAATTTGCCGGCATTTGGGACACACTTTGACCTAATTCCCGTCACAATCTGGGGTGAGTCAACGGCCGTACAAATGTACACCAGCGCGGCGCAGGGTGTCCCAACAGCCACGGTTAGGGGAATAACCACGCAGCCGAGCTCCGTTTTCCCTAAACTCTGAAATTTCTCCGTCATTTCCCAGCGAAAATCTGTCAATTTTGCATGAAAAGTGCGGAATATATACAGTTTGGAGCATGCAAAATTTGAAGTTGGTTGGAAAATTCCTTGATTTCCAAATTTGCCGGCATTTGGGACACACTTTGACCTAATTCCCGTCACAATCTGGGGTGAGTCAACGGCCGTACAAATGTACACCAGCGCATGCGCAGGGTGTCCCAACAGCCACGGTTAGGGGAATAACCACGCAGCCGAGCTCCGTTTTCCCTAAACTCTGAAATGTCTCCGTCATTTCCCAGCGAAAATCTGTCAATTTTGCATGACAAGTGCGGAATATATACAGTTTGGAGCATGCAAAATTTGAAGTTGGTTGGAAAATTCCTTGATTTCCAAATTTGCCGGCATTTGGGACACACTTTGACCTAATTCCCGTCACAATCTGGGGTGAGTCAACGGCCGTAGAAATGTACACCAGCGCATGCGCAGGGTGTCCCAACAGCCACGGTTAGGGGAATAACCACGCAGCCGAGCTCCGTTTTCCCTAAACTCTGAAATTTCTCCGTCATTTCCCAGCGAAAATCTGTCAATTTTGCATGACAAGTGCGGAATATATACAGTTTGGAGCATGCCAAATTTGAAGTTGGTTGGAAAATTCCTTGATTTCCAAATTTGCCGGCATTTGGGACACACTTTGACCTAATTCCCGTCATAATCTGGGGTGAGTCAACGGCCGTACAAATGTACACCAGCGCGGCGCATGCGCAGGGTGTCCCAACAGCCACGGTTAGGGGAATAACCACGCAGCCGAGCTCCGTTTTCCCTAAACTCTGAAATTTCTCCGTCATTTCCCAGCGAAAATCTGTCAATTTTGCATGACAAGTGCGGAATATATACAGTTTGGAGCATGCAAAATTTGAAGTTGGTTGGAAAATTCCTTGATTTCCAAATTTGCCGGCATTTGGGACACACTTTGACCTAATTCCCGTCACAATCTTGGGTGAGTCAACGGCCGTACAAATGTACACCAGCGCATGCGCAGGGTGTCCCAACAGCCACGGTTAGGGGAATAACCACGCAGCCGAGCTCCGTTTTCCCTAAACTCTGAAATGTCTCCGTCATTTCCCAGCGAAAATCTGTCAATTTTGCATGACAAGTGCGGAATATATACAGTTTGGAGCATGCAAAATTTGAAGTTGGTTGGAAAATTCCTTGATTTCCAAATTTGCCGGCATTTGGGACACACTTTGACCTAATTCCCGTCACAATCTGGGGTGAGTCAACGGCCGTACAAATGTACACCAGCGCATGCGCAGGGTGTCCCAACAGCCACGGTTAGGGGAATAACCACGCAGCCGAGCTCCGTTTTCCCTAAACTCTGAAATGTCTCCGTCATTTCCCAGCGAAAATCTGTCAATTTTGCATGACAAGTGCGGAATATATACAGTTTGGAGCATGCAAAATTTGAAGTTGGTTGGAAAATTCCTTGATTTCCAAATTTGCCGGCATTTGGGACACACTTTGACCTAATTCCCGTCACAATCTGGGGTGAGTCAACGGCCGTAGAACTGTACACCAGCGCATGCGCAGGGTGTCCCAACAGCCACGGTTAGGGAAATAACCACGCAGCCGAGCTCCGTTTTCCCTAAACTCTGAAATTTCTCCGTCATTTCCCAGCGAAAATCTGTCAATTTTGCATGACAAGTGCGGAATATATACAGTTTGGAGCATGCCAAATTTGAAGTTGGTTGGAAAATTCCTTGATTTCCAAATTTGCCGGCATTTGGGACACACTTTGACCTAATTCCCGTCATAATCTGGGGTGAGTCAACGGCCGTACAAATGTACACCAGCGCGGCGCATGCGCAGGGTGTCCCAACAGCCACGGTTAGGGGAATAACCACGCAGCCGAGCTCCGTTTTCCCTAAACTCTGAAATTTCTCCGTCATTTCCCAGCGAAAATCTGTCAATTTTGCATGACAAGTGCGGAATATATACAGTTTGGAGCATGCAAAATTTGAAGTTGGTTGGAAAATTCCTTGATTTCCAAATTTGCCGGCATTTGGGACACACTTTGACCTAATTCCCGTCACAATCTTGGGTGAGTCAACGGCCGTACAAATGTACACCAGCGCATGCGCAGGGTGTCCCAACAGCCACGGTTAGGGGAATAACCACGCAGCCGAGCTCCGTTTTCCCTAAACTCTGAAATGTCTCCGTCATTTCCCAGCGAAAATCTGTCAATTTTGCATGACAAGTGCGGAATATATACAGTTTGGAGCATGCAAAATTTGAAGTTGGTTGGAAAATTCCTTGATTTCCAAATTTGCCGGCATTTGGGACACACTTTGACCTAATTCCCGTCACAATCTGGGGTGAGTCAACGGCCGTACAAATGTACACCAGCGCATGCGCAGGGTGTCCCAACAGCCACGGTTAGGGGAATAACCACGCAGCCGAGCTCCGTTTTCCCTAAACTCTGAAATGTCTCCGTCATTTCCCAGCGAAAATCTGTCAATTTTGCATGACAAGTGCGGAATATATACAGTTTGGAGCATGCCAAATTTGAAGTTGGTTGGAAAATTCCTTGATTTCCAAATTTGCCGGCATTTGGGACACACTTTGACCTAATTCCCGTCACAATCTGGGGTGAGTCAACGGCCGTAGAAATGTACACCAGCGCATGCGCAGGGTGTCCCAACAGCCACGGTTAGGGGAATAACCACGCAGCCGAGCTCCGTTTTCCCTAAACTCTGAAATTTCTCCGTCATTTCCCAGCGAAAATCTGTCAATTTTGCATGACAAGTGCGGAATATATACAGTTTGGAGCATGCCAAATTTGAAGTTGGTTGGAAAATTCCTTGATTTCCAAATTTGCCGGCATTTGGGACACACTTTGACCTAATTCCCGTCATAATCTGGGGTGAGTCAACGGCCGTACAAATGTACACCAGCGCGGCGCATGCGCAGGGTGTCCCAACAGCCACGGTTAGGGGAATAACCACGCAGCCGAGCTCCGTTTTCCCTAAACTCTGAAATTTCTCCGTCATTTCCCAGCGAAAATCTGTCAATTTTGCATGACAAGTGCGGAATATATACAGTTTGGAGCATGCAAAATTTGAAGTTGGTTGGAAAATTCCTTGATTTCCAAATTTGCCGGCATTTGGGACACACTTTGACCTAATTCCCGTCACAATCTTGGGTGAGTCAACGGCCGTACAAATGTACACCAGCGCATGCGCAGGGTGTCCCAACAGCCACGGTTAGGGAATAACCACGCAGCCGAGCTCCGTTTTCCCTAAACTCTGAAATGTCTCCGTCATTTCCCAGCGAAAATCTGTCAATTTTGCATGACAAGTGCGGAATATATACAGTTTGGAGCATGCCAAATTTGAAGTTGGTTGGAAAATTCCTTGATTTCCAAATTTGCCGGCATTTGGGACACACTTTGACCTAATTCCCGTCACAATCTGGGGTGAGTCAACGGCCGTACAAATGTACACCAGCGCATGCGCAGGGTGTCCCAACAGCCACGGTTAGGGGAATAACCACGCAGCCGAGCTCCGTTTTCCCTAAACTCTGAAATTTCTCCGTCATTTCCCAGCGAAAATCTGTCAATTTTGCATGACAAGTGCGGAATATATACAGTTTGGAGCATGCCAAATTTGAAGTTGGTTGGAAAATTCCTTGATTTCCAAATTTGCCGGCATTTGGGACACACTTTGACCTAATTCCCGTCACAATCTGGGGTGAGTCAACGGCCGTAGAAATGTACACCAGCGCGGCGCATGCGCAGGGTGTCCCAACAGCCACGGTTAGGGGAATAACCACGCAGCCGAGCTCCGTTTTCCCTAAACTCTGAAATTTCTCCGTCATTTCCCAGCGAAAATCTGTCAATTTTGCATGACAAGTGCGGAATATATACAGTTTGGAGCATGCCAAATTTGAAGTTGGTTGGAAAATTCCTTGATTTCCAAATTTGCCGGCATTTGGGACACACTTTGACCTAATTCCCGTCATAATCTGGGGTGAGTCAACGGCCGTACAAATGTACACCAGCGCGGCGCATGCGCAGGGTGTCCCAACAGCCACGGTTAGGGGAATAACCACGCAGCCGAGCTCCGTTTTCCCTAAACTCTGAAATTTCTCCGTCATTTCCCAGCGAAAATCTGTCAATTTTGCATGACAAGTGCGGAATATATACAGTTTGGAGCATGCAAAATTTGAAGTTGGTTGGAAAATTCCTTGATTTCCAAATTTGCCGGCATTTGGGACACACTTTGACCTAGTTCCCGTCACAATCTTGGGTGAGTCAACGGCCGTACAAATGTACACCAGCGCATGCGCAGGGTGTCCCAACAGCCACGGTTAGGGGAATAACCACGCAGCCGAGCTCCGTTTTCCCTAAACTCTGAAATGTCTCCGTCATTTCCCAGCGAAAATCTGTCAATTTTGCATGACAAGTGCGGAATATATACAGTTTGGAGCATGCCAAATTTGAAGTTGGTTGGAAAATTCCTTGATTTCCAAATTTGCCGGCATTTGGGACACACTTTGACCTAATTCCCGTCACAATCTGGGGTGAGTCAACGGCCGTAGAAATGTACACCAGCGCATGCGCAGGGTGTCCCAACAGCCACGGTTAGGGGAATAACCACGCAGCCGAGCTCCGTTTTCCCTAAACTCTGAAATTTCTCCGTCATTTCCCAGCGAAAATCTGTCAATTTTGCATGACAAGTGCGGAATATATACAGTTTGGAGCATGCCAAATTTGAAGTTGGTTGGAAAATTCCTTGATTTCCAAATTTGCCGGCATTTGGGACACACTTTGACCTAATTCCCGTCATAATCTGGGGTGAGTCAACGGCCGTACAAATGTACACCAGCGCGGCGCATGCGCAGGGTGTCCCAACAGCCACGGTTAGGGGAATAACCACGCAGCCGAGCTCCGTTTTCCCTAAACTCTGAAATTTCTCCGTCATTTCCCAGCGAAAATCTGTCAATTTTGCATGACAAGTGCGGAATATATACAGTTTGGAGCATGCAAAATTTGAAGTTGGTTGGAAAATTCCTTGATTTCCAAATTTGCCGGCATTTGGGACACACTTTGACCTAATTCCCGTCACAATCTGGGGCGAGTCAACGGCCGTACAAATGTACACCAGCGCGGCGCAGGGTGTCCCAACAGCCACGGTTAGGGGAATAACCACGCAGCCGAGCTCCGTTTTCCCTAAACTCTGAAATTTCTCCGTCATTTCCCAGCGAAAATCTGTCAATTTTGCATGACAAGTGCGGAATATATACAGTTTGGAGCATGCAAAATTTGAAGTTGGTTGGAAAATTCCTTGATTTCCAAATTTGCCGGCATTTGGGACACACTTTGACCTAATTCCCGTCACAATCTGGGGTGAGTCAACGGCCGTACAAATGTACACCAGCGCGGCGCAGGGTGTCCCAACAGCCACGGTTAGGGGAATAACCACGCAGCCGAGCTCCGTTTTCCCTAAACTCTGAAATTTCTCCGTTATTTCCAAGCGAAAATCTGTCAATTTTGCATGACAAGTGCGGAATATATACAGTTTGGAGCATGCAAAATTTGAAGTTGGTTGGAAGATTCCTTGATTTCCAAATTTGCCGGCATTTGGGACACACTTTGACCTAATTCCCGTCACAATCTGGGGTGAGTCAACGGCCGTACAAATGTACACCAGCGCGGCGCAGGGTGTCCCAACAGCCACGGTTAGGGGAATAACCACGCAGCCGAGCTCCGTTTTCCCTAAACTCTGAAATTTCTCCGTCATTTCCCAGCGAAAATCTGTCAATTTTGCATGAAAAGTGCGGAATATATACAGTTTAGAGCATGCAAAATTTGAAGTTGGTTGGAAAATTCCTTGATTTCCAAATTTGCCGGCATTTGGGACACACTTTGACCTAATTCCCGTCACAATCTGGGGTGAGTCAACGGCCGTACAAATGTACACCAGCGCGGCGCAGGGTGTCCCAACAGCCACGGTTAGGGGAATAACCACGCAGCCGAGCTCCGTTTTCCCTAAACTCTGAAATTTCTCCGTCATTTCCCAGCGAAAATCTGTCAATTTTGCATGACAAGTGCGGAATATATACAGTTTGGAGCATGCAAAATTTGAAGTTGGTTGGAAAATTCCTTGATTTCCAAATTTGCCGGCATTTGGGACACACTTTGACCTAATTCCCGTCACAATCTGGGGTGAGTCAACGGCCGTACAAATGTACACCAGCGCGGCGCATGCGCAGGGTGTCCCAACAGCCACGGTTAGGGGAATAACCACGCAGCCGAGCTCCGTTTTCCCTAAACTCTGAAATTTCTCCGTCATTTCCCAGCGAAAATCTGTCAATTTTGCATGACAAGTGCGGAATATATACAGTTTGGAGCATGCAAAATTTGAAGTTGGTTGGAAAATTCCTTGATTTCCAAATTTGCCGGCATTTGGGACACACTTTGACCTAATTCCCGTCACAATCTGGGGTGAGTCAACGGCCGTACAAATGTACACCAGCGCGGCGCAGGGTGTCCCAACAGCCACGGTTAGGGGAATAACCACGCAGCCGAGCTCCGTTTTCCCTAAACTCTGAAATTTCTCCGTCATTTCCCAGCGAAAATCTGTCAATTTTGCATGACAAGTGCGGAATATATACAGTTTGGAGCATGCAAAATTTGAAGTTGGTTGGAAAATTCCTTGATTTCCAAATTTGCCGGCATTTGGGACACACTTTGACCTAATTCCCGTCACAATCTGGGGTGAGTCAACGGCCGTACAAATGTACACCAGCGCGGCGCAGGGTGTCCCAACAGCCACGGTTAGGGGAATAACCACGCAGCCGAGCTCCGTTTTCCCTAAACTCTGAAATTTCTCCGTCATTTCCCAGCGAAAATCTTTCAATTTTGCATGACAAGTGCGGAATATATACAGTTTGGACCATGCAAAATTTGAAGTTGGTTGGAAAATTCCTTGATTTCCAAATTTGCCGGCATTTGGGACACACTTTGACCTAATTCCCGTCACAATCTGGGGTGAGTCAACGGCCGTATAAATGTACACCAGCGCATGCGCAGGGTGTCCCAACAGCCACGGTTAGGGGAATAACCACGCAGCGAGCTCCGTTTTCCCTAAACTCTGAAATTTCTCCGTCATTTCCCAGCGAAAATCCTTTCAGTTTTGCATGACAAGTGCGGAATATATACAGTTTGGACCATGCAAAATTTGAAGTTGGTTGGAAAATTCCTTGATTTCCAAATTTGCCGGCATTTGGGACACACTTTGACCTAATTCCCGTCACAATCTGGGGTGAGTCAACGGCCGTATAAATGTACACCAGCGCATGCGTAGGGTGTCCCAACAGCCACGGTTAGGGGAATAACCACGCAGCCGAGCTCCGTTTTCCCTAAACTCTGAAATTTCTCCGTCATTTCCCAGCGAAAATCTGTCAATTTTGCATGACAAGTGCGGAATATATACAGTTTGGAGCATGCAAAATTTGAAGTTGGTTGGAAAATTCCTTGATTTCCAAATTTGCCGGCATTTGGGACACACTTTGACCTAATTCCCGTCACAATCTGGGGTGAGTCAACGGCCGTATAAATGTACACCAGCGCATGCGCAGGGTGTCCCAACAGCCACGGTTAGGGGAATAACCACGCAGCCGAGCTCCGTTTTTCCCTAAACTCTGAAATTTCTCCGTCATTTCCCAGCGAAAATCTGTCAATTTTGCATGACAAGTGCGGAATATATACAGTTTGGAGCATGCAAAATTTGAAGTTGGTTGGAAAATTCCTTGATTTCCAAATTTGCCGGCATTTGGGACACACTTTGACCTAATTCCCGTCACAATCTGGGGTGAGTCAACGGCCGTACAAATGTACACCAGCGCGGCGCATGCGCAGGGTGTCCCAACAGCCACGGTTAGGGGAATAACCACGCAGCCGAGCTCCGTTTTCCCTAAACTCCGAAATTTCTCCGTCATTTCCCAGCGAAAATCTGTCAATTTTGCATGACAAGTGCGGAATATATACAGTTTGGAGCATGCAAAATTTGAAGTTGGTTGGAAAATTCCTTGATTTCCAAATGTGCCGGCATTTGGGACACACTTTGACCTAATTCCGTCACAATCTGGGGTGAGTCAACGGCCGTACAAATGTAACACCAGCGCGGCGCATGCGCAGGGTGTCCCAACAGCCACGGTTAGGGGAATAACCACGCAGCCGAGCTCCGTTTTCCCTAAACTCTGAAATTTCTCCGTCATTTCCCAGCGAAAATCTGTCAATTTTGCATGACAAGTGAGGAATATATACAGTTTGGAGCATGCAAAATTTGAAGTTGGTTGGAAAATTCCTTGATTTCCAAATTTGCCGGCATTTGGGACACACTTTGACCTAATTCCCGTCACAATCTGGGGTGAGTCAACGGCCGTACAAATGTACACCAGCGCGGCGCAGGGTGTCCCAACAGCCACGGTTAGGGGAATAACCACGCAGCCGAGCTCCGTTTTCCCTAAACTCTGAAATTTCTCCGTCATTTCCCAGCGAAAATCTGTCAATTTTGCATGACAAGTGCGGAATATATACAGTTTGGAGCATGCAAAATTTGAAGTTGGTTGGAAAATTCCTTGATTTCCAAATTTGCCGGCATTTGGGACAAACTTTGACCTAATTCCCGTCACAATCTGGGGTGAGTCAACGGCCGTACAAATGTACACCAGCGCGGCGCAGGGTGTCCCAACAGCCACGGTTAGGGGAATACCACGCAGCCGAGCTCCGTTTTCCCTAAACTCTGAAATTTCTCCGTCATTTCCCAGCGAAAATCTGTCAATTTTGCATGACAAGTGCGGAATATATACAGTTTGGAGCATGCAAAATTTGAAGTTGGTTGGAAAATTCCTTGATTTCCAAATTTGCCGGCATTTGGGACACACTTTGACCTAATTCCCGTCACAATCTGGGGTGAGTCAACGGCCGTACAAATGTACACCAGCGCGGCGCAGGGTGTCCCAACAGCCACGGTTAGGCGAATAACCATGCAGCCGAGCTCCGTTTTCCCTAAACTCTGAAATTTCTCCGTCATTTCCAGCGAAAATCTGTCAATTTTGCATGACAAGTGCGGAATATATACAGTTTGGAGCATGCAAAATTTGAAGTTGGTTGGAAAATTCCTTGATTTCCAAATTTGCCGGCATTTGGGACACACTTTGACCTAATTCCCGTCACAATCTGGGGTGAGTCAACGGCCGTACAAATGTACACCAGCGCGGCGCATGCGCAGGGTGTCCCAACAGCCACGGTTAGAGGAATAACCACGCAGCCGAGCTCCGTTTTCCCTAAACTCTGAAATTTCCCAGCGAAAATCTGTCAATTTTGCATGACAAGTGCGGAATATATACAGTTTGGAGCATGCAAAATTTGAAGTTGGTTGGAAAATTCCTTGATTTCCAAATTTGCCGGCATTTGGGACACACTTTGACCTAATTCCCGTCACAATCTGGGGTGAGTCAACGGCCGTACAAATGTACACCAGCGCGGCGCAGGGTGTCCCAACAGCCACGGTTAGGGGAATAACTACGCAGCCGAGCTCCGTTTCCCTAAACTCTGAAATTTCTCCGTCATTTCCCAGCGAAAATCTGTCAATTTTGCATGACAAGTGCGGAATACATACAGTTTGGAGCATGCAAAATTTGAAGTTGGTTGGAAAATTCCTTGATTTCCAAATTTGCCGGCATTTGGGACACACTTTGACCTAATTCCCGTCACAATCTGGGTGAGTCAACGGCCGTACAAATGTACACCAGCGCGGCGCAGGGTGTCCCAACAGCCACGGTTAGGGGAATAACCACGCAGCCGAGCTCCGTTTTCCCTAAACTCTGAAATTTCTCCGTCATTTCCCAGCGAAAATCTGTCAATTTTGCATGACAAGTGCGGAATATATACAGTTTGGAGCATGCAAAATTTGAAGTTGGTTGGAAAATTCCTTGATTTCCAAATTTGCCGGCATTTGGGACACACTTTGACCTAATTCCCGTCACAATCTGGGGTGAGTCAACGGCCGTAGAAATGTACACCAGCGCGGCGCATGTGCAGGGTGTCCCAACAGCCACGGTTAGGGGAATAACCACGCAGCGAGCTCCGTTTTCCCTAAACTCTGAAATTTCTCCGTCATTTCCCAGCGAAAATCTGTAAATTTTGCATGACAAGTGCGGAATATATACAGTTTGGAGCATGCAAAATTTGAAGTTGGTTGGAAAATTCCTTGATTTCCAAATTTGCCGGCATTTGGGACACACTTTGACCTAATTCCCGTCACAATCTGGGGTGAGTCAACGGCCGTACAAATGTACACCAGCGCGGCGCAGGGTGTCCCAACAGCCACGGTTAGGGGAATAACCACGCAGCCGAGCTCCGTTTTCCCTAAACTCTGAAATTTCTCCGTCATTTCCCAGCGAAAATCTGTCAATTTTGCATGACAAGTGCGGAATATATACAGTTTGGAGCATGCAAAATTTGAAGTTGGTTGGAAAATTCCTTGATTTCCAAATTTGCCGGCATTTGGGACACACTTTGACCTAATTCCCGTCACAATCTGGGGTGAGTCAACGGCCGTACAAATGTACACCAGCGCGGCGCAGGGTGTCCCAACAGCCACGGTTAGGGGAATACCACGCAGCCGAGCTCCGTTTTCCCTAAACTCTGAAATTTCTCCGTCATTTCCCAGCGAAAATCTGTACATTTTGCATGACAAGTGCGGAATATATACAGTTTGAAGCATGCAAAATTTGAAGTTGGTTGGAAAATTCCTTTATTTCCAAATTTGCCGGCATTTGGGACACACTTTGACCTAATTCCCGTCACAATCTGGGTGAGTCAACGGCCGTACAAATGTACACCAGCGCGGCGCAGGGTGTCCCAACAGCCACGGTTAGGGGAATAACCACGCAGCCGAGCTCCGTTTTCCCTAAACTCTGAAATTTCTCCGTCATTTCCCAGCGAAAATCTGTCAATTTTGCATGACAAGTGCGGAATATATACAGTTTGGAGCATGCAAAATTTGAAGTTGGTTGGAAAATTCCTTGATTTCCAAATTTGCCGGCATTTGGGACACACTTTGACCTAATTCCCGTCACAATCTGGGGTGAGTCAACGGCCGTACAAATGTACACCAGCGCGGCGCAGGGTGTCCCAACAGCCACGGTTAGGCGAATAACCATGCAGCCGAGCTCCGTTTTCCCTAAACTCTGAAATTTCTCCGTCATTTCCCAGCGAAAATCTGTCAATTTTGCATGACAAGTGCGGAATATATACAGTTTGGAGCATGCAAAATTTGAAGTTGGTTGGAAAATTCCTTGATTTCCAAATTTGCCGGCATTTGGGACACACTTTGACCTAATTCCCGTCACAATCTGGGGTGAGTCAACGGCCGTACAAATGTACACCAGCGCGGCGCATGCGCAGGGTGTCCCAACAGCCACGGTTAGAGGAATAACCACGCAGCCGAGCTCCGTTTTCCCTAAACTCTGAAATTTCCCAGCGAAAATCTGTCAATTTTGCATGACAAGTGCGGAATATATACAGTTTGGAGCATGCAAAATTTGAAGTTGGTTGGAAAATTCCTTGATTTCCAAATTTGCCGGCATTTGGGACACACTTTGACCTAATTCCCGTCACAATCTGGGGTGAGTCAACGGCCGTACAAATGTACACCAGCGCGGCGCAGGGTGTCCCAACAGCCACGGTTAGGGGAATAACTACGCAGCCGAGCTCCGTTTTCCCTAAACTCTGAAATTTCTCCGTCATTTCCCAGCGAAAATCTGTCAATTTTGCATGACAAGTGCGGAATACATACAGTTTGGAGCATGCAAAATTTGAAGTTGGTTGGAAAATTCCTTGATTTCCAAATTTGCCGGCATTTGGGACACACTTTGACCTAATTCCCGTCACAATCTGGGGTGAGTCAACGGCCGTACAAATGTACACCAGCGCGGCGCAGGGTGTCCCAACAGCCACGGTTAGGGGAATAACCACGCAGCCGAGCTCCGTTTTCCCTAAACTCTGAAATTTCTCCGTCATTTCCCAGCGAAAATCTGTCAATTTTGCATGACAAGTGCGGAATATATACAGTTTGGAGCATGCAAAATTTGAAGTTGGTTGGAAAATTCCTTGATTTCCAAATTTGCCGGCATTTGGGACACACTTTGACCTAATTCCCGTCACAATCTGGGGTGAGTCAACGGCCGTAGAAATGTACACCAGCGCGGCGCATGTGCAGGGTGTCCCAACAGCCACGGTTAGGGGAATAACCACGCAGCCGAGCTCCGTTTTCCCTAAACTCTGAAATTTCTCCGTCATTTCCCAGCGAAAATCTGTAAATTTTGCATGACAAGTGCGGAATATATACAGTTTGGAGCATGCAAAATTTGAAGTTGGTTGGAAAATTCCTTGATTTCCAAATTTGCCGGCATTTGGGACACACTTTGACCTAATTCCCGTCACAATCTGGGGTGAGTCAACGGCCGTACAAATGTACACCAGCGCGGCGCAGGGTGTCCCAACAGCCACGGTTAGGGGAATAACCACGCAGCCGAGCTCCGTTTTCCCTAAACTCTGAAATTTCTCCGTCATTTCCCAGCGAAAATCTGTAAATTTTGCATGACAAGTGCGGAATATATACAGTTTGGAGCATGCAAAATTTGAAGTTGGTTGGAAAATTCCTTGATTTCCAAATTTGCCGGCATTTGGGACACACTTTGACCTAATTCCCGTCACAATCTGGGGTGAGTCAACGGCCGTACAAATGTACACCAGCGCGGCGCAGGGTGTCCCAACAGCCACGGTTAGGGGAATAACCACGCAGCCGAGCTCCGTTTTCCCTAAACTCTGAAATTTCTCCGTCATTTCCCAGCGAAAATCTGTCAATTTTGCATGACAAGTGCGGAATATATACAGTTTGGAGCATGCAAAATTTGAAGTTGGTTGGAAAATTCCTTGATTTCCAAATTTGCCGGCATTTGGGACACACTTTGACCTAATTCCCGTCACAATCTGGGGTGAGTCAACGGCCGTACAAATGTACACCAGCGCGGCGCAGGGTGTCCCAACAGCCACGGTTAGGGGAATAACCACGCAGCCGAGCTCCGTTTTCCCTAAACTCTGAAATTTCTCCGTCATTTCCCAGCGAAAATCTGTCAATTTTGCATGACAAGTGCGGAATATATACAGTTTGGAGCATGCAAAATTTGAAGTTGGTTTGAAAATTCCTTGATTTCCAAATTTGCCGGCATTTGGGACACACTTTGACCTAATTCCCGTCACAATCTGGGGTGAGTCAACGGCCGTACAAATGTACACCAGCGCGGCGCAGGGTGTCCCAACAGCCACGGTTAGGGGAATAACCACGCAGCCGAGCTCCGTTTTCCCTAAACTCTGAAATTTCTCCGTCATTTCCCAGCGAAAATCTGTCAATTTTGCATGACAAGTGCGGAATATATACAGTTTGGAGCATGCAAAATTTGAAGTTGGTTGGAAAATTCCTTGATTTCCAAATTTGCCGGCATTTGGGACACACTTTGACCTAATTCCCGTCACAATCTGGGGTGAGTCAACGGCCGTACAAATGTACACCAGCGCGGCGCAGGGTGTCCCAACAGCCACGGTTAGGGGAATAACCACGCAGCCGAGCTCCGTTTTCCCTAAACTCTGAAATTTCTCCGTCATTTCCCAGCGAAAATCTGTCAATTTTGCATGACAAGTGCGGAATATATACAGTTTGGAGCATGCAAAATTTGAAGTTGGTTGGAAAAATCCTTGATTTCCAAATTTGCCGGCATTTGGGACACACTTTGACCTAATTCCCGTCACAATCTGGTGGTGAGTCAACGGCCGTACAAATGTACACCAGCGCGGCGCATGCGCAGGGTGTCCCAACAGCCACGTTTAGGGGAATAACCACGCAGCCGAGCTCCGTTTTCCCTAAACTCTGAAATTTCTCCGTCATTTCCCAGCGAAAATCTGTCAATTTTGCATGACAAGTGCGGAATATATACAGTTTGGAGCATGCAAAATTTGAAGTTGGTTGGAAAATTCCTTGATTTCCAAATTTGCCGGCATTTGGGACACACTTTGACCTAATTCCCGTCACAATCTGGGGTGAGTCAACGGCCGTACAAATGTACACCAGCGCGGCGCAGGGTGTCCCAACAGCCACGGTTAGGGGAATAACCACGCAGCCGAGCTCCGTTTTCCCTAAACTCTGAAATTTCTCCGTCATTTCCCAGCGAAAATCTGTCAATTTTGCATGAAAAGTGCGGAATATATACAGTTTGGAGCATGCAAAATTTGAAGTTGGTTGGAAAATTCCTTGATTTCCAAATTTGCCGGCATTTGGGACACACTTTGACCTAATTCCCGTCACAATCTGGGGTGAGTCAACGGCCGTACAAATGTACACCAGCGCGGCGCAGGGTGTCCCAACAGCCACGGTTAGGGGAATAACCACGCAGCCGAGCTCCGTTTTCCCTAACTCTGAAATTTCTCCGTCATTTCCCAGCGAAAATCTGTCAATTTTGCATGACAAGTGCGGAATATATACAGTTTGGAGCATGCAAAATTTGAAGTTGGTTGGAAAATTCCTTGATTTCCAAATTTGCCGGCATTTGGGACACACTTTGACCTAATTCCCGTCACAATCTGGGTTGAGTCAACGGCCGTACAAATGTACACCAGCGCGGCGCATGCGCAGGGTGTCCCAACAGCCACGGTTAGGGAAATAACCACGCAGCCGAGCTCCGTTTCCCTAAACTCTGAAATTTCTCCGTCATTTCCCAGCGAAAATCTGTCAATTTTGCATGACAAGTGCGGAATATATACAGTTTGGAGCATGCAAAATTTGAAGTTGGTTGGAAAATTCCTTGATTTCCAAATTTGCCGGCATTTGGGACACACTTTGACCTAATTCCCGTCACAATCTGGGGTGAGTCAACGGCCGTACAAATGTACACAAGCGCGGCGCATGCGCAGGGTGTCCCAACAGCCACGGTTAGGGGAATAACCACGCAGCCGAGCTCCGTTTTCCCTAAACTCTGAAATTTCTCCGTCATTTCCCAGCGAAAATCTGTCACTTTTGCATGACAAGTGCGGAATATATACAGTTTGGAGCATGCAAAATTTGAAGTTGGTTGGAAAATTCCTTGATTTCCAAATTTGCCGGCATTTGGGACACACTTTGATCTAATTCCCGTCACAATCTGGGGTGAGTCAACGGCCGTACAAATGTACACCAGCGCGGCGCAGGGTGTCCCAACAGCCACGGTTAGGGGAATAACCACGCAGCCGAGCTCCGTTTTCCCTAAACTCTGAAATTTCTCCGTCATTTCCCAGCGAAAATCTGTCAATTTTGCATGACAAGTGCGGAATATATACAGTTTGGAGCGTGCAAAATTTGAAGTTGGTTGGAAAATTCCTTGATTTCCAAATTTGCCGGCATTTGGGACACACTTTGACCTAATTCCCGTCACAATCTGGGGTGAGTCAACGGCCGTACAAATGTACACCAGCGCGGCGCAGGGTGTTCCAACAGCCACGGTTAGGGGAATAACCACGCAGCCGAGCTCCGTTTTCCCTAAACTCTGAAATTTCTCCGTCATTTCCCCAGCGAAAATCTGTCAATTTTGCATGACAAGTGCGGAATATATACAGTTTGGAGCATGCAAAATTTGAAGTTGGTTGGAAAATTCCTTGATTTCCAAATTTGCCGGCATTTGGGACACACTTTGACCTAATTCCCGTCACAATCTGGGGTGAGTCAACGGCCGTACAAATGTACACCAGCGCGGCGCATTCGCAGGGTGTCCCAACAGCCACGGTTAGGGGAATAACCACGCAGCCGAGCTCCGTTTTCCCTAAACTCTGAAATTTCTCCGTCATTTCCCAGCGAAAATCTGTCAATTTTGCATGACAAGTGCGGAATATATACAGTTTGGAGCATGCAAAATTTGAAGTTGGTTGGAAAATTCCTTGATTTCCAAATTTGCCGGCATTTGGGACACACTTTGACCTAATTCCCGTCACAATCTGGGGTGAGTCAACGGCCGTACAAATGTACACCAGCGCGGCGCAGGGTGTCCCAACAGCCACGGTTAGGGGAATAACCACGCAGCCGAGCTCCGTTTTCCCTAAACTCTGAAATTTCTCCGTCATTTCCCAGCGAAAATCTGTCAATTTTGCATGACAAGTGCGGAATATATACAGTTTGGAGCATGCAAAATTTGAAGTTGGTTGGAAAATTCCTTGATTTCCAAATTTGCCGGCATTTGGGACACACTTTGACCTAATTCCCGTCACAATCTGGGGTGAGTCAACGGCCGTACAAATGTACACCAGCGCGGCGCAGGGTGTCCCAACAGCCACGGTTAGGGGAATAACCACGCAGCCGAGCTCCGTTTTCCCCTAAACTCTGAAATTTCTCCGTCATTTCCCAGCGAAAATCTGTCAATTTTGCATGACAAGTGCGGAATATATACATTTTGGAGCGTGCAAAATTTGAAGTTGGTTGGAAAATTCCTTGATTTCCAAATTTGCCGGCATTTGGGACACACTTTGACCTAATTCCCGTCACAATCTGGGGTGAGTCAACGGCCGTACAAATGTACACCAGCGCGGCGCAGGGTATCCCAACAGCCACGGTTAGGGGAATAACCACGCAGCCGAGCTCCGTTTTCCCTAAACTCTGAAATTTCTCCGTCATTTCCCAGCGAAAATCTGTCAATTTTGCATGACAAGTGCGGAATATATACAGTTTGGAGCATGCAAAATTTGAAGTTGGTTGGAAAATTCCTTGATTTCCAAATTTGCCGGCATTTGGGACACACTTTGACCTAATTCCCGTCACAATCTGGGGTGAGTCAACGGCCGTACAAATGTACACCAGCGCGGCGCAGGGTGTCCCAACAGCCACGGTTAGGCGAATAACCACGCAGCCGAGCTCCGTTTTCCCTAAACTCTGAAATTTCTCCTTCATTTCCCAGCGAAAATCTGTCAATTTTGCATGACAAGTGCGGAATATATACATTTTGGAGCGTGCAAAATTTGAAGTTGGTTGGAAAATTCCTTGATTTCCAAATTTGCCGGCATTTGGGACACACTTTGACCTAATTCCCGTCACAATCTGGGGTGAGTCAACGGCCGTACAAATGTACACCAGCGCGGCGCAGGGTATCCCAACAGCCACGGTTAGGGGAATAACCACGCAGCCGAGCTCCGTTTTCCCTAAACTCTGAAATTTCTCCGTCATTTCCCAGCGAAAATCTGTCAATTTTGCATGACAAGTGCGGAATATATACAGTTTGGAGCATGCAAAATTTGAAGTTGGTTGGAAAATTCCTTGATTTCCAAATTTGCCGGCATTTGGGACACACTTTGACCTAATTCCCGTCACAATCTGGGGTGAGTCAACGGCCGTACAAATGTACACCAGCGCGGCGCAGGGTGTCCCAACAGCCACGGTTAGGCGAATAACCACGCAGCCGAGCTCCGTTTTCCCTAAACTCTGAAATTTCTCCTTCATTTCCCAGCGAAAATCTGTCAATTTTGCATGACAAGTGCGGAATATATACAGTTTGGAGCATGCAAAATTTGAAGTTGGTTGGAAAATTCCTTGATTTCCAAATTTGCCGGCATTTGGGACACACTTTGACCTAATTCCCGTCACAATCTGGGGTGAGTCAACGGCCGTACAAATGTACACCAGCGCGGCGCAGGGTGTCCCAACAGCCACGGTTAGGCGAATAAACACGCAGCCGAGCTCCGTTTTCCCTAAACTCTGAAATTTCTCCTTCATTTCCCAGCGAAAATCTGTCAATTTTGCATGACAAGTGCGGAATATATACAGTTTGGAGCATGCAAAATTTGAAGTTGGTTGGAAAATTCCTAGATTTCCAAATTTGCCGGCATTTGGGACACACTTTGACCTAATTTCCGTCACAATCTGGGGTGAGTCAACGGCCGTACAAATGTACACCAGCGCATGCGCAGGGTGTCCCAACAGCCACGGTTAGGGGAATAACCACGCAGCCGAGCTCCGTTTTCCCTAAACTCTGAAATTTCTCCGTCATTTCCCAGCGAAAATCTGTCAATTTTGCATGACAAGTGCGGAATATATACAGTTTGGAGCATGC
The DNA here is from genome assembly GCA_037783545.1 of Henricia sp. BOLD:AAB3569. Lineage (NCBI taxonomy): Eukaryota > Metazoa > Echinodermata > Asteroidea > Spinulosida > Echinasteridae > Henricia > Henricia sp. BOLD:AAB3569. The sequence continues at coordinate 38,869 of JBBELK010001082.1, read as the reverse complement.
AAAATTTGAAGTTGGTTGGAAAATTCCTTGATTTCCAAATTTGCCGGCATTTGGGACACACTTTGACCTAATTCCCGTCACAATCTGGGGTGAGTCAACGGCCGTACAAATGTACACCAGCGCGGCGCAGGGTGTCCCAACAGCCACGGTTAGGGGAATAACCACGCAGCCGAGCTCCGTTTTCCCTAAACTCTGAAATTTCTCCGTCATTTCCCAGCGAAAATCTGTCAATTTTGCATGACAAGTGCGGAATATATACAGTTTGGAGCATGCAAAATTTGAAGTTGGTTGGAAAATTCCTTGATTTCCAAATTTGCCGGCATTTGGGACACACTTTGACCTAATTCCCGTCACAATCTGGGGTGAGTCAACGGCCGTAGAAATGTACACCAGCGCATGCGCAGGGTGTCCCAACAGCCACGGTTAGGGGAATAACCAGGCAGCCGAGCTCCGTTTTCCCTAAACTCTGAAATTTCTCCGTCATTTCCCAACGAAAATCTGTAAATTTTGCATGACAAGTGCGGAATATATACAGTTTGGAGCATGCAAAATTTGAAGTTGGTTGGAAAATTCCTTGATTTCCAAATTTGCCGGCATTTGGGACACACTTTGACCTAATTCCCGTCACAATCTGGGGTGAGTCAACGGCCGTACACCAGCGCGGCGCAGGGTGTCCCAACAGCCACGGTTAGGGGAATAACCACGCAGCCGAGCTCCGTTTTCCCTAAACTCTGACATTTCTCCGTCATTTCCCAGCGAAAATCTGTCAATTTTGCATGACAAGTGCGGAATATATACAGTTTGGAGCATGCAAAATTTGAAGTTGGTTGGAAAATTCCTTGATTTCCAAATTTGCCGGCATTTGGGACACACTTTGACCTAATTCCCGTCACAATCTGGGGTGAGTCAACGGCCGTACAAATGTACACCAGCGCGGCGCAGGGTGTCCCAACAGCCACGGTTAGGGGAATAACCACGCAGCCGAGCTCCGTTTTCCCTAAACTCTGAAATTTCTCCGTCATTTCCCAGCGAAAATCTGTCAATTTTGCATGACAAGTGCGGAATATATACAGTTTGGAGCATGCAAAATTTGAAGTTGGTTGGAAAATTCCTTGATTTCCAAATTTGCCGGCATTTGGGACACACTTTGACCTAATTCCCGTCACAATCTGGGGTGAGTCAACGGCCGTAGAAATGTACACCAGCGCATGCGCAGGGTGTCCCAACAGCCACGGTTAGGGGAATAACCACGCAGCCGAGCTCCGTTTTCCCTAAACTCTGAAATTTCTCCGTCATTTCCCAGCGAAAATCTGTCAATTTTGCATGACAAGTGCGGAATATATACAGTTTGGAGCATGCAAAATTTGAAGTTGGTTGGAAAATTCCTTGATTTCCAAATTTGCCGGCATTTGGGACACACTTTGACCTAATTCCCGTCACAATCTGGGGTGAGTCAACGGCCGTAGAAATGTACACCAGCGCATGCGCAGGGTGTCCCAACAGCCACGGTTAGGGGAATAACCAGGCAGCCGAGCTCCGTTTTCCCTAAACTCTGAAATTTCTCCGTCATTTCCCAACGAAAATCTGTAAATTTTGCATGACAAGTGCGGAATATATACAGTTTGGAGCATGCAAAATTTGAAGTTGGTTGGAAAATTCCTTGATTTCCAAATTTGCCGGCATTTGGGACACACTTTGACCTAATTCCCGTCACAATCTGGGGTGAGTCAACGGCCGTACACCAGCGCGGCGCAGGGTGTCCCAACAGCCACGGTTAGGGGAATAACCACGCAGCCGAGCTCCGTTTTCCCTAAACTCTGACATTTCTCCGTCATTTCCCAGCGAAAATCTGTCAATTTTGCATGACAAGTGCGGAATATATACAGTTTGGAGCATGCAAAATTTGAAGTTGGTTGGAAAATTCCTTGATTTCCAAATTTGCCGGCATTTGGGACACACTTTGACCTAATTCCCGTCACAATCTGGGGTGAGTCAACGGCCGTACAAATGTACACCAGCGCGGCGCAGGGTGTCCCAACAGCCACGGTTAGGGGAATAACCACGCAGCCGAGCTCCGTTTTCCCTAAACTCTGAAATTTCTCCGTCATTTCCCAGCGAAAATCTGTCAATTTTGCATGACAAGTGCGGAATATATACAGTTTGGAGCATGCAAAATTTGAAGTTGGTTGGAAAATTCCTTGATTTCCAAATTTGCCGGCATTTGGGACACACTTTGACCTAATTCCCGTCACAATCTGGGGTGAGTCAACGGCCGTAGAAATGTACACCAGCGCATGCGCAGGGTGTCCCAACAGCCACGGTTAGGGGAATAACCACGCAGCCGAGCTCCGTTTTCCCCTAAACTCTGAAATTTCTCCGTCATTTCCCAGCGAAAATCTGTCAATTTTGCATGAGAAGTGCGGAATATATACAGTTTGGAGCATGCAAAATTTGAAGTTGGTTGGAAAATTCCTTGATTTCCAAATTTGCCGGCATTTGGGACACACTTTGACCTAATTCCCGTCACAATCTGGGGTGAGTCAACGGCCGTACAAATGTACACCAGCGCGGCGCATGCGCAGGGTGTCCCAACAGCCACGGTTAGGGGAATAACCACGCAGCCGAACTCCGTTTTCCCTAAACTCTGAAATTTCTCCGTCATTTCCCAGCGATAATCTGTCAATTTTGCATGACAAGTGCGGAATATATACAGTTTGGAGCATGCAAAATTTGAAGTTGGTTGGAAAATTCCTTGATTTCCAAATTTGCCGGCATTTGGGACACACTTTGACCTAATTCCCGTCACAATCTGGGGTGAGTCAACGGCCGTACAAATGTACACCAGCGCGGCGCAGGATGTCCCAACAGCCACGGTTAGGGGAATAACCACGCAGCCGAGCTCCGTTTTCCCTAAACTCTGAAATTTCTCCGTCATTTCCCAGCGAAAATCTGTCAATTTTGCATGACAAGTGCGGAATATATACAGTTTGGAGCATGCAAAATTTGAAGTTGGTTGGAAAATTCCTTGATTTCCAAATTTGCCGGCATTTGGGACACACTTTGACCTAATTCCCGTCACAATCTGGGGTGAGTCAACGGCCGTACAAATGTACACCAGCGCGGCGCAGGGTGTCCCAACAGCCACGGTTAGGGGAATAACCACGCAGCCGAGCTCCGTTTTCCCTAAACTCTGAAATTTCTCCGTCATTTCCCAGCGAAAATCTGTCAATTTTGCATGACAAGTGCGGAATATATACACTTTGGAGCGTGCAAAATTTGAAGTTGGTTGGAAAATTCCTTGATTTCCAAATTTGCCGGCATTTGGGACACACTTTGACCTAATTCCCGTCACAATCTGGGGTGAGTCAACGGCCGTACAAATGTACACCAGCGCGGCGCAGGGTGTCCCAACAGCCACGGTTAGGGGAATAACCACGCAGCCGAGCTCCGTTTTCCCTAAACTCTGAAATTTCTCCGTCATTTCCCGGCGAAAATCTGTCAATTTTGCATGACAAGTGCGGAATATATACAGTTTGGAGCATGCAAAATTTGAAGTTGGTTGGAAAATTCCTTGATTTCCAAATTTGCCGGCATTTGGGACACACTTTGACCTAATTCCCGTCACAATCTGGGGTGAGTCAACGGCCGTACAAATGTACACCAGCGCGGCGCAGGGTGTCCCAACAGCCACGGTTAGGCGAATAACCACGCAGCCGAGCTCCGTTTTCCCTAAACTCTGAAATTTCTCCTTCATTTCCCAGCGAAAATCTGTCAATTTTGCATGACAAGTGCGGAATATATACAGTTTGGAGCATGCAAAATTTGAAGTTGGTTGGAAAATTCCTTGATTTCCAAATTTGCCGGCATTTGGGACACACTTTGACCTAATTCCCGTCACAATCTGGGGTGAGTCAACGGCCGTACAAATGTACACCAGCGCGGCGCAGGGTGTCCCAACAGCCACGGTTAGGCGAATAAACACGCAGCCGAGCTCCGTTTTCCCTAAACTCTGAAATTTCTCCTTCATTTCCCAGCGAAAATCTGTCAATTTTGCATGACAAGTGCGGAATATATACAGTTTGGAGCATGCAAAATTTGAAGTTGGTTGGAAAATTCCTAGATTTCCAAATTTGCCGGCATTTGGGACACACTTTGACCTAATTCCCGTCACAATCTGGGGTGAGTCAACGGCCGTACAAATGTACACCAGCGCGGCGCAGGGTGTCCCAACAGCCACGGTTAGGGGAATAACCACGCAGCCGAGCTCCGTTTTCATTAAACTCTGAAATTTCTCCGTCATTTCCCAGCGAAAATCTGTCAATTTTGCATGACAAGTGCGGAATATATACAGTTTGGAGCATGCAAAATTTGAAGTTGGTTGGAAAATTCCTTGATTTCCAAATTTGCCGGCATTTGGGACACACTTTGACCTAATTCCCGTCACAATCTGGGGTGAGTCAACGGCCGTACAAATGTACACCAGCGCATGCGCAGGGTGTCCCAACAGCCACGGTTAGGGGAATAACCACGCAGCCGAGTTCCGTTTTCCCTAAACTCTGAAATTTCTCCGTCATTTCCCAGCGAAAATCTGTCAATTTTGCATGACAAGTGCGGAATATATACAGTTTGGAGCATGCAAAATTTGAAGTTGGTTGGAAAATTCCTTGATTTCCAAATTTGCCGGCATTTGGGACACACTTTGACCTAATTCCCGTCACAATCTGGGGTGAGTCAACGGCCGTACAAATGTACACCAGCGCGGCGCATGCGCAGGGTGTCCCAACAGCCACGGTTAGGGGAATAACCACGCAGCCGAGCTCCGTTTTCCCTAAACTCTGAAATTTCTCCGTCATTTCCCAACGAAAATCTGTAAATTTTGCATGACAAGTGCGGAATATATACAGTTTGGAGCATGCAAAATTTGAAGTTGGTTGGAAAATTCCTTGATTTCCAAATTTGCCGGCATTTGGGACACACTTTGACCTAATTCCCGTCACAATCTGGGGTGAGTCAACGGCCGTACACCAGCGCGGCGCAGGGTGTCCCAACAGCCACGGTTAGGGGAATAACCACGCAGCCGAGCTCCGTTTTCCCTAAACTCTGACATTTCTCCGTCATTTCCCAGCGAAAATCTGTCAATTTTGCATGACAAGTGCGGAATATATACAGTTTGGAGCATGCAAAATTTGAAGTTGGTTGGAAAATTCCTTGATTTCCAAATTTGCCGGCATTTGGGACACACTTTGACCTAATTCCCGTCACAATCTGGGGTGAGTCAACGGCCGTACAAATGTACACCAGCGCGGCGCAGGATGTCCCAACAGCCACGGTTAGGGGAATAACCACGCAGCCGAGCTCCGTTTTCCCTAAACTCTGAAATTTCTCCGTCATTTCCCAGCGAGAATCTGTCAATTTTGCATGACAAGTGCGGAATATATACAGTTTGGAGCATGCAAAATTTGAAGTTGGTTGGAAAATTCCTTGATTTCCAAATTTGCCGGCATTTGGGACACACTTTGACCTAATTCCCGTCACAATCTGGGGTGAGTCAACGGCCGTAGAAATGTACACCAGCGCATGCGCAGGGTGTCCCAACAGCCACGGTTAGGGGAATAACCACGCAGCCGAGCTCCGTTTTCCCTAAACTCTGAAATTTCTCCGTCATTTCCCAGCGAAAATCTGTCAATTTTGCATGACAAGTGCGGAATATATACAGTTTGGAGCATGCAAAATTTGAAGTTGGTTGGAAAATTCCTTGATTTCCAAATTTGCCGGCATTTGGGACACACTTTGACCTAATTCCCGTCACAATCTGGGGTGAGTCAACGGCCGTACAAATGTACACCAGCGCGGCGCATGCGCAGGGTGTCCCAACAGCCACGGTTAGGGGAATAACCACGCAGCCGAGCTCCGTTTTCCCTAAACTCTGAAATTTCTCCGTCATTTCCCAGCGATAATCTGTCAATTTTGCATGACAAGTGCGGAATATATACAGTTTGGAGCATGCAAAATTTGAAGTTGGTTGGAAAATTCCTTGATTTCCAAATTTGCCGGCATTTGGGACACACTTTGACCTAATTCCCGTCACAATCTGGGGTGAGTCAACGGCCGTACAAATGTACACCAGCGCGGCGCATGCGCAGGGTGTCCCAACAGCCACGGTTAGGGGAATAACCACGCAGCCGAGCTCCGTTTTCCCTAAACTCTGAAATTTCTCCGTCATTTCCCAGCGAAAATCTGTCAATTTTGCATGACAAGTGCGGAATATATACAGTTTGGAGCATGCAAAATTTGAAGTTGGTTGGAAAATTCCTTGATTTCCAAATTTGCCGGCATTTGGGACACACTTTGACCTAATTCCCGTCACAATCTGGGGTGAGTCAACGGCCGTACAAATGTACACCAGCGCGGCGCAGGGTGTCCCAACAGCCACGGTTAGGGGAATAACCACGCAGCCGAGCTCCGTTTTCCCTAAACTCTGACATTTCTCCGTCATTTCCCAGCGAAAATCTGTCAATTTTGCATGACAAGTGCGGAATATATACAGTTTGGAGCATGCAAAATTTGAAGTTGGTTGGAAAATTCCTTGATTTCCAAATTTGCCGGCATTTGGGACACACTTTGACCTAATTCCCGTCACAATCTGGGGTGAGTCAACGGCCGTACAAATGTACACCAGCGCGGCGCAGGGTGTCCCAACAGCCACGGTTAGGGGAATAACCACGCAGCCGAGCTCCGTTTTCCCTAAACTCTGAAATTTCTCCGTCATTTCCCAGCGAAAATCTGTCAATTTTGCATGACAAGTGCGGAATATATACAGTTTGGAGCATGCAAAATTTGAAGTTGGTTGGAAAATTCCTTGATTTCCAAATTTGCCGGCATTTGGGACACACTTTGACCTAATTCCCGTCACAATCTGGGGTGAGTCAACGGCCGTACAAATGTACACCAGCGCGGCGCATGCGCAGGGTGTCCCAACAGCCACGGTTAGGGGAATAACCACGCAGCCGAGCTCCGTTTTCCCTAAACTCTGAAATTTCTCCGTCATTTCCCAGCGATAATCTGTCAATATTGCATGACAAGTGCGGAATATATACAGTTTGGAGCATGCAAAATTTGAAGTTGGTTGGAAAATTCCTTGATTTCCAAATTTGCCGGCATTTGGGACACACTTTGACCTAATTCCCGTCACAATCTGGGGTGAGTCAACGGCCGTACAAATGTACACCAGCGCGGCGCATGCGCAGGGTGTCCCAACAGCCACGGTTAGGGGAATAACCACGCAGCCGAGCTCCGTTTTCCCTAAACTCTGAAATTTCTCCGTCATTTCCCAGCGAAAATCTGTCAATTTTGCATGACAAGTGCGGAATATATACAGTTTGGAGCATGCAAAATTTGAAGTTGGTTGGAAAATTCCTTGATTTCCAAATTTGCCGGCATTTGGGACACACTTTGACCTAATTCCCGTCACAATCTGGGGTGAGTCAACGGCCGTACAAATGTACACCAGCGCGGCGCAGGGTGTCCCAACAGCCACGGTTAGGGGAATAACCACGCAGCCGAGCTCCGTTTTCCCTAAACTCTGAAATTTCTCCTTCATTTCCCAGCGAAAATCTGTCAATTTTGCATGACAAGGAATATATACAGTTGGAGCATGCAAAATTTGAAGTTGGTGGAAAATTCCTTGATTTCCAAATTTGCCGGCATTTGGACACACTTTGACCTAATTCCCGTCACAATCTGGGGTGAGTCAACGCCGTACAAATGTACACCAGCGCGGCGCAGGGTGTCCCAACAGCCATGTTAGGCGAATAAACACGCAGCCGAGCTCCGTTTTCCCTAAACTCTGAAATTTCTCCTTCATTTCCCAGCGGAAAATCTGTCAATTTTGCATGACAAGTGCGAATATATACAGTTGGAGCATGCAAAATTTGAAGTTGGTTTGGAAAATTCCTAGATTTCCAAATTTGCCGGCATTTGGGACACACTTTGACCTAATTCCCGTCACAATCTGGGGTGAGTCAACGGCCGTACAAATGTACACCAGCGCGGCGCAGGGTGTCCCAACAGCCACGGTTAGGGGAATAACCACGCAGCCGAGCTCCGTTTTCATAAACTCTGAAATTTCTCCGTCATTTCCCAGCGAAAATCTGTCAATTTTGCATGACAAGTGCGGAATATATACAGTTTGGAGCATGCAAAATTTGAAGTTGGTTGGAAAATTCCTTGATTCCAAATTTGCCGGCATTTGGGACACACTTTGACCTAATTCCCGTCACAATCTGGGGTGAGTCAACGGCCGTACAAATGTACACCAGCGCGCGCAGGGTGTCCCAACAGCCACGGTTAGGGGAATAACCACGCAGCCGAGCTCCGTTTTCCCTAAACTCTGAAATTTCTCCTTCATTTCCCAGCGAAAATCTGTCAATTTGCATGACAAGTGCGGAATATATACAGTTTGGAGCATGGCAAAATTTGAAGTTGGTTGGAAAATTCCTAGATTTCCAAATTTGCCGGCATTTGGGACACACTTTGACCTAATTCCCGTCACAATCTGGGGTGAGTCAACGGCCGTACAAATGTACACCAGCGCGGCGCAGGGTGTCCCAACAGCCACGGTTAGGGGAATAACCACGCAGCCGAGCTCCGTTTTCATTAAACTCTGAAATTTCTCCGTCATTTCCCAGCGAAAATCTGTCAATTTTGCATGACAAGTGCGGAATATATACAGTTTGGAGCATGCAAAATTTGAAGTTGGTTGGAAAATTCCTTGATTTCCAAATTTGCCGGGCATTTGGGACACACTTTGACCTAATTCCCGTCACAATCTGGGGTGAGTCAACGGCCGTACAAATGTACACCAGCGCATGCGCAGGGTGTCCCAACAGCCACGGTTAGGGAATAACCACGCAGCCGAGCTCCGTTTTCCCTAAACTCTGAAATTTCTCCGTCATTTCCCAGCGAAAAATCTGTCAATTTTGCATGACAAGTGCGGAATATATACAGTTTGGAGCATGCAAATTTGAAGTTGGTTGGAAAATTCCTTGATTTCCAAATTTGCCGGCATTTGGGACACACTTTGACCTAATTCCCGTCACAATCTGGGGGTGAGTCAACGGCCCGTACAAATGTACACCAGCGCGGCGCATGCGCAGGGTGTCCCAACAGCCACGGTTAGGGGAATAACCACGCAGCCGAGCTCCGTTTTCCCCTAAACTCTGAAATTTCTCGTCATTTCCCAGCGATAATCTGTCAATATTGCATGACAAGTGCGGAATATATACAGTTTGGAGCATGCAAAATTTGAAGTTGGTTGGAAAATTCCTTGATTTCCAAATTTGCCGGCATTTGGGGACACACTTTGACCTAATTCCCGTCACAATCTGGGGTGAGTCAACGGCCGTACAAATGTACACCAGCGCGGCGCATGCGCAGGGTGTCCCAACAGCACGGTTAGGGGAATAACCACGCAGCCGAGCTCCGTTTTCCCTAAACTCTGAAATTTCTCCGTCATTTCCCAGCGAAAATCTGTCAATTTTGCATGACAAGTGCGGAATATATACAGTTTGGAGCATGCAAAATTTGAAGTTGGTTGGAAAATTCCTTGATTTCCAAATTTGGCCGCATTTGGGACACACTTTGACCTAATTCCCCGTCACAATCTGGGGTGAGTCAACGGCCGTACAAATGTACACCAGCGCGGCGCAGGGTGTCCCAACAGCCACGGTTAGGGGAATAACCACGCAGCCGAGCTCCGTTTTCCCTAAACTCTGAAATTTCTCCGTCATTTCCCAGCGAAATCTGTCAATTTTGCATGACAAGTGCGGAATATATACAGTTTGGAGCATGCAAAATTTGAAGTTGGTTGGAAAATTCCTTGATTTCCAAATTTGCCGGCATTTGGGACACACTTTGACCTAATTCCCGTCACAATCTGGGGTGAGTCAACGGCCGTACAAATGTACACCAGCGCGGCGCAGGGTGTCCCAACAGCCACGGTTAGGGGAATAACCCACGCAGCCGAGCTCCGTTTTCCCTAAACTCTGAAATTTCTCCGTCATTTCCCAGCGAAAATCTGTCAATTTTGCATGACAAGTGCGGAATATATACACTTTGGAGCGTGCAAAATTTGAAGTTGGTTGGAAAATTCCTTGATTTCCAAATTTGCCGGCATTTGGGACACACTTTGACCTAATTCCCGTCACAATCTGGGGTGAGTCAACGGCCGTACAAATGTACACCAGCGCGGCGCAGGGTGTCCCAACAGCCACGGTTAGGGGAATAACCACGCAGCCGAGCTCCGTTTTCCCTAAACTCTGAAATTTCTCCGTCATTTCCCAGCGAAAATCTGTCAATTTTGCATGACAAGTGCGGAATATATACAGTTTGGAGCATGCAAAATTTGAAGTTGGTTGGAAAATTCCTTGATTTCCAAATTTGCCGGCATTTGGGACACACTTTGACCTAATTCCCGTCACAATCTGGGGTGAGTCAACGGCCGTACAAATGTACACCAGCGCGGCGCAGGGTGTCCCAACAGCACGGTTAGGCGAATAACCACGCAGCCGAGCTCCGTTTTCCCTAAACTCTGAAATTTCTCCTTCATTTCCAGCGAAAATCTGTCAATTTTGCATGACAAGTGCTGAATATATACAGTTTGGAGCATGCCAAATTTGAAGTTGGTTGGAAAATTCCTTGATTTCCAAATTTGCCGGCATTTGGGACACACTTTGACCTAATTCCCGTCACAATCTGGGGTGAGTCAACGGCCGTACAAATGTACACCAGCGCGGCGCAGGGTGTCCCAACAGCCACGGTTAGGCGAATAAACACGCAGCCGAGCTCCGTTTTCCCTAAACTCTGAAATTTCTCCTTCATTTCCCAGCGAAAATTCTGTCAATTTTGCATGACAAGTGCGGAATATATACAGTTTGGAGCATGCAAATTTGAAGTTGGTTGGGAAAATTCCTAGATTTCCAAATTTGCCGCATTTGGGACACACTTTGACCTAATTCCCGTCACAATCTGGGGTGAGTCAACGGCCGTACAAATGTACACCAGCGCGGCGCAGGGTGTCCCAACAGCCACGGTTAGGGGAATAACCACGCAGCCGAGCTCCGTTTTCATTAAACTCTGAAATTTCTCCGTCATTTCCCAGCGAAAATCTGTCAATTTTGCATGACAAGTGCGGAATATATACTGTTTGGAGCATGCAAAATTTGAAGTTGGTTGGAAAATTCCTTGATTTCCAAATTTGCCGGCATTTGGGACACACTTTGACCTAATTCCCGTCACAATCTGGGGTGAGTCAACGGCCGTACAAATGTACACCAGCGCATGCGCAGGGTGTCCCACAGCCACGGTTAGGGGAATAACCACGCAGCCGAGCTCCGTTTTCCCTAAACTCTGAAATTTCTCCGTCATTTCCCAGCGAAAATCTGTCAAATTTGCATGACAAAGTGCGGAATATATACAGTTTGGAGCATGCAAAATTTGAAGTTGGTTGGAAAATCCTTGATTTCCAAATTTGCCGGCATTTGGGACACACTTTGACCTAATTCCCGTCACAATTCGGGTGAGTCAACGGCCGTACAAATGTACACCAGCGCGGCGCAGGGTGTCCACCGAACACGCCACGGTTAGGGGAATACCACGCAGCCGAGCTCCGTTTTCCCTAAACTCTGAAATTTCTCCGTCATTTCCCACGAAAATCTGTAAATTTTGCATGACAAGTGCGGAATATATACAGTTTGGAGACATGCAAATTTGAAGTTGGTTGGAAAATTCCTTGATTTCCAAATTTGCCGGCATTTGGGACACACTTTGACCTAATTCCCGTCACAATCTGGGGGTGAGTCACGGCCGTACAAATGTACACCAGCGCATGCGCAGGGTGTCCCAACAGCACGGTTAGGGGAATAACCACGCAGCCGAGCTCCGTTTTCCCTAAACTCTGAAATTCTCCGTCATTTCCCAGCGAAAATCTGTCAATTTTGCATGACAAGTGCGGGAATATATACAGTTTGGAGCATTGCAAAATTTGAAGTTGGTTGGAAAATTCCTTGATTTCCAAATTGCCGGCATTTGGGACACACTTTGACCTTAATTCCCGTCACAATCTGGGGTGAGTCAACGGCGCGTACAAATGTACACCAGCGCGGCGCAGGTGTCCCAACAGCCACGGTTAGGGGAATAACCACGCAGCCGAGCTCCGTTTTCCCTAAACTCTGAAATTTCTCCGTCATTTCCCACGAAAATCTGTAAATTTTTGCATGACAAGTGCGGGAATATATACAGTTTGGAGCATGCAAAATTGAAGTTGGTTGGAAAATTCCTTGATTTCCAAATTTGCCGGCATTTGGGACACACTTTGACCTAATTCCCGTCACAATCTGGGGTGAGTCAACGGCCGTACAAATGTACACCAGCGCGGCGCAGGGTGTCCCAACAGCCACGGTTAGCGAATACCACGCAGCCGAGCTCCGTTTTCCCTAAACTCTGAAATTTCTCCTTCATTTCCAGCGAAAATCTGTCAATTTTGCATGACAAGTGCTGAATATATACAGTTTGGAGCATGCAAAATTGAAGTTGGTTGGAAATTCCTTGATTTCCAAATTTGCCGGCATTTGGGACACACTTTGACCTAATTCCCGTCACAATCTGGGGTGAGTCAACGGCCGTACAAATGTACACCAGCGCGGAGCAGGGTGTCCCAACAGCCACGGTTAGGCGAATAAACACGCAGCCGAGCTCCGTTTTCCCTAAACTCTGAAATTTCTCCTTCATTTCCCAGCGAAAATCTGTCAATTTGCATGACAATGTGCGGAATATAACAGTTTGGAGCATGCAAAATTGAATTGGTTGGAAAATTCCTAGATTCCAAATTTGCCGGCATTTGGGACACACTTTGACCTAATTCCCGTCACAATCTGAGGGTGAGTCAACGGCCGTACAAATGTTACACCAGCGCGGCGCAGGGTGTCCCAAAAGAAATAACCCGGTTAGGGGAATAACCACGCAGCCGAGCTCCGTTTTCATTAAACTCTGAATTTTCTCCGTCTTTTCCAGCGAAAATCTGTCAATTTGTGCATGTACAAGTGCGGAATATATACAGTTTGGAGCATGCAAATTTGACGTTGGTTGGAAAATTCCTTGATTTCCAAATTTGCCGGCATTTGGGACACACTTTGACCTAATTCCCGTCACAATCTGGGGTGAGTCAACGGCCGTACAAATGTACACCAGCGCATGCGCAGGGTGTCCCAACAGCACGGTAGGGGAATAACCACGCAGCCGAGCTCCGTTTTCCCCTAAACTCTGAAATTTCTCCGTCATTTCCCAGCGAAAATCTGTCAATTTTGCATGACAAGTGCGGAATATATACAGTTTGGAGCATGCAAAATTGAAGTTGGTTGGAAAATTCTTGATTTCCAAATTTGCCGGCATTGGGACACACTTTGACCTAATTCCCGTCACAATCTGGGGTGAGTCAACGGCCGTACAAATGTACACCAGCGCGGCGCATGCGCAGGGTGTCCCAACAGCCACGGTTAGGGGAATAACCACGCAGCCGAGCTCCGTTTTCCTAAACTCTGAAATTTCTCCGTCATTTCCCAACGAAAATCTGTAAATTTTGCATGACAAGTGCGGAATAAATACAGTTTGGAGCATGCAAAATTTGAAGTTGGTTGGAAAATTCCTTGATTTCCAATTTGCCGGCATTTGGGACACACTTTGACCTAATTCCCGTCACAATCTGGGGTGAGTCAACGGCCGTACACCAGCGCGGCGCAGGGTGTCCCAACAGCCACGGTTAGGGGAATAACCACGCAGCCGAGCTCCGTTTTCCCTAAACTCTGAAATTTCTCCGTCATTTCCCAGCGAAAATCTGTCAATTTTGCATGACAAGTGCGGAATATATACAGTTTGGAGCATGCAAAAATTGAAGTTGGTTGGAAAATTCCTGATTTCCAAATTTGCCCGGCATTTGGGACACACTTTGACCTAATTCCCGTCACAATCTGGGGTGAGTCAACGGCCGTACAAATGTACACCAGCGCGGCGCAGGGTGTCCCAACAGCCACGGTTAGGGGAATAACCACGCAGCCGAGCTCCGTTTTCCCTAAACTCTGAAATTTCTCCGTCATTTCCCAGCGAAAATCTGTCAATTTTGCATGACAAGTGCGGAATATATACAGTTTGGAGCATGCAAAATTTGAAGTTGGTTGGAAAATTCCTTGATTTCCAAATTTGCCGGCATTTGGGACACACTTTGACCTAATTCCCGTCACAATCTGGGGTGAGTCAACGGCCGTAGAAATGTACACCAGCGCATGCGCAGGGTGTCCCAACAGCCACGGTTAGGGGAATAACCACGCAGCCGAGCTCCGTTTTCCCTAAACTCTGAAATTTCTCCGTCATTTCCCAGCGAAAATCTGTCAATTTTGCATGACAAGTGCGGAATATATACAGTTTGGAGCATGCAAAATTTGAAGTTGGTTGGAAAATTCCTTGATTTCCAAATTTGCCGGCATTTGGGACACACTTTGACCTAATTCCCGTCACAATCTGGGGTGAGTCAACGGCCGTACAAATGTACACCAGCGCGGCGCATGCGCAGGGTGTCCCAACAGCCACGGTTAGGGGAATAACTACGCAGCCGAGCTCCGTTTTCCCTAAACTCTGAAATTTCTCCGTCATTTCCCAACGAAAATCTGTAAATTTTGCATGACAAGTGCGGAATATATACAGTTTGGAGCATGCAAAATTTGAAGTTGGTTGGAAAATTCCTTGATTTCCAAATTTGCCGGCATTTGGGACACACTTTGACCTAATTCCCGTCACAATCTGGGGTGAGTCAACGGCCGTACAAATGTACACCAGCGCGGCGCAGGGTGTCCCAACAGCCACGGTTAGGGGAATAACCACGCAGCCGAGCTCCGTTTTCCCTAAACTCTGAAATTTCTCCGTCATTTCCCAGCGAAAATCTGTCAATTTTGCATGACAAGTGCGGAATATATACAGTTTGGAGCATGCAAAATTTGAAGTTGGTTGGAAAATTCCTTGATTTCCAAATTTGCCGGCATTTGGGACACACTTTGACCTAATTCCCGTCACAATCTGGGGTGAGTCAACGGCCGTAGAAATGTACACCAGCGCATGCGCAGGGTGTCCCAACAGCCACGGTTAGGGGAATAACCAGGCAGCCGAGCTCCGTTTTCCCTAAACTCTGAAATTTCTCCGTCATTTCCCAACGAAAATCTGTAAATTTTGCATGACAAGTGCGGAATATATACAGTTTGGAGCATGCAAAATTTGAAGTTGGTTGGAAAATTCCTTGATTTCCAAATTTGCCGGCATTTGGGACACACTTTGACCTAATTCCCGTCACAATCTGGGGTGAGTCAACGGCCGTACACCAGCGCGGCGCAGGGTGTCCCAACAGCCACGGTTAGGGGAATAACCACGCAGCCGAGCTCCGTTTTCCCTAAACTCTGAAATTTCTCCGTCATTTCCCAGCGAAAATCTGTCAATTTTGCATGACAAGTGCGGAATATATACAGTTTGGAGCATGCAAAATTTGAAGTTGGTTGGAAAATTCCTTGATTTCCAAATTTGCCGGCATTTGGGACACACTTTGACCTAATTCCCGTCACAATCTGGGGTGAGTCAACGGCCGTACAAATGTACACCAGCGCGGCGCAGGGTGTCCCAACAGCCACGGTTAGGGGAATAACCACGCAGCCGAGCTCCGTTTTCCCTAAACTCTGAAATTTCTCCGTCATTTCCCAGCGAAAATCTGTCAATTTTGCATGACAAGTGCGGAATATATACAGTTTGGAGCATGCAAAATTTGAAGTTGGTTGGAAAATTCCTTGATTTCCAAATTTGCCGGCATTTAGGACACACTTTGACCTAATTCCCGTCACAATCTGGGGTGAGTCAACGGCCGTAGAAATGTACACCAGCGCATGCGCAGGGTGTCCCAACAGCCACGGTTAGGGGAATAACCACGCAGCCGAGCTCCGTTTTCCCTAAACTCTGAAATTTCTCCGTCATTTCCCAGCGAAAATCTGTCAATTTTGCATGACAAGTGCGGAATATATACAGTTTGGAGCATGCAAAATTTGAAGTTGGTTGGAAAATTCCTTGATTTCCAAATTTGCCGGCATTTGGGACACACTTTGACCTAATTCCCGTCACAATCTGGGGTGAGTCAACGGCCGTACAAATGTACACCAGCGCGGCGCATGCGCAGGGTGTCCCAACAGCCACGGTTAGGGGAATAACCACGCAGCCGAGCTCCGTTTTCCCTAAACTCTGAAATTTCTCCGTCATTTCCCAACGAAAATCTGTAAATTTTGCATGACAAGTGCGGAATATATACAGTTTGGAGCATGCAAAATTTGAAGTTGGTTGGAAAATTCCTTGATTTCCAAATTTGCCGGCATTTGGGACACACTTTGACCTAATTCCCGTCACAATCTGGGGTGAGTCAACGGCCGTACAAATGTACACCAGCGCGGCGCAGGGTGTCCCAACAGCCACGGTTAGGGGAATAACCACGCAGCCGAGCTCCGTTTTCCCTAAACTCTGAAATTTCTCCGTCATTTCCCAGCGAAAATTTGTCAATTTTGCATGACAAGTGCGGAATATATACAGTTTGGAGCGTGCACAATTTGAAGTTGGTTGGAAAATTCCTTGATTTCCAAATTTGCCGGCATTTGGGACACACTTTGACCTAATTCCCGTCACAATCTGGGGTGAGTCAACGGCCGTACAAATGTACACCAGCGCGGCGCAGGGTGTCCCAACAGCCACGGTTAGGGGAATAACCACGCAGCCGAGCTCCGTTTTCACTAAACTCTGAAATTTCTCCGTCATTTCCCAGCGAAAATCTGTCAATTTTGCATGACAAGTGCGGAATATATACAGTTTGGAGCATGCAAAATTTGAAGTTGGTTGGAAAATTCCTTGATTTCCAAATTTGCCGGCATTTGGGACACACTTTGACCTAATTCCCGTCACAATCTGGGGTGAGTCAACGGCCGTACAAATGTACACCAGCGCGGCGCATGCGCAGGGTGTCCCAACAGCCACGGTTAGGGGAATAACCACGCAGCCGAGCTCCGTTTTCCCTAAACTCTGAAATTTCTCCGTCATTTCCCAGCGAAAATCTGTCAATTTTGCATGACAAGTGCGGAATATATACAGTTTGGAGCATGCAACATTTGAAGTTGGTTGGAAAATTCCTTGATTTCCAAATTTGCCGGCATTTGGGACACACTTTGACCTAATTCCCGTCACAATCTGGGGTGAGTCAACGGCCGTACAAATGTACACCAGCGCGGCGCAGGGTGTCCCAACAGCCACGGTTAGGGGAATAACCACGCAGCCGAGCTCCGTTTTCCCTAAACTCTGAAAATTCTCCGTCATTTCCCAGCGAAAATCTGTCAATTTTGCATGACAAGTGCGGAATATATACAGTTTGGAGCATGCAAAATTTGAAGTTGGTTGGAAAATTCCTTGATTTCCAAATTTGCCGGCATTTGGGACACACTTTGACCTAATTCCCGTCACAATCTGGGGTGAGTCAACGGCCGTAGAAATGTACACCAGCGCATGCGCAGGGTGTCCCAACAGCCACGGTTAGGGGAATAACCACGCAGCCGAGCTCCGTTTTCCCTAAACTCTGAAATTTCTCCGTCATTTCCCAGCGAAAATCTGTCAATTTTGCATGACAAGTGCGGAATATATACAGTTTGGAGCATGCAAAATTTGAAGTTGGTTGGAAAATTCCTTGATTTCCAAATTTGCCGGCATTTGGGACACACTTTGACCTAATTCCCGTCACAATCTGGGGTGAGTCAACGGCCGTACAAATGTACACCAGCGCGGCGCATGCGCAGGGTGTCCCAACAGCCACGGTTAGGGGAATAACCACGCAGCCGAGCTCCGTTTTCCCTAAACTCTGAAATTTCTCCGTCATTTCCCAACGAAAATCTGTAAATTTTGCATGACAAGTGCGGAATATATACAGTTTGGAGCATGCAAAATTTGAAGTTGGTTGGAAAATTCCTTGATTTCCAAATTTGCCGGCATTTGGGACACACTTTGACCTAATTCCCGTCACAATCTGGGGTGAGTCAACGGCCGTACAAATGTACACCAGCGCGGCGCAGGGTGTCCCAACAGCCACGGTTAGGGGAATAACCACGCAGCCGAGCTCCGTTTTCCCTAAACTCTGAAATTTCTCCGTCATTTCCCAGCGAAAATCTGTCAATTTTGCATGACAAGTGCGGAATATATACAGTTTGGAGCATGCAAAATTTGAAGTTGGTTGGAAAATTCCTTGATTTCCAAATTTGCCGGCATTTGGGACACACTTTGACCTAATTCCCGTCACAATCTGGGGTGAGTCAACGGCCGTACAAATGTACACCAACGCGGCGCAGGGTGTCCCAACAGCCACGGTTAGGGGAATAACCACGCAGCCGAGCTCCGTTTTCCCTAAACTCTGAAATTTCTCCGTCATTTCCCAGCGAAAATTTGTCAATTTTGCATGACAAGTGCGGAATATATACAGTTTGGAGCGTGCACAATTTGAAGTTGGTTGGAAAATTCCTTGATTTCCAAATTTGCCGGCATTTGGGACACACTTTGACCTAATTCCCGTCACAATCTGGGGTGAGTCAACGGCCGTACAAATGTACACCAGCGCGGCGCAGGGTGTCCCAACAGCCACGGTTAGGGGAATAACCACGCAGCCGAGCTCCGTTTTCACTAAACTCTGAAATTTCTCCGTCATTTCCCAGCGAAAATCTGTCAATTTTGCATGACAAGTGCGGAATATATACAGTTTGGAGCATGCAAAATTTGAAGTTGGTTGGAAAATTCCTTGATTTCCAAATTTGCCGGCATTTGGGACACACTTTGACCTAATTCCCGTCACAATCTGGGGTGAGTCAACGGCCGTACAAATGTACACCAGCGCGGCGCATGCGCAGGGTGTCCCAACAGCCACGGTTAGGGGAATAACCACGCAGCCGAGCTCCGTTTTCCCTAAACTCTGAAATTTCTCCGTCATTTCCCAGCGAAAATCTGTCAATTTTGCATGACAAGTGCGGAATATATACAGTTTGGAGCATGCAACATTTGAAGTTGGTTGGAAAATTCCTTGATTTCCAAATTTGCCGGCATTTGGGACACACTTTGACCTAATTCCCGTCACAATCTGGGGTGAGTCAACGGCCGTACAAATGTACACCAGCGCGGCGCAGGGTGTCCCAACAGCCACGGTTAGGGGAATAACCACGCAGCCGAGCTCCGTTTTCCCTAAACTCTGAAATTTCTCCGTCATTTCCCAGCGAAAATCTGTCAATTTTGCATGACAAGTGCGGAATATATACAGTTTGGAGCATGCAAAATTTGAAGTTGGTTGGAAAATTCCTTGATTTCCAAATTTGCCGGCATTTGGGACACACTTTGACCTAATTCCCGTCACAATCTGGGGTGAGTCAACGGCCGTACAGATGTACACCAGCGCGGCGCAGGGTGTCCCAACAGCCACGGTTAGGGGAATAACCACGCAGCCGAGCTCCGTTTTCCCTAAACTCTGAAATTTCTCCGTCATTTCCCAGCGAAAATCTGTCAAATTTGCATGACAAGTGCGGAATATATACAGTTTGGAGCATGCAAAATTTGAAGTTGGTTGGAAAATTCCTTGATTTCCAAATTTGCCGGCATTTGGGACACACTTTGACCTAATTCCCGTCACAATCTGGGGTGAGTCAACGGCCGTACAAATGTACACCAGCGCGGCGCAGGGTGTCCCAACAGCCACGGTTAGGCGAATAACCACGCAGCCGAGCTCCGTTTTCCCTAAACTCTGAAATTTCTCATTCATTTCCCAGCGAAAATCTGTCAATTTTGCATGACAAGTGCGGAATATATACAGTTTGGAGTATGCAAAATTTGAAGTTGGTTGGAAAATTCCTAGATTTCCAAATTTGCCGGCATTTGGGACACACTTTGACCTAATTCCCGTCACAATCTGGGGTGAGTCAACGGCCGTACAAATGTACACCAGCGCGGCGCATGCGCAGGGTGTCCCAACAGCCACGGTTAGAGGAATAACCACGCAGCCGAGCTCCGTTTTCCCTAAACTCTGAAATTTCTCCGTCATTTCCCAGCGAAAATCTGTCAATTTTGCATGACAAGTGCGGAATATATACAGTTTGGAGCATGCAAAATTTGAAGTTGGTTGGAAAATTCCTTGATTTCCAAATTTGCCGGCATTTGGGACACACTTTGACCTAATTCCCTTCACAATCTGGGGTGAGTCAACGGCCGTACAAATGTACACCAGCGCGGCGCAGGGTGTCCCAACAGCCACGGTTAGAGGAATAACCACGCAGCCGAGCTCCGTTTTCCCTAAACTCTGAAATTTCTCCGTCATTTCCCAGCGAAAATCTGTCAATTTTGCATGACAAGTGCGGAATATATACAGTTTGGAGCATGCAAAATTTGAAGTTGGTCGGAAAATTCCTTGATTTCCAAATTTGCCGGCATTTGGGACACACTTTGACCTAATTCCCTTCACAATCTGGGGTGAGTCAACGGCCGTACAAATGTACACCAGCGCGGCGCAGGGTGTCCCAACAGCCACGGTTAGGGGAATAACCACGCAGCCGAGCTCCGTTTTCCCTAAACTCTGAAATTTCTCCGTCATTTCCCAGCGAAAATCTGTCAATTTTGCATGACAAGTGCGGAATATATACAGTTTGGAGCATGCAAAATTTGAAGTTGGTTGGAAAATTCCTTGATTTCCAAATTTGCCGGCATTTGGGACACACTTTGACCTAATTCCCGTCACAATCTGGGGTGAGTCAACGGCCGTACAAATGTACACCAGCGCATGCGCAGGGTGTCCCAACAGCCACGGTTAGGGGAATAACCACGCAGCCGAGCTCCGTTTTCCCTAAACTCTGAAATTTCTCCGTCATTTCCTAGCGAAAATTTGTCAATTTTGCATGACAAGTGCGGAATATATACAGTTTGGAGCATGCAAAATTTGAAGTTGGTTGGAAAATTCCTTGATTTCCAAATTTGCCGGCATTTGGGACACACTTTGACCTAATTCCCGTCACAATCTGGGGTGAGTCAACGGCCGTACAAATGTACACCAGCGCGGCGCAGGGTGTCCCAACAGCCACGGTTAGGGGAATAACCACGCAGCCGAGCTCCGTTTTCCCTAAACTCTGAAATTTCTCCGTCATTTCCCAGCGAAAATTTGTCAATTTTGCATGACAAGTTCGGAATATATACAGTTTGGAGCGTGCACAATTTGAAGTTGGTTGGAAAATTCCTTGATTTCCAAATTTGCCGGCATTTGGGACACACTTTGACCTAATTCCCGTCACAATCTGGGGTGAGTCAACGGCCGTACAAATGTACACCAGCGCGGCGCAGGGTGTCCCAACAGCCACGGTTAGGGGAATAACCACGCAGCCGAGCTCCGTTTTCACTAAACTCTGAAATTTCTCCGTCATTTCCCAGCGAAAATCTGTCAATTTTGCATGACAAGTGCGGAATATATACAGTTTGGAGCATGCAAAATTTGAAGTTGGTTGGAAAATTCCTTGATTTCCAAATTTGCCGGCATTTGGGACACACTTTGACCTAATTCCCGTCACAATCTGGGGTGAGTCAACGGCCGTACAAATGTACACCAGCGCGGCGCAGGGTGTCCCAACAGCCACGGTTAGGGAAATAACCACGCAGCCGAGCTCCGTTTTCCCTAAACTCTGAAATTTCTCCGTCATTTCCCAGCGAAAATCTGTCAATTTTGCATGACAAGTGCGGAATATATACAGTTTGGAGCATGCAAAATTTGAAGTTGGTTGGAAAATTCCTTGATTTCCAAATTTGCCGGCATTTGGGACACACTTTGACCTAATTCCCGTCACAATCTGGGGTGAGTCAACGGCCGTACAAATGTACACCAGCGCGGCGCAGGGTGTCCCAACAGCCACGGTTAGGCGAATAACCACGCAGCCGAGCTCCGTTTTCCCTAAACTCTGAAATTTCTCCGTCATTTCCCAGCGAAAATCTGTCAATTTTGCATGACAAGTGCGGAATATATACAGTTTGGAGCATGCAAAATTTGAAGTTGGTTGGAAAATTCCTTGATTTCCAAATTTGCCGGCATTTGGGACACACTTTGACCTAATTCCCGTCACAATCTAGGGTGAGTCAACGGCCGTACAAATGTACACCAGCGCGGCGCAGGGTGTCCCAACAGCCACGGTTAGGGAAATAACCACGCAGCCGAGCTCCGTTTTCCCTAAACTCGGAAATTTCTCCGTCATTTCCCAGCGAAAATCTGTCAATTTTGCATGACAAGTGCGGAATATATACAGTTTGGAGCATGCAAAATTTGAAGTTGGTTGGAAAATTCCTTGATTTCCAAATTTGCCGGCATTTGGGACACACTTTGACCTAATTCCCGTCACAATCTGGGGTGAGTCAACGGCCGTACAAATGTACACCAGCGCGGCGCAGGGTGTCCCAACAGCCACGGTTAGGCGAATAACCACGCAGCCGAGCTCCGTTTTCCCTAAACTCTGAAATTTCTCCGTCATTTCCCAGCGAAAATCTGTCAATTTTGCATGACAAGTGCGGAATATATACAGTTTGGAGCATGCAAAATTTGAAGTTGGTTGGAAAATTCCTTGATTTCCAAATTTGCCGGCATTTGGGACACACTTTGACCTAATTCCCGTCACAATCTAGGGTGAGTCAACGGCCGTACAAATGTACACCAGCGCAGCGCAGGGTGTCCCAACAGCCACGGTTAGGCGAATAACCACGCAGCCGAGCTCCGTTTTCCCTAAACTCTGAAATTTCTCCTTCATTTCCCAGCGAAAATCTGTCAATTTTGCATGACAAGTGCGGAATATATACAGTTTGGAGCATGCAAAATTTGAAGTTGGTTGGAAAATTCCTTGATTTCCAAATTTGCCGGCATTTGGGACACACTTTGACCTAATTCCCGTCACAATCTGGGGTGAGTCAACGGCCGTACAAATGTACACCAGCGCGGCGCATGCGCAGGGTGTCCCAACAGCCACGGTTAGGGGAATAACCACGCAGCCGAGCTCCGTTTTCCCTAAACTCTGAAATTTCTCCGTCATTTCCCAGCGAAAATCTGTCAATTTTGCATGACAAGTGCGGAATATATACAGTTTGGAGCATGCAAAATTTGAAGTTGGTTGGAAAATTCCTTGATTTCCAAATTTGCCGGCATTTGGGACACACTTTGACCTAATTCCCGTCACAATCTGGGGTGAGTCAACGGCCGTAGAAATGTACACCAGCGCATGCGCAGGGTGTCCCAACAGCCACGGTTAGGGGAATAACCACGCAGCCGAGCTCCGTTTTCCCTAAACTCGGAAATTTCTCCGTCATTTCCCAGCGAAAATCTGTCAATTTTGCATGACAAGTGCGGAATATATACAGTTTGGAGCATGCAAAATTTGAAGTTGGTTTGAAAATTCCTTGATTTCCAAATTTGCCGGCATTTGGGACACACTTTGACCTAATTCCCGTCACAATCTGGGGTGAGTCAACGGCCGTACAAATGTACACCAGCGCGGCGCAGGGTGTCCCAACAGCCACGGTTAGGCGAATAACCACGCAGCCGAGCTCCGTTTTCCCTAAACTCTGAAATTTCTCCGTCATTTCCCAGCGAAAATCTGTCAATTTTGCATGACAAGTGCGGAATATATACAGTTTGGAGCATGCAAAATTTGAAGTTGGTTGGAAAATTCCTTGATTTCCAAATTTGCCGGCATTTGGGACACACTTTGACCTAATTCCCGTCACAATCTAGGGTGAGTCAACGGCCGTACAAATGTACACCAGCGCGGCGCAGGGTGTCCCAACAGCCACGGTTAGGGAAATAACCACGCAGCCGAGCTCCGTTTTCCCTAAACTCGGAAATTTCTCCGTCATTTCCCAGCGAAAATCTGTCAATTTTGCATGACAAGTGCGGAATATATACAGTTTGGAGCATGCAAAATTTGAAGTTGGTTGGAAAATTCCTTGATTTCCAAATTTGCCGGCATTTGGGACACACTTTGACCTAATTCCCGTCACAATCTGGGGTGAGTCAACGGCCGTACAAATGTACACCAGCGCGGCGCAGGGTGTCCCAACAGCCACGGTTAGGCGAATAACCACGCAGCCGAGCTCCGTTTTCCCTAAACTCTGAAATTTCTCCGTCATTTCCCAGCGAAAATCTGTCAATTTTGCATGACAAGTGCGGAATATATACAGTTTGGAGCATGCAAAATTTGAAGTTGGTTGGAAAATTCCTTGATTTCCAAATTTGCCGGCATTTGGGACACACTTTGACCTAATTCCCGTCACAATCTAGGGTGAGTCAACGGCCGTACAAATGTACACCAGCGCGGCGCAGGGTGTCCCAACAGCCACGGTTAGGGAAATAACCACGCAGCCGAGCTCCGTTTTCCCTAAACTCGGAAATTTCTCCGTCATTTCCCAGCGAAAATCTGTCAATTTTGCATGACAAGTGCGGAATATATACAGTTTGGAGCATGCAAAATTTGAAGTTGGTTGGAAAATTCCTTGATTTCCAAATTTGCCGGCATTTGGGACACACTTTGACCTAATTCCCGTCACAATCTGGGGTGAGTCAACGGCCGTACAAATGTACACCAGCGCGGCGCAGGGTGTCCCAACAGCCACGGTTAGGCGAATAACCACGCAGCCGAGCTCCGTTTTCCCTAAACTCTGAAATTTCTCCTTCATTTCCCAGCGAAAATCTGTCAATTTTGCATGACAAGTGCGGAATATATACAGTTTGGAGCATGCAAAATTTGAAGTTGGTTGGAAAATTCCTTGATTTCCAAATTTGCCGGCATTTGGGACACACTTTGACCTAATTCCCGTCACAATCTGGGGTGAGTCAACGGCCGTACAAATGTACACCAGCGCGGCGCATGCGCAGGGTGTCCCAACAGCCACGGTTAGAGGAATAACCACGCAGCCGAGCTCCGTTTTCCCTAAACTCTGAAATTTCTCCGTCATTTCCCAGCGAAAATCTGTCAATTTTGCATGACAAGTGCGGAATATATACAGTTTGGAGCATGCAAAATTTGAAGTTGGTTGGAAAATTCCTTGATTTCCAAATTTGCCGGCATTTGGGACACACTTTGACCTAATTCCCTTCACAATCTGGGGTGAGTCAACGGCCGTACAAATGTACACCAGCGCGGCGCATGGTGTCCCAACAGCCACGGTTAGGCGAATAACCACGCAGCCGAGCTCCGTTTTCCCTAAACTCTGAAATTTCTCCGTCATTTCCCAGCGAAAATCTGTCAATTTTGCATGACAAGTGCGGAATATATACAGTTTGGAGCATGCAAAATTTGAAGTTGGTTGGAAAATTCCTTGATTTCCAAATTTGCCGGCATTTGGGACACACTTTGACCTAATTCCCGTCACAATCTGGGGTGAGTCAACGGCCGTACAAATGTACACCAGCGCGGCGCAGGGTGTCCCAACAGCCACGGTTAGGCGAATAACCACGCAGCCGAGCTCCGTTTTCCCTAAACTCTGAAATTTCTCCGTCATTTCCCAGCGAAAATCTGTCAATTTTGCATGACAAGTGCGGAATATATACAGTTTGGAGCATGCAAAATTTGAAGTTGGTTGGAAAATTCCTTGATTTCCAAATTTTCCGGCATTTGGGACACACTTTGACCTAATTCCCGTCACAATCTAGGGTGAGTCAACGGCCGTACAAATGTACACCAGCGCGGCGCAGGGTGTCCCAACAGCCACGGTTAGGCGAATAACCACGCAGCCGAGCTCCGTTTTCCCTAAACTCTGAAATTTCTCCGTCATTTCCCAGCGAAAATCTGTCAATTTTGCATGACAAGTGCGGAATATATACAGTTTGGAGCATGCAAAATTTGAAGTTGGTTGGAAAATTCCTTGATTTCCAAATTTGCCGGCATTTGGGACACACTTTGACCTAATTCCCGTCACAATCTGGGGTGAGTCAACGGCCGTACAAATGTACACCAGCGCGGCGCAGGGTGTCCCAACAGCCACGGTTAGGCGAATAACCACGCAGCCGAGCTCCGTTTTCCCTAAACTCTGAAATTTCTCCTTCATTTCCCAGCGAAAATCTGTCAATTTTGCATGACAAGTGCGGAATATATACAGTTTGGAGCATGCAAAATTTGAAGTTGGTTGGAAAATTCCTTG
Source organism: Henricia sp. BOLD:AAB3569 (assembly GCA_037783545.1). Lineage (NCBI taxonomy): Eukaryota > Metazoa > Echinodermata > Asteroidea > Spinulosida > Echinasteridae > Henricia > Henricia sp. BOLD:AAB3569. Next base: position 12,571 of record JBBELK010001082.1, on the reverse strand, counting down.
ATTTCCAAATTTGCCGGCATTTGGGACACACTTTGACCTAATTCCCGTCACAATCTGGGGTGAGTCAACGGCCGTACAAATGTACACCAGCGCGGCGCATGCGCAGGGTGTCCCAACAGCCACGGTTAGAGGAATAACCACGCAGCCGAGCTCCGTTTTCCCTAAACTCTGAAATTTCTCCGTCATTTCCCAGCGAAAATCTGTCAATTTTGCATGACAAGTGCGGAATATATACAGTTTGGAGCATGCACAATTTGAAGTTGGTTGGAAAATTCCTTGATTTCCAAATTTGCCGGCATTTGGGACACACTTTGACCTAATTCCCGTCACAATCTAGGGTGAGTCAACGGCCGTACAAATGTACACCAGCGCGGCGCAGGGTGTCCCAACAGCCACGGTTAGGGAAATAACCACGCAGCCGAGCTCCGTTTTCCCTAAACTCGGAAATTTCTCCGTCATTTCCCAGCGAAAATCTGTCAATTTTGCATGACAAGTGCGGAATATATACAGTTTGGAGCATGCAAAATTTGAAGTTGGTTGGAAAATTCCTTGATTTCCAAATTTGCCGGCATTTGGGACACACTTTGACCTAATTCCCGTCACAATCTAGGGTGAGTCAACGGCCGTACAAATGTACACCAGCGCGGCGCAGGGTGTCCCAACAGCCACGGTTAGGGAAATAACCACGCAGCCGAGCTCCGTTTTCCCTAAACTCGGAAATTTCTCCGTCATTTCCCAGCGAAAATCTGTCAATTTTGCATGACAAGTGCGGAATATATACAGTTTGGAGCATGCAAAATTTGAAGTTGGTTGGAAAATTCCTTGATTTCCAAATTTGCCGGCATTTGGGACACACTTTGACCTAATTCCCGTCACAATCTAGGGTGAGTCAACGGCCGTACAAATGTACACCAGCGCGGCGCAGGGTGTCCCAACAGCCACGGTTAGGGAAATAACCACGCAGCCGAGCTCCGTTTTCCCTAAACTCGGAAATTTCTCCGTCATTTCCCGGCGAAAATCTGTCAATTTTGCATGACAAGTGCGGAATATATACAGTTTGGAGCATGCAAAATTTGAAGTTGGTTGGAAAATTCCTTGATTTCCAAATTTGCCGGCATTTGGGACACACTTTGACCTAATTCCCGTCACAATCTGGGGTGAGTCAACGGCCGTACAAATGTACACCAGCGCGGCGCATGGTGTCCCAACAGCCACGGTTAGGCGAATAACCACGCAGCCGAGCTCCGTTTTCCCTAAACTCTGAAATTTCTCCGTCATTTCCCAGCGAAAATCTGTCAATTTTGCATGACAAGTGCGGAATATATACAGTTTGGAGCATGCAAAATTTGAAGTTGGTTGGAAAATTCCTTGATTTCCAAATTTGCCGGCATTTGGGACACACTTTGACCTAATTCCCGTCACAATCTGGGGTGAGTCAACGGCCGTACAAATGTACACCAGCGCGGCGCAGGGTGTCCCAACAGCCACGGTTAGGCGAATAACCACGCAGCCGAGCTCCGTTTTCCCTAAACTCTGAAATTTCTCCGTCATTTCCCAGCGAAAATCTGTCAATTTTGCATGACAAGTGCGGAATATATACAGTTTGGAGCATGCAAAATTTGAAGTTGGTTGGAAAATTCCTTGATTTCCAAATTTTCCGGCATTTGGGACACACTTTGACCTAATTCCCGTCACAATCTAGGGTGAGTCAACGGCCGTACAAATGTACACCAGCGCGGCGCAGGGTGTCCCAACAGCCACGGTTAGGCGAATAACCACGCAGCCGAGCTCCGTTTTCCCTAAACTCGGAAATTTCTCCGTCATTTCCCAGCGAAAATCTGTCAATTTTGCATGACAAGTGCGGAATATATACAGTTTGGAGCATGCAAAATTTGAAGTTGGTTGGAAAATTCCTTGATTTCCAAATTTGCCGGCATTTGGGACACACTTTGACCTAATTCCCGTCACAATCTGGGGTGAGTCAACGGCCGTACAAATGTACACCAGCGCGGCGCAGGGTGTCCCAACAGCCACGGTTAGGCGAATAACCACGCAGCCGAGCTCCGTTTTCCCTAAACTCTGAAATTTCTCCGTCATTTCCCAGCGAAAATCTGTCAATTTTGCATGACAAGTGCGGAATATATACAGTTTGGAGCATGCAAAATTTGAAGTTGGTTGGAAAATTCCTTGATTTCCAAATTTGCCGGCATTTGGGACACACTTTGACCTAATTCCCGTCACAATCTGGGGTGAGTCAACGGCCGTACAAATGTACACCAGCGCGGCGCAGGGTGTCCCAACAGCCACGGTTAGGCGAATAACCACGCAGCCGAGCTCCGTTTTCCCTAAACTCTGAAATTTCTCCGTCATTTCCCAGCGAAAATCTGTCAATTTTGCATGACAAGTGCGGAATATATACAGTTTGGAGCATGCAAAATTTGAAGTTGGTTGGAAAATTCCTTGATTTCCAAATTTGCCGGCATTTGGGACACACTTTGACCTAATTCCCGTCACAATCTAGGGTGAGTCAACGGCCGTACAAATGTACACCAGCGCGGCGCAGGGTGTCCCAACAGCCACGGTTAGGGAAATAACCACGCAGCCGAGCTCCGTTTTCCCTAAACTCGGAAGTTTCTCCGTCATTTCCCAGCGAAAATCTGTCAATTTTGCATGACAAGTGCGGAATATATACAGTTTGGAGCATGCAAAATTTGAAGTTGGTTGGAAAATTCCTTGATTTCCAAATTTGCCGGCATTTGGGACACACTTTGACCTAATTCCCGTCACAATCTGGGGTGAGTCAACGGCCGTACAAATGTACACCAGCGCGGCGCAGGGTGTCCCAACAGCCACGGTTAGGCGAATAACCACGCAGCCGAGCTCCGTTTTCCCTAAACTCTGAAATTTCTCCGTCATTTCCCAGCGAAAATCTGTCAATTTTGCATGACAAGTGCGGAATATATACAGTTTGGAGCATGCAAAATTTGAAGTTGGTTGGAAAATTCCTTGATTTCCAAATTTGCCGGCATTTGGGACACACTTTGACCTAATTCCCGTCACAATCTAGGGTGAGTCAACGGCCGTACAAATGTACACCAGCGCGGCGCAGGGTGTCCCAACAGCCACGGTTAGGGAAATAACCACGCAGCCGAGCTCCGTTTTCCCTAAACTCGGAAATTTCTCCGTCATTTCCCAGCGAAAATCTGTCAATTTTGCATGACAAGTGCGGAATATATACAGTTTGGAGCATGCAAAATTTGAAGTTGGTTGGAAAATTCCTTGATTTCCAAATTTGCCGGCATTTGGGACACACTTTGACCTAATTCCCGTCACAATCTGGGGTGAGTCAACGGCCGTACAAATGTACACCAGCGCGGCGCAGGGTGTCCCAACAGCCACGGTTAGGCGAATAACCACGCAGCCGAGCTCCGTTTTCCCTAAACTCTGAAAATTCTCCTTCATTTCCCAGCGAAAATCTGTCAATTTTGCATGACAAGTGCGGAATATATACAGTTTGGAGCATGCAAAATTTGAAGTTGGTTGGAAAATTCCTTGATTTCCAAATTTGCCGGCATTTGGGACACACTTTGACCTAATTCCCGTCACAATCTGGGGTGAGTCAACGGCCGTACAAATGTACACCAGCGCGGCGCATGCGCAGGGTGTCCCAACAGCCACGGTTAGAGGAATAACCACGCAGCCGAGCTCCGTTTTCCCTAAACTCTGAAATTTCTCCGTCATTTCCCAGCGAAAATCTGTCAATTTTGCATGACAAGTGCGGAATATATACAGTTTGGAGCATGCAAAATTTGAAGTTGGTTGGAAAATTCCTTGATTTCCAAATTTGCCGGCATTTGGGACACACTTTGACCTAATTCCCGTCACAATCTAGGGTGAGTCAACGGCCGTACAAATGTACACCAGCGCGGCGCAGGGTGTCCCAACAGCCACGGTTAGGGAAATAACCACGCAGCCGAGCTCCGTTTTCCCTAAACTCGGAAATTTCTCCGTCATTTCCCAGCGAAAATCTGTCAATTTTGCATGACAAGTGCGGAATATATACAGTTTGGAGCATGCAAAATTTGAAGTTGGTTGGAAAATTCCTTGATTTCCAAATTTGCCGGCATTTGGGACACACTTTGACCTAATTCCCGTCACAATCTGGGGTGAGTCAACGGCCGTACAAATGTACACCAGCGCGGCGCAGGGTGTCCCAACAGCCACGGTTAGGCGAATAACCACGCAGCCGAGCTCCGTTTTCCCTAAACTCTGAAATTTCTCCTTCATTTCCCAGCGAAAATCTGTCAATTTTGCATGACAAGTGCGGAATATATACAGTTTGGAGCATGCAAAATTTGAAGTTGGTTGGAAAATTCCTTGATTTCCAAATTTGCCGGCATTTGGGACACACTTTGACCTAATTCCCGTCACAATCTGGGGTGAGTCAACGGCCGTACAAATGTACACCAGCGCGGCGCATGCGCAGGGTGTCCCAACAGCCACGGTTAGAGGAATAACCACGCAGCCGAGCTCCGTTTTCCCTAAACTCTGAAATTTCTCCGTCATTTCCCAGCGAAAATCTGTCAATTTTGCATGACAAGTGCGGAATATATACAGTTTGGAGCATGCACAATTTGAAGTTGGTTGGAAAATTCCTTGATTTCCAAATTTGCCGGCATTTGGGACACACTTTGACCTAATTCCCGTCACAATCTAGGGTGAGTCAACGGCCGTACAAATGTACACCAGCGCGGCGCAGGGTGTCCCAACAGCCACGGTTAGGGAAATAACCACGCAGCCGAGCTCTGTTTTCCCTAAACTCGGAAATTTCTCCGTCATTTCCCAGCGAAAATCTGTCAATTTTGCATGACAAGTGCGGAATATATACAGTTTGGAGCATGCAAAATTTGAAGTTGGTTGGAAAATTCCTTGATTTCCAAATTTGCCGGCATTTGGGACACACTTTGACCTAATTCCCGTCACAATCTGGGGTGAGTCAACGGCCGTACAAATGTACACCAGCGCGGCGCAGGGTGTCCCAACAGCCACGGTTAGGCGAATAACCACGCAGCCGAGCTCCGTTTTCCCTAAACTCTGAAATTTCTCCGTCATTTCCCAGCGAAAATCTGTCAATTTTGCATGACAAGTGCGGAATATATACAGTTTGGAGCATGCAAAATTTGAAGTTGGTTGGAAAATTCCTTGATTTCCAAATTTGCCGGCATTTGGGACACACTTTGACCTAATTCCCGTCACAATCTGGGGTGAGTCAACGGCCGTACAAATGTACACCAGCGCGGCGCAGGGTGTCCCAACAGCCACGGTTAGGCGAATAACCACGCAGCCGAGCTCCGTTTTCCCTAAACTCTGGAATTTCTCCGTCATTTCCCAGCGAAAATCTGTCAATTTTGCATGACAAGTGCGGAATATATACAGTTTGGAGCATGCAAAATTTGAAGTTGGTTGGAAAATTCCTTGATTTCCAAATTTGCCGGCATTTGGGACACACTTTGACCTAATTCCCGTCACAATCTAGGGTGAGTCAACGGCCGTACAAATGTACACCAGCGCGGCGCAGGGTGTCCCAACAGCCACGGTTAGGGAAATAACCACGCAGCCGAGCTCCGTTTTCCCTAAACTCGGAAATTTCTCCGTCATTTCCCAGCGAAAATCTGTCAATTTTGCATGACAAGTGCGGAATATATACAGTTTGGAGCATGCAAAATTTGAAGTTGGTTGGAAAATTCCTTGATTTCCAAATTTGCCGGCATTTGGGACACACTTTGACCTAATTCCCGTCACAATCTGGGGTGAGTCAACGGCCGTACAAATGTACACCAGCGCGGCGCAGGGTGTCCCAACAGCCACGGTTAGGCGAATAACCACGCAGCCGAGCTCCGTTTTCCCTAAACTCTGAAATTTCTCCTTCATTTCCCAGCGAAAATCTGTCAATTTTGCATGACAAGTGCGGAATATATACAGTTTGGAGCATGCAAAATTTGAAGTTGGTTGGAAAATTCCTTGATTTCCAAATTTGCCGGCATTTGGGACACACTTTGACCTAATTCCCGTCACAATCTGGGGTGAGTCAACGGCCGTACAAATGTACACCAGCGCGGCGCATGCGCAGGGTGTCCCAACAGCCACGGTTAGAGGAATAACCACGCAGCCGAGCTCCGTTTTCCCTAAATTCTGAAATTTCTCCGTCATTTCCCAGCGAAAATCTGTCAATTTTGCATGACAAGTGCGGAATATATACAGTTTGGAGCATGCAAAATTTGAAGTTGGTTGGAAAATTCCTTGATTTCCAAATTTGCCGGCATTTGGGACACACTTTGACCTAATTCCCTTCACAATCTGGGGTGAGTCAACGGCCGTACAAATGTACACCAGCGCGGCGCAGGGTGTCCCAACAGCCACGGTTAGGGGAATAACCACGCAGCCGAGCTCCGTTTTCCCTAAACTCTGAAATTTCTCCGTCATTTCTTAGCGAAAATTTGTCAATTTTGCATGACAAGTGCGGAATATATACAGTTTGGAGCATGCAAAATTTGAAGTTGGTTGGAAAATTCCTTGATTTCCAAATTTGCCGGCATTTGGGACACACTTTGACCTAATTCCCGTCACAATCTGGGGTGAGTCAACGGCCGTACAAATGTACACCAGCGCGGCGCAGGGTGTCCCAACAGCCACGGTTAGGCGAATAACCACGCAGCCGAGCTCCGTTTTCCCTAAACTCTGAAATTTCTCCGTCATTTTCCAGCGAAAATCTGTCAATTTTGCATGACAAGTGCGGAATATATACAGTTTGGAGCATGCAAAATTTGAAGTTGGTTGGAAAATTCCTTGATTTCCAAATTTGCCGGCATTTGGGACACACTTTGACCTAATTCCCGTCACAATCTGGGGTGAGTCAACGGCCGTAGAAATGTACACCAGCGCATGCGCAGGGTGTCCCAACAGCCACGGTTAGGGGAATAACCACGCAGCCGAGCTCCGTTTTCCCTAAACTCTGAAATTTCTCCGTCATTTCCTTGCGAAAATCTGTCAATTTTGCATGACAAGTGCGGAATATATACAGTTTGGAGCATGCAAAATTTGAAGTTGGTTGGAAAATTCCTTGATTTCCAAATTTGCCGGCATTTGGGACACACTTTGACCTAATTCCCGTCACAATCTGGGGTGAGTCAACGGCCGTACAAATGTACACCAGCGCGGCGCAGGGTGTCCCCACAGCCACGGTTAGGGGAATAACCACGCAGCCGAGCTCCGTTTTCCCTAAACTCTGAAATTTCTCCGTAATTTCCCAGCGAAAATCTGTCAATTTTGCATGACAAGTGCGGAATATATACAGTTTGGAGGATGCAAAATTTGAAGTTGGTTGGAAAATTCCTTGGTTTTCAAATTTGCCGGCATTTGGGACACACTTTGACCTAATTCCCGTCACAATCTGGGGTGAGTCAACGGCCGTAGAAATGTACACCAGCGCGGCGCATGCGCAGGGTGTCCCAACAGCCACGGTTAGGGGAATAACCACGCAGCCGAGCTCCGTTTTCCCTAAACTCTGAAATTTCTCCGTCATTTCCCAGCGAAAATCTGTCAATTTTGCATGACAAGTGCGGAATATATACAGTTTGGAGCATGCAAAATTTGAAGTTGGTTGGAAAATTCCTTGATTTCCAAATTTGCCGGCATTTGGGACACACTTTGACCTAATTCCCGTCACAATCTGGGGTGAGTCAACGGCCGTACAAATGTACACCAGCGCGGCGCATGCGCAGGGTGTCCCAACAGCCACGGTTAGGGGAATAACCACGCAGCCGAGCTCCGTTTTCCCTAAACTCTGAAATTTCTCCGTCATTTCCCAGCGAAAATCTGTCAATTTTGCATGACAAGTGCGGAATATATACAGTTTGGAGCATGCAAAATTTGAAGTTGGTTGGAAAATTCCTTGATTTCCAAATTTGCCGGCATTTGGGACACACTTTGACCTAATTCCCGTCACAATCTGGGGTGAGTCAACGGCCGTACAAATATACACCAGCGCGGCGCAGGGTGTCCCAACAGCCACGGTTAGGGGAATAACCACGCAGCCGAGCTCCGTTTTCCCTAAACTCTGAAATTTCTCCGTAATTTCCCAGCGAAAATCTGTCAATTTTGCATGACAAGTGCGGAATATATACAGTTTGGAGCGTGCAAAATTTGAAGTTGGTTGGAAAATTCCTTGATTTCCAAATTTGCCGGCATTTGGGACACACTTTGTCCTAATATCCGTCACAATCTGGGGTGAGTCAACGGCCGTACAAATGTACACCAGCGCGGCGCAGGGTGTCCCAACAGCCACGGTTAGGGGAATAACCACGCAGCCGAGCTCCGTTTTCCCTAAACTCTGAAATTTCTCCGTCATTTCCCAGCGAAAATCTGTCAATTTTGCATGACAAGTGCGGAATATATACAGTTTGGGGCATGCAAAATATGAAGTTGGTTGGAAAATTCCTTGATTTCCAAATTTGCCGGCATTTGGGACACACTTTGACCTAATTCCCGTCACAATCTGGGGTGAGTCAACGGCCGTACAAATGTACACCAGCGCGGCGCATGCGCAGGGTGTCCCAACAGCCACGGTTAGGGGAATAACCACGCAGCCGAGCTCCGTTTTCCCTAAACTCTGAAATTTCTCCGTCATTTACCAGCGAAAATCTGTCAATTTTGCATGACAAGTGCGGAATATATACAGTTTGGAGCATGCAAAATTTGAAGTTGGTTGGAAAATTCCTTGATTTCCAAATTTGCCGGCATTTGGGACACACTTTGACCTAATTCCCGTCACAATCTGGGGTGAGTCAACGGCCGTACAAATGTACACCAGCGCGGCGCAGGGTGTCCCCACAGCCACGGTTAGGGGAATAACCACGCAGCCGAGCTCCGTTTTCCCTAAACTCTGAAATTTCTCCGTAATTTCCCAGCGAAAATCTGTCAATTTTGCATGACAAGTGCGGGATATATACAGTTTGGAGCGTGCAAAATTTGAAGTTGGTTGGAAAATTCCTTGATTTCCAAATTTGCCGGCATTTGGGACACACTTTGTCCTAATATCCGTCACAATCTGGGGTGAGTCAACGGCCGTACAAATGTACACCAGCGCGGCGCAGGGTGTCCCAACAGCCACGGTTAGGGGAATAACCACGCAGCCGAGCTCCGTTTTCCCTAAACTCTGAAATTTCTCCGTCATTTCCCAGCGAAAATCTGTCAATTTTGCATGACAAGTGCGGAATATATACAGTTTGGGGCATGCAAAATATGAAGTTGGTTGGAAAATTCCTTGATTTCCAAATTTGCCGGCATTTGGGACACACTTTGACCTAATTCCCGTCACAATCTGGGGTGAGTCAACGGCCGTACAAATGTACACCAGCGCGGCGCATGCGCATGGTGTCCCAACAGCCACGGTTAGGGGAATAACCACGCAGCCGAGCTCCGTTTTCCCTAAACTCTGAAATTTCTCCGTCATTTACCAGCGAAAATCTGTCAATTTTGCATGACAAGTGCGGAATATATACAGTTTGGAGCATGCAAAATTTGAAGTTGATTGGAAAATTCCTTAATTTCCAAATTTGCCGGCATTTGGGACACACTTTGACCTAATTCCCGTCACAATCTGGGGTGAGTCAACGGCCGTACAAATGTACACCAGCGCGGCGCAGGGTGTCCCCACAGCCACGGTTAGGGAAATAACCACGCAGCCGAGCTCCGTTTTCCCTAAACTCTGAAATTTCTCCGTCATTTACCAGCGAAAATCTGTCAATTTTGCATGACAAGTGCGGAATAAATACAGTTTGGAGCATGCAAAATTTGAAGTTGGTTGGAAAATTCCTTGATTTCCAAATTTGCCGGCATTTGGGACACACTTTGACCTAATTCCCGTCACAATCTGGGGTGAGTCAACGGCCGTACAAATGTACACCAGCGCGGCGCAGGGTGTCCCCACAGCCACGGTTAGGGGAATAACCACGCAGCCGAGCTCCGTTTTCCCTAAACTCTGAAATTTCTCCGTAATTTCCCAGCGAAAATCTGTCAATTTTGCATGACAAGTGCGGGATATATACAGTTTGGAGCGTGCAAAATTTGAAGTTGGTTGGAAAATTCCTTGATTTCCAAATTTGCCGGCATTTGGGACACACTTTGTCCTAATATCCGTCACAATCTGGGGTGAGTCAACGGCCGTACAAATGTACACCAGCGCGGCGCAGGGTGTCCCCACAGCCACGGTTAGGGAAATAACCACGCAGCCGAGCTCCGTTTTCCCTAAACTCTGAAATTTCTCCGTCATTTACCAGCGAAAATCTGTCAATTTTGCATGACAAGTGCGGAATATATACAGTTTGGAGCATGCAAAATTTGAAGTTGGTTGGAAAATTCCTTGATTTCCAAATTTGCCGGCATTTGGGACACACTTTGACCTAATTCCCGTCACAATCTGGGGTGAGTCAACGGCCGTACAAATGTACACCAGCGCGGCGCAGGGTGTCCCCACAGCCACGGTTAGGGGAATAACCACGCAGCCGAGCTCCGTTTTCCCTAAACTCTGAAATTTCTCCGTAATTTCCCAGCGAAAATCTGTCAATTTTGCATGACAAGTGCGGGATATATACAGTTTGGAGCGTGCAAAATTTGAAGTTGGTTGGAAAATTCCTTGATTTCCAAATTTGCCGGCATTTGGGACACACTTTGTCCTAATATCCGTCACAATCTGGGGTGAGTCAACGGCCGTACAAATGTACACCAGCGCGGCGCAGGGTGTCCCAACAGCCACGGTTAGGGGAATAACCACGCAGCCGAGCTCCGTTTTCCCTAAACTCTGAAATTTCTCCGTCATTTCCCAGCGAAAATCTGTCAATTTTGCATGACAAGTGCGGAATATATACAGTTTGGGGCATGCAAAATATGAAGTTGGTTGGAAAATTCCTTGATTTCCAAATTTGCCGGCATTTGGGACACACTTTGACCTAATTCCCGTCACAATCTGGGGTGAGTCAACGGCCGTACAAATGTACACCAGCGCGGCGCATGCGCATGGTGTCCCAACAGCCACGGTTAGGGGAATAACCACGCAGCCGAGCTCCGTTTTCCCTAAACTCTGAAATTTCTCCGTCATTTACCAGCGAAAATCTGTCAATTTTGCATGACAAGTGCGGAATATATACAGTTTGGAGCATGCAAAATTTGAAGTTGGTTGGAAAATTCCTTAATTTCCAAATTTGCCAGCATTTGGGACACACTTTGACCTAATTCCCGTCACAATCTGGGGTGAGTCAACGGCCGTACAAATGTACACCAGCGCGGCGCAGGGTGTCCCCACAGCCACGGTTAGGGAAATAACCACGCAGCCGAGCTCCGTTTTCCCTAAACTCTGAAATTTCTCCGTAATTTCCCAGCGAAAATCTGTCAATTTTGCATGACAAGTGCGGAATATATACAGTTTGGAGCATGCAAAATTTGAAGTTGGTTGGAAAATTCCTTGATTTCCAAATTTGCCGGCATTTGGGACACACTTTGACCTAATTCCCGTCACAATCTGGGGTGAGTCAACGGCCGTAGAAATGTACACCAGCGCGGCGCATGCGCAGGGTGTCCCAACAGCCACGGTGAGGGGAATAACCACGCAGCCGAGCTCCGTTTTCCCTAAACTCTGAAATTTCTCCGTCATTTCCCAGCGAAAATCTGTCAATTTTGCATGACAAGTGCGGAATATATACAGTTTGGAGCATGCAAAATTTGAAGTTGGTTGGAAAATTCCTTGGTTTTCAAATTTGCCGGCATTTGGGACACACTTTGACCTAATTCCCGTCACAATCTGGGGTGAGTCAACGGCCGTAGAAATGTACACCAGCGCGGCGCATGCGCAGGGTGTCCCAACAGCCACGGTTAGGGGAATAACCACGCAGCCGAGCTCCGTTTTCCCTAAACTCTGAAATTTCTCCGTCATTTCCCAGCGAAAATCTGTCAATTTTGCATGACAAGTGCGGAATATATACAGTTTGGAGCATGCAAAATTTGAAGTTGGTTGGAAAATTCCTTGATTGCCAAATTTGCCGGCATTTGGGACACACTTTGACCTAATTCCCGTCACAATCTGGGGTGAGTCAACGGCCGTACAAATGTACACCAGCGCGGCGCATGCGCAGGGTGTCCCAACAGCCACGGTTAGGGGAATAACCACGCAGCCGAGCTCCGTTTTCCCTAAACTCTGAAATTTCTCCGTCATTTCCCAGCGAAAATCTGTCAATTTTGCATGACAAGTGCGGAATATATACAGTTTGGAGCATGCAAAATTTGAAGTTGGTTGGAAAATTCCTTGATTTCCAAATTTGCCGGCATTTGGGACACACTTTGACCTAATTCCCGTCACAATCTGGGGTGAGTCAACGGCCGTACAAATATACACCAGCGCGGCGCAGGGTGTCCCAACAGCCACGGTTAGGGGAATAACCACGCAGCCGAGCTCCGTTTTCCCTAAACTCTGAAATTTCTCCGTAATTTCCCAGCGAAAATCTGTCAATTTTGCATGACA
>JBBELK010001081.1:0-264239 GCA_037783545.1 Henricia sp. BOLD:AAB3569 | reverse complement strand
CACAACATCTACATGTACGGTACGTCATTGGGTCATGGATCATTCCATTAATTAGGGGGTTAAAGTATGACACTTTCGTGCATTTTTGTGACCACATTTTTAAACATTTTTTTTTATGCAATTGCTAAAAAGTGTAGACCGTTTGAAATAACTCAAACAATTTGACATACATTTTGGTATCATTTTTGATAATATTCAAGGAAATTGTTTTACAACGTAAATGGGGACACCAAGGCATTTTTCAACTTACACAATGTAACAATTGCATTTCAAGTCTTTTGACTAGTTTCTTTCGGGAAAATGTAGCTTTATAAATCCTTATTTCGTTATGAGCGAAATTTCAATAAATCTTTTAATAAAATGTCCAAATGTCACACGTCCGATTTAGAAGATCAGACTAGTTTATTGAATCATACTCATTATCATTTGGGTATCATCAACAAGAAAAGGTGATTTTTATATTCTGAGTGTAATTTATTCTGAGGGTAATCGTCTGAGGGCCAAATATAATATTAAAAAATCAACCTCAGAAGTGTCATGACCTAAAGGGGACACTATCTGTTTTTATTTTTATGGAATGACCCATGTAGTCCAGCACCGGATTCGGGTGCTTCTGGCCAATCAAAGTAATTTCAATGCATACATTTTGCAAACATTTTCAGAATTATTGCAAAATTAATACATACTCACACACAGACACGAACAAAATGAATAATTATTCAAAGTACACCATATGTTGGATTTGCCGCAGTCTGAATGTGTTTATTGTCAAATGCCAAACTGATAAAAGAGAAATAATTGTTCTTCGTTTCGCCGCCCCACCAACATATAGACGGCCAGATACCACTCTTTTATTGCTGAAATCCTTTGGGCAAACTGGCTCACACACACCATTGGGATGATCAGTCCCACCGAACCTGGGGTACATACACCACAAACATTGGGGACTTAGAAGGGTCCCCGCCCCGTATAGCCAACCTGTGTATATGTATACTCTCCAACAAAAGAAACTGTGCATGATAAAAATTGCTGTATTTTTCAGCCATGGCAGGTAACTCGCTGGAATAAACTGTTAATGAAAGTCCATGAAATCTTTCAAATGGTTAACCGAACTTGAAATGTACAAAATGTGTTCTTCGTGTTCTCAGAGGTTGCTGAAAACTGACTTGCCAATATTGAAGTCACAAAGTCAGTATCGAGTGCATCTTCGCCTCATGGAGCCAATAAACACGCGCATGAAAATCTTGTGGGATGTCATTCCACACCTGGACGAGATCTCTACCAAGCTGTTGCAGGTTTGTTGGCTGCTGAGGAAGATGACGTAATCGGCGCTCCATCTCATCCATCTCCATCTCAATCGGATTGAGATCTGGTGAGTTTGCTGGCCATGGCAGTACATCATTTCGCTCTCTCTGCCTTCTCACAAGTGCTGAAATGGTGTTTCGGTTACATTGAAAGTGTGCTGCAACCTCGCCTTGACTCATTCCGGCCCGCAACATTCCAATGGCCTGATGACGGTCAGCTAAGGACAGACGCGGCATGACGTTTTGAGTACTGGACACAATCTTGCAAAATGCTCTTCTGACTTTTGGGTAGTCCTTGTATACGGCTTGCTAACGAGACCTGAACTTTATGGAATTCTGTTACATAACAACCTGTAGGACCCCTATTGTGAAATCAACACCCAGGCATGCCTAAGTCCTGCACTATGCCATGAGCAGGTTTTGAGTGCATAACCTTTTTCTATCAATGTCAGAGAATATTGTCTGTGAATTTGGTGTTTACTTTCCACCTACTTGAAAAAATACAGCAATTTTTACTATGCACAGTTTCTTTTGTTGGAGAGTATATGTCAACAGCAGCACACCACCTAGCCTTTAGTCAAGGCGTTCGTGGCGAACTTTGTTTTGTGCACTGTTTTGCTAGCGCTTGAGGAAAGACTAAAATTCGTACTAAAATGCAGACTGTTCGCCTCGAACGTCTTTACCATCTCGTTGTTGTGACCTCTGTGCTGAATAATTCAACAGCAACGGAGGTGATGAATTATTCATAAATTGTAACCAACCAGCGGCGGCGGTGAGCTTCTGGAATCGACCATATAAATATAGGTAGCATTCACGAAAAAAGCAAAACTTATTATTCGTACCAGAAAAACAAAGTACAAGAAACATTATTAGTCAAAGTTCTATAGAGTAACTCCACATAAATTTATTGATTAACCATTTGTCAAGTTATAAACTCGCTAACAATGCTTTTCGTGTGGCAAAACAAAACACACGTTACGTAGTACAACCTTACCTCCATGGTAGTACATACATGTACGCGAAACGGGACAACTCGTCCCCGAGTCAATTCGGGGACGAGTCAACTCGCCCCCTTCAATTAACACCAAGGTCGAAGTCGTGCTCAGGTCGACAATCGTCATTGCACCCCGTGTAAAAAACCTATAGCCAATATGACCATTTAAACAAAATCTGAGTTTTCTCCTTGGTTTTTCCTTAAGTTGCAAGAATAATTGGTTTAGGCCAGTCGACTACATATACTGCATTTCAATTTGGAAGCAAAAATGTCAAGATGTACTTGTTAAGCACAAAACACAGCTTTTCGAAGGTTGACACGGAGTATCATGAATGGTCGTGGCTTGTCGAAGATGTTGTTCTCGATTCTTCATCAACTAAATTATAATGAATCGTAATGAATCGCATAATCATGATCGCAGACATTCGTATGTTTCTGAACAAGTCGCAGATGTCGTAGATTCATAATGTCATCGTAAGGAATCGTAATGAATCGCAGACATTCGTATACTGAAAATGCACGTAAGCGTTACAATTTTCTGTGATTTGTAACAAAGTGACTATCGATATAAACAACCCGCAGATGTCATCACAGTAGATTTGTACTGTGTCATCGTAAGAAATAGTAAGGTATCGTAATGAATCGCACAAAGTGTGATCATGATCGCAGACATTTGTACATGTATGTGTCTGAACAAGTCGCAGATGTCGTATATTAGTACTGTGTTATCGTAAGGAATTGTAGGGAATCACACAATGCGTGATTATGATCACAGACATTCGTGTGTGTCTGAACAAGTCGCAGATGTCGTAGATTTGTACCGCATCGTGAGGGAATCGGAAAGAATCGCAGATATTCGTATGTATATATAAAAAAATCCAAATAGCAACAATACAATAAACGCTTAGCATTACGATTTCTAAGATTTGTTGAAGTGCAATCGTGTCTAGTTGTAGAGTTTCGTAAGTTGTGGCTCGTCATGGACATTTGAACAGGAAAAAAAATGTCCTGATTGTACCATGTCATATCTTAAGGAATTGTTAATTGGGAGATCACTATAAGAAAATAAATGCAAACATTTGTATGTTTTCGGAATAAGTTGCACATTGTAACCATATCGTAAGCGTATAGAATTTGCAAATTATAAAATATGTCGTGCAGTGGCTGAGAATCCTTACGAAACCATACAATACGTGCTACTATTGCACATGTCGCAGTCGCAACAAATTGTGACAAATCATGCAGTGGGTGACGAAAAACTGTACAGAAGTCTTGTGACAACCTGCGAGACGTTATGCCATGCCATAAATTCACCACGTGCAAAACAACAGTCGTTCACCGTGCGGCATGGCCGGCCATGCCCTAGGCCTAGCGGCAGACGGCCGGCGGCATGTACCGGCACGGTGTACAGTGTGGAGAGGGGGTTAGAGGGGGTTAGAATTTCTCCACCGTATCCCCTGCGTGTCGTAAAAGGCGACTAATAGGGGGTCGGGTCGTCAGCGACTAAACTGGCAACCCTCTGGTTATTTTTTTTGGTGATCAGGGGAGGGTTGATGGGAACTCAGCAGGACAAAAACAATACCTGTTAAGGGCATATTAGCCTTGTTTTCATGGTTATTTGGCCACTCTACAGATGGGAGTCGGCAGATGAACTGGTTATTTCTTTTAATTGGTCAATGGCGACTTCTGTAGGAGTGGGCTCTGCAGCAGTGCCATAGTCACGCATCTGGTCTTCCACTGCTGTTCCACTCCTTTTCTTCGGATTGGTGCGAGTCCGATGCTTTTCTTTTTTGTTTGTTTTCTTTGTTTTTTGTTTGTTTGTTTGTTTGTTTGTTTGTGTTTTTGGTCTTTTATTCCTTTTCTCTCCCTCCTTCGTTTTTCTACTCAAGGTGCGCTGCTCATCTTGGTGTAATGCCACAGTAACGCAGCTGCTGCCCACGATCGAGTTATAAGGCCGAGTAAATGGCAGTCGTCTTGGTCGCTACGCGTGGGTAGTGAAGGTGGGAAGGTCCATCGTTAGGCCTATTGAGAGGTAACGCCCGCCGAAGCAAGGCAGCCCCTTGTCAGTTAGTTCCTCTCCTGCCTGTCACCTCTGGAGGGTTTTAACAGGAAATTGATACAAGCAGTGTGTTATAGAGTCTAGGCGAACTCAATATCTTGAGTAGGGAGGGTGTTGTTGTTACTTGGAACAGGTTTTACAAAAATCGTCTATAGACACTATAAAGGGCTTGTTCACACTGCATTATTTTTATCCGTCAACTGTACGTAAAATCGTACATTCACTCTCCGGTTGGTCAATTTTTGGGTTGGGAGCTGGTGGGGCGTGCGTCTTTACATCTAATTAGTCGTCGAGATCATTGAATATTTGTAAAATGTTCAGGTACAGATTTAGAGCATCCACCGCAGTTGTCGGCAATTCAAAGTTTTCAATAGCCATACCGAGGATATGCTGAATAACGTCAACGAATGCGGGTGAGCACCTAAAAGGTGGATAATGTTTGCAAAGCTCTGCCTGTACCATATCCACTTCATCTTCATCGTTCAGCAGTGGCTTCAATCTATTGGTGGTTCCAAAGACTTGCGGTGTGTGGTACATCATGTTAGGAATACCCGATGGACATTCGGCATTGCGTTGGTGTCGAATAAGATGGTTATTCCACAAGTGAACTGCTCGATTCATCTCTTCCTGCACAAGCGTACCAAAACAAAACCTAATGCAATCAATGTGCAGCGGGTTGCTGTTATCCAACTGGCCAAGCTCAATCATCATATCTTTGAAAAAGTTTTTCCAAAACTGAAGTACCAGCCCTCGAAGTTGGCACCAGAACGACTCAATACGTTGATTGGATGTGGAGCGACCATACTGAAAACTGTTGTGGCCCGACAATCCATCTTCGTGATCCATCCTCAATGCAATTTGTAAAATCCGAACAGTAGTGTTTTCAGTACCCCGGTCAGTTCTTACTAAAGTGGGAACACCGTTTAATTGTCTCACCAACTTCAAGTAGAACCCTGCAATATATGCTGGATCATTGTTACTTGGTCCAACTTCTAGCCAGAGTACCTTGCGCGAAAACCCGTCTATTGCCCCATGTATAGCTAATCCATATGGCTTTAGTTTGTCCAGCCCATCCAAATGCCATACGTGATTCGGTCCACTGCAGCGATAAATTCTGCGAGCCAGTCGTCCATGCGAACGAAGAGCAACACCATCGGGATCAATAATGCCCAGCAACTGTCTTGTTAGTTCTTGGGTTACCCGAAGTCCGTAACGCAAGTTCAGCCTACGCCGCATCATGCGATAGCCAAGGAACTGCCCGCTACCTGCAAGTTCTCTTCTCACTGCGCTGACAATGTCATCAAAGTTTTCTTGATGTCTATAGTATCGTAGGCCCGTCGTCCACATCATCCTTCTGATTCGGCGGATACTCATCCGCAGACCATGAGACAGGGCCAAAAAAGACTGAATTTGTAGTACTGAATAGCCCAATAGAAAATATGTAACAATAAGCGCTTCCTCATCCACCCGTTGTCCATCAGCTTCAGCTGGTAGTGCAAGGCCTTCTTCTGGAGCTTCCACCAATCTTACCAGAAGTACACACGTTATCTGAAAGGGAGCAAAAAATATAAACACCTCAACAAAAGTAAGTTCACCCCTAAACAATTGCTTATATCTGCCAAAGTAAATTTCGGAATTACACGAAACTTGGTGTGGATGATTAGTGCAATGCATGGAACGGGCATTTCAAGTGGCGAGTTCATACCTAATGTTATGCATGAATGAGCATCATTTAAAGGTGAAATTTACACTTTTCAAAAATTGCAAAATGCAGTCAACAAATTATTCCCCAATTCTTTTCACACATGACAAGTACAGTTTTGGTCCTCAGTATCTTGTGTAACCATGCACCGTGATTTTGTAACACCTGATGATATCGATCGCGCATATTGTGTTGATGAGACGGGTGATCCTTCGCTGCGGAAGGGTAATCCACTCCTGCAGCATCTGGGGCAAGTCCTGGAGTGTTGTTTGATCATCAGTTTTCCGATCAAAATCCGCTTCAGTTGATCCCACAAATGTTCTATGTGATTAAGATCTGGGGAGTATGCTGGCCATATCATCCGGTCAATTTGTAAAATCAGTCCTGAATATAAACAAACCGGCAAGCTGGAAATTAACGTCACCCTATTCGGTGTTTAACCTATTTTTTTTGGACAATTCGAGTCTAATATCTACCTTACAAATCGTCAGCTTTCATTCCGTTGTTGCATTCCCTTGTGTGACAACATTACCACCAACAGCGCTTGGTGCAACTTAACTGGCACAATGCATCACCAGTTCAATTGGCAATATTGGACATCTGAAAACATAAGGACAATAATGGATTGTCTCCTGTATTCAGGGTTCATTACCATACACGGAAACCCAGGATTTTCCTTGTTATGACCTAAACCATGTAAAATGTTAGTTCAATGATAACAACACAAAATTAGGAAGTAAAATTTAGAGATGTCCCATGTAAGTCATATGTTTAGTGCATGCTCGTGCATTGGGTCCAAGAGGGTATTCGTGCATGGGGTCTCAGGTGGTGTCCATGCAACGTAATCTTTCCATTTTGTGTAGACCGCCAAAACGTCTCGCGGCGGGTCTTAAGCGGGCCTCCCACTGTGCGATTTTGGCCACGAATTAGGTACGATTAGCTACGATTTGGTACGACTGTCCATAGACTCTACACACAATCGTACCAAATCGTAGCTAATCGTAGGAAATTCGTGGTAAAAATCGCACAGTGGGAGGCCCGCTTTACTTCAATAAGCTCTGTATTCTAGTGGGAAACATTTTAAAAATTCGCGCATTGATTTGACTGCCGGCAGTTTGGCGAGATATATAGAGGCACCACCCCCGCCCCCTCCGTTTATCAACACATGTATCCCATTTTACGATGCTTTTCCTTCCAATACATGTACATGCACATACATCTACATTTTCATGTATGTACATACATGTATTTTCATGTATTATTCGGAACATACGCGCTTTGGTCGACCGGTTATGGTTATATAGGCCGTATTAGGACAACCACCGTCGTTAGGACGACCAGCAGCCGGTCGCGATATGGTAAATTGTCTCTAAATCCATATTTTTAGGTCAAAAAAACATTTTTATTAGGGCAGTAACCATTTTTATTAGGGCACAAACCATTTTTGTCTAGATCGGAAAAGATGTTATGAGAACAAAAAGTCCAGAAAATTTGTGTCAATTCACGACCTTTATCCCTTTATTTGCGGCTTTAGTGGTCTCTGTGAGCACTCTACCAATTTTGGTCATCCTTATGGGGGAACAACAATAATATATATATAAACTCCTCAACGAAAGTTTGGAAATTATTTTCAGACATTAATTTCTCAGTCAATTGAGGACTTTTATACACTGTGTTGGAAAACAGTGAAAAGTTCAGTCCATCCCCTTTACAATGACACCAAATTTGTGGGAATTGAGTTCTTCATGGCCGAGTAGCTCTCTTTTAACGTCATTGGAAACATTTTGAATTGATTGGAAATTACATTTCTTAAGTTTTACTGAAGTTTTTTCACCTACGCAAATACGCGAGATTCATCTCAATGTTCTTGTAGGACTAACAACTGCATATTACTGAATGTTTGGTTGTCTTTGTTGACGATGAATATTGCGTCGTTAATTTTGATCTTTTGTATGCCGAATGATATTAAGTTATTTATTCGTCGGTTAAATTAGGTACTTACAGAATTTAAACAGAACGAAGGTTGTCGCGTCATTATTTATTAACGAAACAAGCGATACCAAATTCAGTGTTTAAATGGTCTCAATTAAAACATTTTGATCACGAAATAATGAAACAACCAAAATACCGAGCAATCGAGATAACACGCATCTGTAACTCCAATAACTGAGCAAGTGGATTACATAATATGCAATGTTTTTCGACGATTTTTCGCAAGTTGAAATACACAGTATGCAATGTAAGAGGGTTGCCAATTGGCACCCTTCGTTTATCTATAACACAATAACTTGGCAAGTGAAATACACAGTATGCAATGTAAGAGGGTTGCCAATTGGCACCCTTCGTTCATCTATAAAAAACAATAACTTGGCAAGTGAAATACACAGTATGCAATGTAAGAGGGTTGCCAATTGGCACCCTTCGTTCATCTATAAAACACAATAACTTGGCAAGTGGAATACACAGTATGCAATGTAAGAGGGTTGCCAATTGGCACCCTTCGTTCATCTATAAAACACAATAACTGAGCAAGTGAAATACACAGTATGCAATGTAAGAGGGTTGCCAATTGGCACCCTTCGTTCATCTAAAACACAATAACTTGGCAAGTGGAATACACAGTATGCAATGTAAGAGGGTTGCCGATTGGCACCCTTCGTTCATTTATAAAACACAATAACTGAGCAAGTGGAATACACAGTATGCAATGTAAGAGGGTTGCCAATTGGCACCCTTCGTTTATCTATAACACAATAACTTGGCAAGTGAAATACACAGTATGCAATGTAAGAGGGTTGCCAATTGGCACCCTTCGTTCATCTATAAAACACAATAACTTGGCATGTGGAATACACAGTATGCAATGTAAGAGGGTTGCCGATTGGCACCCTTCGTTCATTTATAAAACACAATAACTTAGCAAGTGGAATACACAGTATGCAATGTAAGAGGGTTGCCAATTGGCACCCTTCGTTTATCTATAACACAATAACTTGGCAAGTGAAATACACAGTATGCAATGTAAGAGGGTTGCCAATTGGCACCCTTCGTTCATCTATAAAACACAATAACTGAGCAAGTGAAATACACAGTATGCAATGTAAGAGGGTTGCCAATTGTCACCCTTCGTTCATCTATAAAACACAATAACTGAGCAAGTGGAATACACAGTATGCAATGTAAGAGGGTTGCCAATTGGCACCCTTCGTTTATCTATAACACAATAACTTGGCAAGTGAAATACACAGTATGCAATGTAAGAGGGTTGCCAATTGGCACCCTTCGTTCATCTATAAAACACAATAACTTGGCAAGTGGAATACACAGTATGCAATGTAAGAGGATTGCCAATTGGCACCCTTCGTTCATCTATAAAACACAATAACTTGGCAAGTGAAATACACAGTATGCAATGTAAGAGGGTTGCCAATTGGCACCCTTCGTTCATCTATAAAACACAATAACTTGGCAAGTGAAATACACAGTCAGTATGCAATGTAAGAGGGTTGCCAATTGGCACCCTTCGTTCATCTATAAAACACAATAACTGAGCAAGTGAAATACACAGTATGCAATGTAAGAGGGTTGCCAATTGTCACCCTTCGTTCATCTATAAAACACAATAACTGAGCAAGTGGAATACACAGTATGCAATGTAAGAGGGTTGCCAATTGGCACCCTTCGTTCATCTATAAAACACAATAACTTGGCAAGTGAAATACACAGTCAGTATGCAATGTAAGAGGGTTGCCAATTGGCACCCTTCGTTCATCTATAAAACACAATAACTTGGCAAGTGGAATACACAGTATGCAATGTAAGAGGATTGCCAATTGGCACCCTTCGTTCATCTATAAAACACAATAACTTGGCAAGTGAAATACACAGTATGCAATGTAAGAGGGTTGCCAATTGGCACCCTTCGTTCATCTATAAAACACAATAACTTGGCAAGTGAAATACACAGTCAGTATGCAATGTAAGAGGGTTGCCAATTGGCACCCTTCGTTCATCTATAAAACACAATAACTTGGCAAGTGGAATACACAGTATGCAATGTAAGAGGGTTGCCAATTGGCACCCTTCGTTATAACACAATACCTTAGCAAGTGAAATACACAGGGCCACTGTGCGCAGGAGTTAGGGAGTGCGTTAAAGGGGCACTGTTGGAAGATGATGGCCTGGTGGGGCAGCGACA
The DNA here is from genome assembly GCA_037783545.1 of Henricia sp. BOLD:AAB3569. Taxonomy (NCBI): domain Eukaryota; kingdom Metazoa; phylum Echinodermata; class Asteroidea; order Spinulosida; family Echinasteridae; genus Henricia; species Henricia sp. BOLD:AAB3569. Next base: position 253,982 of record JBBELK010001081.1, on the reverse strand, counting down.
TATTCACGCATCAATTTATTTTTTCAAGAATCCTGCATTTAGCGGGCAAATATATATCTTCTGTTTTTTTTAAAAATATGCGACTCGCGAGTCTAAATCTCTATGGCTCAGAAATCTTTGGAAATAATCTGGAAATAATACACATTTCATTTTACCATCCCATAATAGAGAAAATCGCTAGCACCATGAAGCTATAAAAAGCTCCATGCTTGACGAAATCTGGAAGAAAGGAACTCGCAAAAAGCAAATACTGCACACCGGGCGACCCGTGCGGGCATAATCTTGGTGTAAGACGATACTGCTTGACATTTGTCACTGACCGCCGCGCGCCAACCAACATTCACCGATATTTGCCAAGAGAGGGCGCCATACACTCTACTATGAGGACAGGGAACCAGTCCACGTCTGTGCTCCAGTATCGTCTCGGGACTTTTCCTGAATCCGCTCGGGAAATTCCGAGCGCATTCCAAGTATTGACGGTCATTTTGACAAAACGATATGGTGATAGGACTACGAACGAGTCTATCACGTGATTACGCCCTCTTGTGGCCGTCTAGGGCCTAGACTATGGTCGAGTCCGAATTCGAGTCATTTTCCAATGTGACTTGAGTCGAGTCCAAATCATGAACTTAAATACTACAACACTGTCTTTAACACACAATTTATTCATTTTCTTTTTCATCAAGTTCTGAATACTTCCTTTTCAGTTCACTTCTAGTATCCGTGTTGAAACAGCCTCGACGGCTCAAGCTAAACCCCCACAAAATAACTGACTGAATGGACACCTCATCTACATATGGTTTGGCACTCTTCCCCTTTCCCAAGTTACACCCTTACAAAAAAAATATAATGGTACTCAATGGTATTGAATGGTTTTGTATGGTAATTGTACGGTAGTGAATGGGATGTAATGGTAATGTAATGGTTATTCAGTGGTGTACAATGGTAAGATTAAAAAGACTGAATGGTAACCTGTGGTACTGAATGGTTGCATATGGTAATTATATTGTACGTATGATATGCAATGGTAATACAATGGTTATTCAGTGGTGTACAATGGTAAGATTAAAAAGACTGAATGGTAACCTGTGGTACTGAATGGTTGCATATGGTAATTATATTGTATGTATGGTATGCAATGGTAATACAATGGTTATTCAGTGGTATGCAATGGTAATATTGCGAAGGACTAAATGGTAAGCAGTGGTATTGAATGGTTGCGTATGGTAATGATATTGTACGTATAGTATGCAATGGTAATGCAATGGTTATTCAGTGGAATGCAATGGTAATATTGCAAAGGACTAAATGGTAAGCAGTGGTATTGAATGGTTGCGTACGGTAATGATATTGTACGTATAGTATGCAATGGTAATACAATGGTTATTCAGTGGTATGCAATGGTAATATTGCAAAGGACTGAATGGTAAGCAGTGGTATAAATGGTTCCGCATGGTAATGATAGTGTACGTATGGTATGCAATGGTAAAACCATGCTTATTTAGTGGTATGCAATGGTAATATTAAATAGGACTGAATGGTAAGAAGTGGTACTGAATGGTTGCGTATGGTGTGCAATGGTAATACAATGGTTATTAAGTGGTATGCAATGGTAATATTGCAAAGCACTGAATGGTAAGCAGTGGTATTGAATGGTTGCGTGTGGTAATGATATTGTACGTATGGTATGCAATGGTAATATAATGGTTATTCAGTGGTATGCAATGGTATTATTGCAAAGGACTGAATGGTAAGCAGTGGTAATAAATGGTTCCGCATGGTAATGATAGTGTACGTATGGTATGCAATGGTAAAACCATGCTTATTTAGTGGTATGCAATGGTAATATTAAATAGGACTGAATGGTAAGAAGTGGTACTGAATGGTTGCGTATGGTGTGCAATGGTAATACAATGGTTATTAAGTGGTATGCAATGGTAATATTGCAAAGCACTGAATGGTAAGCAGTGGTATTGAATGGTTGCGTGTGGTAATGATATTGTACGTATGGTATGCAATGGTAATATAATGGTTATTCAGTGGTATGCAATGGTATTATTGCATAGGACTGAATGGTAAGCAGTGGTAATAAATGGTTCCGCATGGTAAGTATATTGTACGTATGGTGTGCAATGGTAATACAATGGTAATACAATGGTTATTCAATGGTATGCAATGGTAAGATAAAAAGGACTGAACGGTTGTGTATTATGGTAATTATATGGTACGAATGATGTGCAATGGTAATGCAATGGTGCACCAGTAGTGTACAATGGTAAGATTGAAAAACTGAACGGTAATCAATTGTTTTTGAATGGTTGCGTAAAGTGATTCTATTATACATAAAACCGGTGTATGATAAAAAAAAATGTATGGTTATCAATTGTATTGAATGGTTCCGAATGGTAATTGTATAGTAAATTAATGGTGTGCAATATGGCAGTGCAATGGTGCATCAGTGGTATTATACTATGGTGAGATAAAAAAATAAAAAAAACAGAAACAAAATGGAAATTGTATGGTAATCAATTGTATTCAATGGTTGTGTGGTACTTGAATGGTGTGCAATGGTAATGCAGTGGTACATCAGGGGTATTCAATGGTAAGATCTCGGGTCACGAATGGTGCACAGTGGTTAAACTTACATCAAAATTACTAGAACAAATAATATAAACCAACATGTCCATAGATCATAACGACCCTGGCCGTGACGTACAAGTGTTCTGGTATTTATTAAGAATAAATTAAACAACTACGAAAATACAAATTCAGTCTCAGAAAAACGGTTCGGGAATTCCAATTGTCCGCCTAGAATTATAAATGTTTCTTTTATAAAGTTATAAATCCTATCGACAGTGTCTTCGGTTTGCTTTCATTATAAAAAGCGAAAAATCCAGTATCGATACCATTTCCCCATGTAGCTTTTATGGGAAATCACTGAGAAAACCCCTACAAATATCGATTACAGTAGTATCGATACTACGGTATGAGCACCAGTTTACTTGCACAGGTTGTAATTACTGGGAACCAGCGTAACTGTCGCGCGCTCACTAATCAAGATGGCGTCCAAATCATGCTCCGGTTTGTACTTCTTGTCGCCAATTTTTGAAACTAGTACTCGGATGGAAACATGGTATTCAAGGCAACCAGAAGCGACAGAATTATAGTGTCAAGTATTAAAAAGAGTTTGAGTTCATCAGAGCTGATAATGAAAAGGAAAAACACATTTTTAAGCGGGGTGTTTTCTTCGCATACACGGCGGTCGTCGATAATAATGGAGGACAACTCGTACCTTTGCCAACTCGTACCTTTATCTGGAACACGTACCATGGGCAAGTCATACTTTAGCCAACTTGTACCGTGTATTCAGTCAATTCTTGCCGTGGCGTAAGTAGTGCCTTAAAGGTTCTGAACTACCGTATCAGATAGGCGGATTATTTCCAAAAGTTTCCACGAAAATAACACACGAAATTGAAGTTACTGTAGCTAGACTACGGTGCTCTTGCAACGGGCGGACCTATGTCGTGCGTACGTGCACAGGAAGTAGCTTGGAGCACACGCAGCGCGCGTAGCACCGGCGGTTTTTGCAACTCCGCGCACTGACAACTGTAAGAATGATCTATAGTTGTCTTCATTTATTAAACTTAAGTCTTAGGTTTACAAACTGGTAAAGGTACGAGTTTGTAAAAGTACGTTTTTTCATCACCACGCCTTTTTGTATATAATTCAGCAAAAATCCAAATTTCATTCATGTAAAATTATTTACAGGTTTGGCTACACACGTTTAGCTAATTGGGTGCTACTTGTTGAGTTGTTTTTCTTCAATTACTACATGGACAGACGTGTGCCGAGGAAAAATACACCCAAGCCACTAACTCTTTCTAATATGACATCATAATGTGAGAAAACGTACTAAATTACAAGTTTTTCTTTGAAAACATTATGTTATGACATTTTTGATGGACTTACTGCGTAAGGGTTTATACAATAATTAAAAATACCACTGACAATTACCACTAGTCATTCAATGTTTTCAATGGTGTTTCAAAAAATGGTAAAATTTAACGATACTACTTTATGGTAAAACCATTGGTAGTGGTATTTACCATTGACAATGGTACATTTTACCATTGGTACGATTTACCATTGCCAATGGTACATTGACAATGGTACATTTTACCATTGGAAATGGTACTTTTACCATTGACACGCAATGGTACAATTTACCACTCGCAATGGTAAAACTGTACCATTGCAATGGTACAATTTTACCACTGGCAATGGTTCAGTTTTACCACTGGCAATGGTTCAGTTTTACCACTGGCAATGGTTCAGTTTTACCACTAGCAATGGTACATTTTACCACTGGCAATGGTACAATTACCATGGAGATACTATTATTTACCATTTAAAAAAACGTTCCAAAACACCATTAGATATACCATTGAATATTGCTAGTGGTAATTGTCAGTGGTATTTTTAATGGTAAACCATTGGAATTTTTTTGTAAGGGCAGTCTTTCCATTCCTTCATCCACGATCCCTTAAGCCAATGTACCTTCACATATGAATCCATCAGTTGAGTAACTCTACCAATGTACGGTCGCTTTGTCTTGTCTTCCAAGTGTATTGCCACAAGTTGTCCCACTTCAACAGAATCTCTGGAATCTTCCAAAGTGACATGTTGCAGACGTTCTTTCCCTTGATTTCCAATGGAAACCTGCAGACAAATGCATATTATAAATACAGGTTATCTCTTTTTGCCTACAAATAAATATGCTACCGTGTTCAAGATGCATGTTTTTTTTGCTGAAACTGGCCAGGAAAACTATTGACTGCTTTCTGTGAGGTAGAATATCCGGGAATGTTTGTGTATCAACGATACTTACCAGCATATTTTCATTCGAAAATGCCGCACACACACACTTTCATCCTGTCAATATAGACAGGAATATTTATAGCACGACCCAAGTTTCCCACCCCGCCCCTCGCCCCTGGATTTTGTGCACTTGTGCTGCTTACATGTAAATTGGTTTTTTTGTATTAACCCCAACGGTACCATAAACCAAAAATCAGCATTTCAGGCGTACATACTTTATGAAATAACCCTTTACAGCCAATTACTCCCGTTGGCCAATTGCCAAGATACATGTAACTTAGCTAACATACCTTCGGAAACACACGATTCAGCTTGTTCTGAATGAGCATAGTTTCAGGGGAAATTTCTTCTGGTTCATCGTGCCTATTCAGTAGATCTTGTAGCTCTTCAAGAGGCCATACTAGTTGTAGGTGTATCTGGAACCTTTTAAAAATATGAAAACCAATACACTTTAAGATGCACTTAATGCTGCCAATAATTATTTTCCACAGCACCAATTCTGAAATTTTATGTCAGTCGGACCGGTGGTTTGAAATGTTTTTGGAAAACACACACACGAATAGGAACATTACTTTCTAGCATGTGCAGTTTCCGTGTGCGCGTTCCATACGCACTGACTTTAGCATGGGTACAAACGGGGCCCGGAAAGAAAGTGTTTACAGCTTAATTATATTTACCGTCTATTTAAGACACATTTTAAATGGATGCACATTTTAAATAAACAGAACTGTTGCATTATTAGATAACCTGTTCTTTGTCCATGATGTTACTGAGGTAGTGATGCCACCAAGTACGAGCACTTTGAGGCAACCTCATAAGATAGCCTTCATTTGTTAGAATGTCTCGTTGAAGTGCTGGTACATCCATCTTTTCAAGGCATGGCTTGACCCATGGTGGAACTGGTCTAAGAGATGGTTTGCTCTGTAAATGAAGAAGACGTCATGGTAACGTGGAGCTGCAAAGATACTGTTTCCGATAGTGGACACAGGGCTTTATTTGAAAAATAGCACAGTATACAAATGTGCCAATTGTACATGTACGTATTGTGTGTACATGTATGTGATCAACCTGGTACCCACGAAACCGTGGCTAGATTACATCTGGTAAAAAATACCTCCTTCCTTCCCTCGCCCTCCTTCCTTCCCACCACCTCCCACCCCCCCATCCCCCCCCCCCCCCCCCTCCGCCTCCCCCACAAAGAAAAAATAAACCCTCGTAGAAACCATGTACCACAGAGTTTTAGGGAGTTGCATGTAATTCAAGTCAGTACACATAATTGGTATCTTGAAGAATCAGAAATGTTCACAGATTTACACATAACTTACACGATATAAACATGATGACCGTAGAAAACCTCCCCTGAAATGGTTGTCTGAAGTGCTATAGTCTTTGAGAAATGAGCACAACAATTATTTTTCGTCTCGCGAAAGACGTAAATTAATTTCGTCCAAACCCACTTTACCCGAGTGCCATGTTTAATGTACATTTATGTATTACATGTACCTTCAAACAGATGAGACCTTTTTGAAGGTCAGTCTCTCCTTCATCAAGGTTGTCCTCTGGTCGAGGTTCCCACATGTCCGACTGCCACATTTTCCAATGCATTCTGCAAGAGTCATCCACCATATTGAAGCGAAACCAATGGGGGTGGCTGTGGTGTTTGAAGTCCCCATACAAGTGGGGTTCAATCAATTACGTTGCCATACAGTGGAGGATGTTGAGACAGAGACTGATGGGGGTACGGCCAGAAGCAGAGGCTGATCCAATGATGGGAAAAAAATTGCCGTTGGCTTTTGTTTCCGAAGGCATCTCATCTTTTCTTCCACCAACACGACAGGTTTGCGTCTTGAGTAAGTTGACACCTTTTTCATCGGTAATTTCAACAGCCATGTCTTGGCTTCACTCTGCGATGTGCTTTGTTTTTGATCCGAGTCGGAAGCTTTCCTCGCTTTTGCTGCGGTTTCCTTAGGGTCTTTGTCCCAGACATCGCCAAGACATCCAGTATGGGTTCTCATGTGTCTCTTCAAGGTGTTACGATCTGCGGATGTCTTATCACAGTAACAGCAAGCATTTCTTTAGTTTTTCATATTTTGTTATTCGCCAAGTTGGAAGATGGAAGAAGCGGATTTTGTTCCAGATTACAAACCTGTCGTGTTGGTGGAAGAAAAGATGAGATGCCTTCGGAAACAAAAGCCAATGGCAATTGTTTTCCGAAGGCATCTCATCTTGTCTTCCACCAACACGACAGGTTTGCGTCTTGAGTATTAGTTAACACCTTTTTCATGTCAACAGCCATGTCTTGGCTTTACTCTGCGATGTGCTTTGTTTTTGATCCGAGTCGGAAGCTTTCCTCGCTTTTGCTGCGGTTTCCTTAGGGTCTTTGTCCCAGACATCGCCAAGACATCCAGTATGGGTTCTCATATAGTATATGTGGGTGTACATAAGCATGTACAATATGCATACATCTGCACTATCCCATCCTCGTCGCCAATGTAGTGCTTGAGGTGTAGCACCACTGTGCCGGAGTCTTACAACGTGAGAATAAAGACACACGTCAAGTTGCTATCGGTACAAGAATCAGACTGACTGCATCAGGGGCCCTTTAAGCATGGAATGCACGGGATACGTCATTCTTAAGTTACTGATAATTGATGAGCTCATCGAATACTATGTATTCCTGCTAGAATGGTGCTTGTGCACGAAACTCCGATTAAAAGTAACTTTTGAGAGTACTTTGAGCGGTTCCCCCTCTCAAACGCACGGGATGCGATACTTAAGAATGGCCGCGTTGTGAAGGTTATAGACACCGCTACCTAGCCACCGACACCATCAAACCTTTTGTGTGCAAAACTCTAATTAAATCGTCGTGGGCTGTCAGACTACATGTACATGTACATTGTAAAGCAATGCAGTGATTACACCAACTGTACATCCCAATTGAAGATTGCAAATTTCATGTTTTAATAATAATAATAATAGTCAATTCTTATATAGCGCACATGTCTACGCTGGGCGTTATAAGAATTTGGGCATAATCTTCAACAAAACAGAAAAGTATAAAGTGGTAATAATCGTATTGAACAATTAATATACACTCGGCAAAAGAAGTTCTTGGACACTTGTAAAAGTTCAAATAATTTTTAAAAATAATTCATAAAAAGCACATTATTGTATATCAATATGACCACACAATAGTTCTGTACCAGCATGATATGGAGTTAACGCGTGAGCAATCATGCATGGCTGGTTACACGCATTAAACAATAGCAAGTACAGTAACAGAAAATTGCAAGAAATGGAGCATTCAGTTATTCAATTGTGAAACAGTTGATGTGGCATAATGATCCATTGAAAGAAAAAAGCAGTATGTTTCTTTGCTGGGGGTTCATTATTGAACAAATCCCGTGCACATTGTCAAGTCAAAATTAAATGCCATTTTGAAAAGAAGAGGAAATTATCCATCTTGGATGCATCATTATTCCACTGGAATTGTTAACAAAATTTAGGCCTGCAGGATGGACATGATTATTAGCATTTCTTTCTTTCTTTCTTCGGGCAAACGGTCACGTGACATCACATATCTGCTAATAACTGCCAAACGCCGTGGTCGATTTCAACCAGATTTGGACAGAGTCTTCCTTGACCGGAGTCCTATCTTGGGTGACCACCACGTGAGGTCAATGGTCACTACTGGTCATTTTCTTCAAAAATATAAAATGCTTCTTCCACAGTCTTGACCCAATTAATGTCAAATATGGTCAGTGGCATCTTTGGACCAGGCTACATTTATTGACTTTTATCACTTGTTGATAAAAGGGGTTATGCTCGGCGAGATCTGGGTCACGCACTGCATGCCGTCGCGCGCGCAAGCTCTTGATGTTGACATTTATCCCTTTGTCTGTCATGCTCCGCCTTGTGGGGTCACCTTCCGAGTTGGTGAGTGGCCAGCTGGTTTGCTTAGAAACGAACGTTGCCGGCACGCCCCCTCTGGTTTGTTGTGGTTTCGGCCTGGCGAAGTTGGGTTGATTTTGCATGTTGATCGGGTGAGCTGATAACTTCTGTCCAATCAGAGGCGTCCACTGCGCGTCGCTTGTTTTGCTGGCTGGAGCGTGCGCGCGACCTGTTGCTTTCACTTTGTCACAGCCTTTGATTAACAACACAAGCAACAATTTTTGTGATCATTTTTGCGATTAATTTCGCAAGGACTTAACTTTTGTGATACATTTTCTGTGCTCAATTTTCATATGCGTCGTGGTGAATTTCAATGCAGTCAATTTTGGATAGACATGAGTTTGTTTTGCGAGTTTGCCCAGCCATGAACAGCTCATCTCGCCCACTAGTCGCCAGTATCCAGCGAATTTGTGGATGCACCAAGTTGCGGGCCAAGCACGGTCGTTCCCAGGATTTGTTCAGCACTCCGCGGTGTTTTCGGCTAGAAATGCGACATCAGCTTCGAATGTTTTTACTGCTTGCATTTCACTAGCACCAGGTTCGTCATTGGCATGTCAATAACCATCATGGTCGTGGTCACCGCTGTGTGCCTGCCTCTCGAGCTGGACCTGAACTTCTTGCGTAACATTAACATTCACTGACGCGGTTGTTTCGGACCGAAGGCTAGGCTTAACAACATATGCCTAGGCCCTAGGCCTATCACAAATGTCAACAGGGGTGTCCGCGATCCGCGACATCATTCTCCTGAATCAGCGGCTTGCAATAGACCTCATCATTCTCCTCGGTGATGGTGTGACAATTCCATGATGGCATTGAGCATGTTGAGCAAGCTATCACGGGACGAATAAGCTGGCGGTCACCACAGCCGGCCACCCGTAACATTTTGGATGATTTGGTTTTCTGTAATTCACCACAGATAGGCCTATGACAGATTGCGGAAACATAGAAAGCGGATTTCTTCTAGGCCCTAATTGGAGGGAGCGGGGATGAAGGATCGATTGCGGAATGACCTGCGTTTAATTTTGAAAGGAAAACATTCCAGCCTACTCGCGTGGACATAGACAATGTGAATGTACTGCTTCGGCGTGGGCCTATTTTATTAAGCAGGCTAGGCCTAGGCCCCATGACATTTTTCGCCGCTTCCGGAAAGTGGCCACCAACTTTGCTGGGCCATTTTTCAACGTTTGTTTTTATCTTTTGAGCATTCAGCTGGGCCTTAGCATGCTTGGGGTCTTAATAAATTGGCCGTTAATGATTTTTTGATTTTGTAAAATTTATTTTTCCGCAACGGATTTTTGTCTTGAATTAATTTAGCGCTAAGATGAGCAATTTTCAAGCCAGTTTCTTGTAGCCCAGGCCTAAATGTGTTCCATGATTTTCCACGGTGTTAACAGAAACTTGAATGTCTGCGAGTTGGGTAAGTATAAATTTTTGTTCTTTTCCCCGTTCGGTGATTCTGGTCACCGATGGAAAACGTTTGGTATTCTTTGCCGCCAACTTCGAGCCAACTTGCTTGTTAAATTTACCGTTAAGTTAGGCCTAGTCGCAATGGGGTTTTTTCGTCCTCGGCGGGAGGGGCAGTCCTGATGATGTTATTCGTTGCTTTTAGTTTTATACGGCCAGAAGGGAATACCCCCGCCCAACCCCTTATGTGCTTGTGAAAAGGTTTTTGACCAAAATCTCATGGTTGGTTTTTCCCTGTCAACCATTTCATTTTCACATTTCTTTTGCGGTACCCGCCCCTCCCCGGCCCAACCGCCCACTCTTGAACAGCCCGAAACCGCCCACCACTTGTTGTACTTTTTCATTTAGGCCTAGGCCTACTAATGTAGGCCTATGTTTTTCTACCGTGATCTAGGGCCTATTAATAATGCAATGTTTGTTAGTTTTCGAGTCGGGCTTTTGTTGAATAGGCCTAGAGTTTCATTTTTTGTGCGTTTTCTTAATCGCAGTCGAGGCTGAATTGCATTTGCAACGAACACACATTTTTGTCCAATTAACAGTCAAATTTTTTAACAACAACAAACAATTTTGGTGCGGGTTGTAATTTTTAACACAAATCCTTTCTGATCGTGGCGTCATTTCAGACAAATTTGTGCACAAATTGACACGGTTGTTCTTGTTCGCATCCGGATTTGTTTCGAGTACTAGTAAGTCCCGCCCACGTTGAATCTTTGCGCAGTATCGATATCTCTCATAGGTCATCGTTTGGATCATCACAAACGACCGCGTGGATCACATGTTGTCCTTCAGATTTTCGGGGCGGGGCGTTAACGTTTCTAGGTCACCAGACAGTGACATCACGTCGCGCGCTCCGCGCGCACCACAAATTGCGTGAATTTTGTACATTTGTTTGTCAGAAAGCGATCGAGGGCTTTTTATGTGCGTTGGAAATGTTTGCCATTTCTGCGTACTTTGCTGCACATTTAAGTTTGTAACATCGTCATGAGGTTTTGGCCACTTCTAGCGAGGAGAGTGTTTGTTTTGGGCCATGGGCCATTTTCCTTTGAGAACACTATGTTTGTGAACTGTCTTTTTGGGCCCTTGTCGGGGTTTCTATTTTTTGGGGGTATTCGAACCCAATGGTGCTTTTTTGCTTGGGATATTTATTAAATGATTGTTTATGTTGTGCAGCCTAGTTTAATTTCTTTTCGATTAAAATCAAGAGATTTTAATTTATCTGCAAGACGATTGGTGGCGCTTTTCATTTTAATGTTTCTGTGTATCGGTGTTGTTTACCAATTTTTCTACAGGGTGGAAATTCAGGCTTGGACTCCAGCGCGTTCCTGCTATCAGTTTTAGGAAACTGATTTTTTCATGGTATCCTACATGTGGTTGCCTTTTAGTAGGCCTAGTATGCGTTAACTTTATTGTCTTTTATGATTTCACTAAATATTGTTTGCAGACGTTCTAGCAATAAGGAATCGCATGTACTTGTCCTTCTTCCTTTTGTGTCGTGCTTGGCTACTTGGTAGTTGCCGCATTGTCCATGTATCATATTTTGCTTCAACTAACGGCTTGGAAAGTCAACCGCCTATACAGTCTCTTTGCCACGATTGGCCGAACATTGAACGTTCTGTCGATTGTTGTTTGTAGGATGTTTGCCAAGAATCGGGTCTTCGTTGTTTCATATCAGGTTTGGCATCATTAAACGATGCACCGCGGTTGAGGGCCGGATCCGCGGGTCCTCTTCCCGTACCCGTGCCCGAACATCACCAATCCCGGCACGCCCCCGTTCAGTCCATCACAATACACCGCTCCTCCCCGTCCACCAATACACCAAATAATGTCGAGAAGCCCGTGCTTCCCGGAGCATCAATTCCCTATTAACCGAACTAACGGTTTTTACCGCCACTGGGACTTTACCCTCTCGTAGCAGCAGCAGCCTGATCGTACCATACGCCGCATTCCCCAAAGAGGACCTCGCCAGTCGTCGGTGTTTCCAGGTTGTCCGGGGCAAGGTGTCGGCAAGCTCATGTTTAACTGCGCGACACGGAATTGTGCAACTTGTAGTTGCTGTGGGTTGAGCTGGCAGTTGAATTGAGCTGCCGGCACCTGGTGACCTGGATGATGGATATGCCTCTGACAGAGCTGGTGCTGGTGCTAGTGCTGCTGGTTTGTCGTAAGCATGTGCTGCATGCCCATTGAGGACGCTGTCTGGGGTCTTGGGCTCCGGCCTCCTAGACTTGACAACGTTTGCATAGGACCTAGAGACACCTGTTGCGCCTGTGAAATCCTGAGGGATCCTGGTGGCTTGTTGCCTGGACACGACACTTGTTAAAGGGTCCCAGGCCTGCTATGCTGTATGCCTGATGTTTTTGCTGTTCTTGGGGTCTCCCTCTGGACGCCTCCTGGGTTCTTGATGATCGACATCCTTGAGTTTGGAGCTGTTGGATGGGCACAGAGAATGATTGCTGTAGGCTCACTGTGGACGCCTGCTGGTGTCCCGAGGCGTGTGTTGCAGGTGGCGTGGTGTTGGGAGCTCTGCAGCTACCTGTTTCTGTCTCTCTGATACTGAGCATCTCTGGAATATTTGCTGCTCGTCGAATGTTTTCGGCGACCAGACAAAGCCGGGTTGTGTTGTATCCACAGATGTATTTAGGATCCCCTTGGAGTGCTTCAACCCGAATCAAATGGAGAATAATGTTCATGTAAAGCTATAGGACATCATAATAATAATAATAATGGTGGATTCTTATATAGCGCATATGTCCACCCTGCGAGGTGCTCCTGGCGCTGTTTTCATTATTACCGCTGCCATCAGGGATGTGGTGATGATCAATAGTCCTCTTCTTGAAAGATGGATAATTTTCCATAATATTATTGGCAACATCCTCTGGTTCCTACGGAACGAACAGTTCAAAATAAAATTAAATAGGGGTCAGGCGTAGGATTAACTGACAAAAAAATTAATACCCAACAAAACAACGGAGAGCCAAACAAGTATCTCTCCTAAACCTTTCCTGTACGAACATGTGTTTCTTCAAAAGGCTGTTCCCTTTTACGGGACCCTTTCCTCTTCCCATCTAAATTTTCCAAACTGTATCAGTATTAAAAACGTAACTTTGATCATGGAAAATGCTCCATTATAATATATTTAGACTTACAGAAATTAAACCTTAAATTTTATTAACTTCTGGTATTTCTTTAACATAAACTTACCCCGGTACTCGCGCGAGCAACGCAACGACACGTGCTTCTCCTGATCATTGAGCTTGCGTATCCTGGGATAATTGACCAATCACAGCCCCAGGTTCAGGTAGCCAAAAAGTAGATCGCCATTTTGGCTACCTGTGTCCTTATTTTTTTGTGCAAAGAGCTACGGCGAAATGCAGCACAAGTGCGCAAAAACACCACGAACATCGTTTGTATCAGCGCAGAGGACCCTAGCCGGTTTAAAACGGATTGTATAAGACTAACCAAACCTACTTTTAATCCCTTCATAAATGTGTTTTTGTATAAATCGGTAAAACTCACCAAAATTAGCTTGTCGTTTTACTATGTTGTGCATTCACTGCGTTCGAGATGTTTTTGTTCGATCGCGCGCGTTAAGCGTAATGCAGGCGTGCTGTACGTGCACGCACACGACCGGATACTTAAGTGCTCATTTTGCTTTCGAGCGTGCAGTTCCTGTGTACGTGTGCGCGTTTCAATACGCGCTGACCATGGCGCGGACGCTGACGCACGGTGCGGCCACGCGACTCTACTGCACACGTGCCTCACATGTGTGGCATGTTGCTAGGCAATTTCTAAATGGGCGGAGCTTATACTGGATCGGTCTATTGGCCAGTGTACACAAGCCCACGTCGATGATACAAGCAGTTCATCGGCCTCCTGCATAGCGAAAAAGAACGTTATCCGTCTTGAAGTCGTTATGAAGTCGTGCATGTATTTGAGCCCCACCACCATGTCCAGCGCAATTCTAGACCAGGCGGAAGGGTTCGGAGCAAGGCGACGGGGTTCCCTCAGTGAATCATGCAATGTCAGTGACTCTCCCGTGGACACATCACCTAAATACTCCATCACAATACACCGCTCCTCCCCGTCCACCAATACACCAAATAATGTCGAGAAGCCCGTGCTTCCCGGAGCATCAATTCCCTATTGACCGAACTAACGGTTTTTTACCGCCACTGGGACTTTACCCGCTCGTAGCAGCAGCAGCCTGACCGTACCATACGCCCCATTCCCCAAGATGACCTCGCCAGTCGTCGGTGTTTACAGGTTGTCCGGGGCGAGGTGTGTCACTATGGAATGGAGCGTTGGCAGCAAGGTATCCAGGGCCAGTGTCGGCAAGCTCATGTTTAACTGCGCGACACAGAATTGTGCAACTTGTAGTTGCTGTGGGTTGAGCTGGCAGTTGAATTGAGCTGCCGGCACCTGGTGACCTGGATGAGCTGGATGATGGATATGCCTCGGACAGAGCTGGTGCTGGTGCTGGTGCTGGTGCTGGTGCTGCTGGTTTGTCGTAAGCATGTGCTGCAGGCCCATTGAGGACGCTGTCTGGGGTCTTGGGCTCCGGCCTCCTAGACTTGACATCGTTTGCATGGGACCAAGAGACACCTGTTGCGCCGGTGAAATCCTGCGGGATCCTGGTGGCTTGTTGCCTGGACACGACACTTGTTAAAGGGTCCTGCTATGCTGTATGCCTGATGTTTTTGCTGTTCTTGGGGTCTTCCTCTGGACGCCTCCTGGGTTCGTGATGGTTGACATCCTTGAGTTTGGAGCTGTTGGATGGGCACAGAGAATGATTGCTGTAGGCTCACTGTGGACGCCTGCTGGTGTCCCGAGGCGTGTGTTGAAGGTGGCGTGGTGTTGGGAGTCCTGCAGCTACCTGTTTCTGTCTCTCTGATACTGAGCATCTCTGGAATATTTGCTGCTCGTCAAATGTTTTCGGCGACCAGATAAAGCCGGGTTGTGTTGTATCCACAGATGTATTTGGAATCCCCTTGGAGTGCTTCAACCCGAATCAAATGGGGAATAATGTTCATGTAAAGCTATAGGACATAATAATAATAATAATGGTGGATTCTTATATAGCGCTTATGTCCACCCTGCGAGGTGCTCCTGGCGCTGTTGCCATTGATACCGCTGCCATCAGGGAATCACAAGAACCATTTCGCTTCAACTAGGTGGCTGCTGGCCGGGCGCTCAACCCTATCAGGAGTTAGAGTGTGGCATTCCATAACAGCTTCCCAAATATCGCTTGGGTTGACAAGGCAACGGGATTAAGCCCTTGCCCAAGGGCACATACACGTTGGTCATAGTGGGGCTTGAATCCACAACCTCAGATTTCCAAGTCCCTAGCTTCGGCTTCAACGAGGCCGACAGCACTGTTCAAAATTTCAGCTCTATCTTTCTCCATAACCACGATCTGACAATCATGCAATCATCAGCGTTTGCATTGATAATTGCAAATTCGCATAAACTGATCAAGTCGAATAGGCTTACTGTAGCCTAGCTTAAACAAATTTGCACTTCAAACTTGCTGCATGCGTTTGATGGAGATGAAACCCAATTCAAAATTCACAAAAACACATCCTTTTAGAGGAGTAACATGAATATTAATGTCGTCCTGCGTTTCGACCAATCAGCTCTCTACGTTCAATTCTGGTAGCAATCTCCATAGACCGTGTACAACACGGAAACAGGTTTCTCAGGTACCTCGTCAACCCAAGCGATATTTGGGAATGCCACAATCTAATGCCACAAGACTAAAAAACTAAGCGACTTCCCCAAATCATACACAATTAGTAACTAATCACAATAAACACTATATATAGACTGAAATTAAACAAACCCTAATTGTTTAATTAAAAAACCGAACTTAATAACATCAAGATAAGAAACAGCAAGTGAATTACGTTACTGGATCTCATTAATAAGTCTAATGAAATGTGATATTGCACTGTCTCTCAACCTGTTTGTGCGATATCTTGCGGCACGCTAAGTGAATGTGTAGATATACGAACAGAAGCACAGCTAGGGAACAGGTGCCGAAAATGCGGTGACTGGTACATATTCTCTGCGAATACAGTACACAAGTGTTTACGTCGTGCCGCAAGACTATCCATTCTAACTTTGACGTGTGCTCCCGTAATACCTGCTGACCATACAGGTGCCGCATATTCCAATACTGGTCTCACATACGTTGAGTAAACAGTGCGCAAATTGTCAATTGAAGGGCAAACTTTCGCAGCAACCGCAACATGTGTAGTTTTTTGTTTGTATTTTTGAGAACCTCATCAATGTGGGTATTCCACTTAAGATCGTTCTGGTTGCCGAGCATTTTTATGCATTGAACGCGTTTCAATTCCTGGTTATCAATAGTGACGGTTGAGGGAAAAGGGGAATCACGCAGGAAGATGATCTCTGTGGTTACACATTTTTTTGCATTTCAATCTGTTGTTAGTCGTTGACCATTAAAGGGTTTATCCCTCTATTGGGCTTGTTAAGCTCACGTGATAGCCAATCTCAATCTGTCAACAACTGCAACACCGTGTTTCGAAAACGCAAGTTGGCTTTTCAACTCAATTGATCAGGTGTCTGCCCGTCAAGCACTAGGGTTCGTGGTTCGAATCCCGGTGGAGCCAATTTGTTTTTCATTGCATCCATGCTTCACTGCTCAACATATGGAAATTTGTCCACATTTTTGTCAAAATTAAACTAAAACATTATGAATGGAAAGTCAATGGACCATGTTTAGCGAGTACTTCAAGACCGGGACTCGTCGCGTCGCGTCTTGCACACGGGCTTCCCAGTGAAGTCACATGCACGATAAATAACGCTTGGTATTTTTGGTATTTCCTCTTCAATAATTAAATGTACATATCAGTATTGACTTTTGCTCTGCGTTGAAAAAAGTATAGTGAACAAGATCAGACATCGGAATACTACTTTTTACACCAGGCAACAGTGGTCTTCTGTCTTGCGAGCAAAACCCCATCATGGCATATTTTAAGTGTATTACAAAATGTACTGATTAGAACATCCCGTTCCCTTCGGCTTTACATCCCATCCGAAGGGTGGAGCAAGTGTGGTTATCCCCACGTATAGCGACCTTTCTTTTTAAGAATTTGCTCGATACGACAAATGCTTCAATTTCTAAAAGCTCAACACTGATCATTAAAAAAGATCTTTAGAATTATTCCGAGAATTCAACTTTAAATTATATTTGTTTTCTAGAGGAATTCACAGAAATTTTGACTTACCTGTAAGCCACAGTCCACGCATTTTTCTTATGGACCGTGATGTTGTAAAAACAACTGATAATCTCTTGCAATCATGATGACCTGTAAAGAAGAGCAGGTTCTGTACTATTGTGGTGGCGATGCCTAGAAACTAATCGTTCACTAAGCACTGAAAAAGTCTTAACTTCATAAAGTATACAGCTTCTCATAAAATGTTAAAATTTGTTTTTTCTAGATATGTGACAGAAATTTAGACTTACCTGTAAGCCACAGTCCACGCATGTCTCGGATGGACCGTGCTGTTGTAAAAACAACTGGTAATCTCTTGCAATCATGATTACCTGCAAAAGAAGACCAGGTTGTGTACTATTGTGGTGGCGATGCCTATAAACTAATCGTTCACTAAGCACTGAAAAAGTCTTTAACTTTATAAATGATACAGCTTCTCATAAAATGTTACAATCTTTTTGTCTAGATATGTGTCAGAAATTTGGACTTACCTGTAAGCCACAGTCCACGCATGTCTCGGATGGACCGTGCTGTTGTAAAAACAGCTGGTAATCTCTTGCAATCATGATTACCTGATTATGTACCAGAAGACCAGGTTATGTACTATTGTGGTGGCGATGCCTATAAACTAATCGTTCACTTATACGCAAGTCACAATTAAAGCGGAGGCCGGGCGGCGTGTGTGATTTATATATAGGCATCAGCCGGCGTGTAGAGGTCGGCGAAAGGTCGCGCGATAGGGCGGTCACAGTCACAATTAAAAGTGCCCCGCACGCTGCCATGACGGGGCCCGGGGTGTCGCCGGCCGGCGATCGGCCGACTTTCCTGGAAATGGGGTCGAATTCTTGGCCCGTTTATCGGCCGGTGTCCGGCAGGCACTCGTCCGACGTCCTGCCTATGTCCCTGCGATACCCCTGCGGTATCCGGCAGGGTGCCGGCCAATTCTTACAGGCCGTACGGCGGCCGGACGGGCATATGTAGTGTGCATGTCGAGTGGCCAGCGATCAACGGCCGCGATCTGGCGGCCGTTTGTCAATTTGGGGGTGAGGTATATATAGCGGCGCTCCTCTGACCTTCTTTATTCACTTCGACCTTTCTCTAGGAGCACTCTACGAGACGAATAAACAAGAAGACAAAGAAGAAAATGCCGTTAATACCTCCACATCGCTTGCGGCCACATCCACAGCGCTTTTGGGCACCTGCACAGCGCGTGCGGGTCGCCCGGTTGAGGGAGAGGTTGGCGTTTGCACGCTACCGCTACAACCTGATTCTTGCTGCATTGGTGGTTGAAGAAGAGAGGCATGCAGAAATGTTGCCAGGTTCGACCCTGGTTGGTGCGCAGACCCTTATACGGCCAGTACGAGACCCTCATGATTGAGCTCAGGCGGGAACATCATGGGGACTTTAGGGCCTTTATCAGAATGGAACCCCAACTGTTTAACGAGCTCCTACCAGGAGGTATTCAGCACCCCTTCTACCCCGGATCAGTGGCGGCAGGTGGCCCAGGGGTTTCAAGACCGGTGGAACTTCCCCCTTGCGTGCGGGGCCATAGATGGCAAGCACGTCGCCATAAAGAAGCCAAAGAAGAGTGGGACTTTGTACTATAACTACAAAGGATTATTTTCTATCGTGATCCTCGCTGTCGTGGACGCCGGCTACAAGTTCCTGTGGGCTGATGTGGGCTACCCTGGATCTGACTCGGACTGTGGGATCTTTAACAGGTCCCAGCTGGAACCTTCGCTCTCCCACGGGACCATAGGGTTCCCTAACCCCGAGCCCCTCCCCAACGACGACAGAGACGCTGGATACTTTCTGATTGGCGAAAATGCATTCCCCCTCCGCCCCTACCTCCTGAAGCCGTACTCCAAGCGCTACCTGAACATCGAGGAGCGCGTGTGCACTATCGCACTTCACGGGCCAGGCGGGTGGTGGAGAACGCCTTTGGCATCATGGCGATGCGGTTCCGCTGCCTCCTCACCACCCTGGCTGTGGTTCCAGAGACTGCCACAGTCATCACCGACGCCTGCCTCACACTCCACAACGTGATGCGCCTACGCTACCCTGGCCTTCAGAACCTCGACCTGGACCAGGAGGATGATAACCATCAGCTGTTGCCCGGGGCCTGGAGAGACGAGGTGATGATGCAGGAGGTGGAACAGGAGGGCCAGGGACTACGCGCGACCGCAGAGGGGAAGAAATTTCGTGCATACTTCAGGAAATACTTCAACAGCGTCGCCGGCAGCGTACCATGGCAACTGCTTGCAATTGATAGATAGACTGTGGATAGACTGTGGACATGATATACTGATGTTTTTTTACTAAGGTTGTTTTAGTTGTTTTTTTAAGTTGTTTACACCATTGTTTATTTCTTTTTCTTTATACTGCTTTTAAGGTACTTGGGGATTTTATTGTATTTAGAAAACAGAACACAAATATAAGTACACCACATGTCTTTATTCAAAAAGAACATGCAATGTGCAAAACATAAAAAAAAACACTAGTCCACTTTGAAAACACTAGTCCCCTGTAACAACACTAGTCCACTGTTCATTGTAATGGCATAACACTAATCCGCACATGCTCTAGTCCTCATCCTCCTGGGTATCCGACTGGGCCTGCTCTCCACTGTCCCGGCGGGTGAGGCCAGCCAGGACCTGTGAGAACGAGTCTGTCAGGCCGGTGGTGGTAGGGGTCTGTGTCTGGGAGGCCGAACCAAGCAGGTAGCTGAAGTTGGGGAGAGGGGCGGACCTGACACGTGGCGGAGTCTGCAGCAGACAAATAAAGAACACAAAAAACAATTAAATATTAACAGTAATAGACATGGAAAAAAGTAATGATATATTAGAACATTGAAGAATATTCATTGTAAATGTTTACATACCGGTCTCTGAAAGGTCTGCGTCTGCTGCTGCTGCTGGGGGGCGTTGAGGTACAACACAGGCTGCTGTGTTGGGGGGGGGGGGGGGGGGGGTGGGGGGTGGGGCGGGGGGTGAGGTGGGGCGGGGGCTGTACTGCATGTACCTGGGAGGTTCACTGTGAGGGCAGTGCGAGTGATTGGGTGGGGTCCTACATGGGAAAACAACATTTGGATATAGCTTATTCCTTGCTGTGCCATTTACTTCAGTTTCATGCTAAGAGTGCACAAACAAAAATATTATAAAAACCAACTGTTCTTGTTTATCCTGTTCTTGAAGTTCAACATGTACATGTACATTGTAGTAGCAGATCCAGTATTTTTGTGGCCCGCCGAATGGGAGCTTCAGATAACTTAAGACATGTTTTGCAATGCACAAAATAATTAAGCAGGCACACAATTCACAAACTCAGCAAAATAAGTTCTCGGTAGTCTTATTTAAATTAATATTTGACACAAGTGTCATCTAGTAATGGGATTATGACCTGAACATTCATTTAACAACGACATGGGGTGTGAAGCAAAACTGCAATTAAGTGAGCAGTCCATTGAATCCATTCCTTCAAATTTGGAAGTCTCATGTCTGTCTCAACTTGTGAAGCACAAAACTAATCAAATTATGAGGATGCCTGATTTGAGGGTTTTCATTAACATAATGCACTCTTTCAACCAGGGATGGAAAATGAAAAACCGTTTTGCCGAACGTTAAAACGAAACCCAATTTTAAAGAATTTACAATAGTTTTCAAAGGTTTTTGTAATTGTGATCATCGAACTATAAACTGTGATGTCAATCTTCTATATCGTTATACCACATGTTCAGAATACTCAAGAATAAAAGTGATAAAAGGCAGATATGAGTAAAGTGATCCATTGTGTCCACCGGAGCTTAGAACTTACAGTAAAAAATGGCTGCATGAACATTTTGTGAAACTGAATGAACCTGTGTAAAGAAACCCCTGTGACTCTCGCTTGTCCGGAATCTGGGCAACCCCTGTGACTCTCGCTTGTCCGGAATCTGGGCAACCCCTGTGACTCTCGCTTGTCCGGAATCTGGGCAACCCCTGTGACTCTCGCTTGTCCGGAATCTGGGCAACCCCTGTGACTCTCGCTTGTCCGGAATCTGGGCAAGTCGTGTTGACCTGAAAATTGTCATTTGTCAAAGTACCCTACCACCATGTCCACGCATCTAACAACCATGGATACCCATGATGAAGCAGTCAAAACTCCGGACCAAACTGACTCATCAAGCACGGGTTCAATGCCCCAGCTTACGCCAAATGACACTGGGGCTGGAACAATTCCTGCCATTGTCAAGGATGACCCGATGGTACCGACAAATGACACTGGGGCTGGAACAATTCCTGCCATTGTCAAGGATGACTCGATGGGACTGACTGATGACACGGAGGAAATCCAGCCAGAAGATAGTGTCTCCGTGGCACTATTTCATGAGAAACAGCCCGGAAGTGTCTCTGGACGATCTGATACAAGCAAGGCCTCTAGTATGAAAACCACAGTGTCCTCGCTACGCCGTAGAAATCAAGCAAGGGAAGTGGAGCTCGCAGCCAGATCTGCTGCCCTGAAAGCCACCAATAAGCTGGAAAAACGCAAGCGGGCCCTCCAAAGACAGTTTGAACTCGAAGAAGCTGAAGAAGAAATAATGCGCTTAAGACGGCGACAAAAGATACAAGAAGAACAAGACAAAATAGAAAGTGAGCAGCAAGAGATAGAGATAAACGCAGAGTTACAAGCAGCAAAGGCTGTAACTACGATGCTGTGTGAAGAAGAGTTATCCGATGTGTGCTCACAAACTTCACGCAATATTACGGATACGGTAACCAAGGCTGTTGCCGCTGAAATCTCCAGACCAAAACCTGCAACTGCTGAGACCCCTAAGAAAAGTACATGTAGATTGAATCCTGACGCATCCACATTCTCCGTCAAACCAGTCATCGAGTCTAGCAGTCCAATGATGTCACCAGTTGTAACACAGGATAAGAATCCATGTATTAACATGCAACGAACAGAACCTGGGTTGAAAACAGAGACTGAAAATAGCCAACAAAGTCCTGCTGCGGAGACAGTCTTAGACAAGACAGAGCCCCAAAACGTGACAATGGCCTCAATCCTCTCCAAGATTGTGGACAGCCAAAGGGAGGCGGCCCTCCCATCTTCTGAAATGAATCCATTCAACGGTCTAGATATTTTGTCTTACATGACCTTCACGAAGAATTTTGGATATGTCGTCGAAAACAAGACAAGTGACCCAGCAAGAAGACTGGAGCTTCTACTGAAATATACAAAAGGTGAAGCTCATGAGCTAATAAAGGTATGCCCCATGATATAACCCGCATCGAAGGCATATGAGCAAGCTAAATGGCTACTGAAGCGGGATTACGGTCAGCCACCGATCCTGGCGGCAGCATACAAAAGCAAAGCCGAGAACTGGGAAAGGGTTGCACCAGGAGACAAGACTGGTCTGAGAAAATTCTCAATCTTCCTCATCAATTGCTGCAACGGCAAACTAGGCAACCCTGACATGGCGAGCATGGACGGATTTGAATTCCTGAGAGTGTTGGCTGGAAAACTGCCCACTGCTATCCAGCAACAATGGATCAGGCAGGTGGGAAAACTGAGAGAAGTTGACCAACGTTCCCCCACATTGGAGGATTTCGAGAAGTTCGTTGGCCAAATTTCCAGGAATGAAAATGATCCCCGCATCGCTGGCCTAGGATACCAGAAAAGAAATGAAGAGGGCAAGAAACAAGTGAAAGTGGCCAAATTCGAAACCAGAAGCCCGACCCCAAAGAAGGCCTTTGCAGTGACAGTAAAGGAAAAGAAAGAAAAACCCAAAACCGCAGCTAAAGAAAACAGAGCAGCTCAGGCACCATGTTTATACTGCGGCGAAGGGACAAATCATTGTGTGCTGGACTGCAGAAAATTCAACGCCCTGGATTCAAAGGTGAAATCAGAATTTTGCCATAAGAGAGGTATGTGCTTTGCATGCTTGAATCCAGGGCACATGAAGAAATCTTGCCCAAACCCAGACTGGGTGAAATGCAGTCAATGCTCGAGACGCCATGTGACTGCCATGCACAACCCGGACTTTCAACCAGATTCATCCAAAACCCCACAAAAGCAGTCCGATCAAGCTGTACAAATTACAACAGGGTGTGTGGGTGTGAGATCCAAGTTATGCGGCGTCACCAATGCCGATAAGATAAACCCACTGATGGCCATAATTCCAGTGACAATCAAAGCAAGATCCAGCAATGAATGCCTCACAACATATGCATTCATTGACAACGGATGTGGAGCTGTTTTCTGCACCAAAGAGCTCAATCAACTGCTGAAGACTAAGTCAAGAAAGACCAAGTTAGTGATCAAAACGTTGAGCTCAGAAGAAATGATCAACACAGATATCATTCTTGATGAGCTGCAGCTCGGCAACGTTGATGGTGACACCTTCATCGATCTCCCAGCAGTTTACATGAAGGACAGTATGCCAGTCACATTGAGAGATGCCCCATCCCAGGGAGACATGAATAAGTGGAATCATCTGAAGCACATCAAGCTTCCTGACGCAAGAAACATTGACATCCCCAAAGTCACACTGATGATTGGAGTCAATGTACCGGCTGCATCAACACCACTGGAGATGTTAGCTGGCAGTCTGGGTGACCCGTACGCCATCAGAACCCCCCTGGGCTGGCTACTTTATGGGTTACCCGGGAAACTAAAGGATGAGACAGAAATCAGCGTCAACTTTTGCAGAGTTGACAATGGATCAATCTATGATGGCAGGGATTATCTTGACGAGCAGTTGAAACGATACATCAATATGGATTTCAACGAGCGCCTGAATGATGACAAGCAAGCTATGTCTGTCGAAGATAGACAATTCATCACTATCATGGATGAGTCTGTCGTCAAAACCAATGGTCGCTATCAGATGAAGCTACCGTTCCGTGACAGTAACGTCTGTATGCCAGACAACCGATCCCAGGCTGGCATGTTTGCTGCAAGACTGAACAAGAAACTCAGTAAGGATGAAAGGTTGAAGACACAATACACTGATTTCATGACAGATCTAGAAAAGAAGGGCTTTGCAGAGATGGTACCACTATCAGAAGTAAAGCGAGATGATGGAAGAGTATGGTATATCCCACACCACGGCGTATACCATCCAAGAAAGCCTGACAAACTGAGGGTGGTATTTAACTGTCCGGTAGTCTTTAAAGGAAAAGCGCTAAACAGCCAACTACTACAAGGCCCAGACATGACCAACCACATGTATGGCGTTCTTCTTCGATGGAGACAAGAAAATGTGGCTATCATGGCAGACATCGAAGCGATGTTTTACCAGGTGAGGGTAACACCAGGAGACTGTGATATGCTACGCTACTTGTGGTGGCCGGAAGGTGACCTGCAGAGGGAACCAGAGGTGTACCGAATGTTGGTGCATTTGTTTGGTGCAGTATCTTCACCGAGCTGTGCCAACTATGCCCTCAAGAAGACAGCCACTGACAATGAGCACAAATATAGAAAGGAAGTAACAAAAGCCATACATGATGACTTCTATGTAGATGACTTCGTAAAGTCCGTTGCAACTGAAGATGAAGGCATTAGCTTTGCACATGACATGAAGAGAGCAGTAGCAGAAGGGGGCTTCAAGCTCACAAAATGGACCAGCAACAGCAGAAATCTGCTTGCAACCATACCCAAAGAAGATCTAGCCAAAGAGGTGAGGAACCTTGATCTTCAAACTGATAAGTTGCCAGTTGAACGAGCCCTGGGTGTGCAGTGGTGCATTCAAACTGATCGCCTGCAATTTAACCAGGAAAAGGTGAATCCGAAACCGACCCGAAGAAACATCTTGTCAGTGATGAGCTCCATATTCGACCCATTTGGAGCTACTTCTCCCTTTGTCTTAAGGGCGAAGATGATCCTGCAGTCGTTGTGCCGAGACAAGACAGGGTGGGACGATCCCATCCCTACAAAGGAAAAACAAGAATGGGAAAACTGGCTTAAGGACTTGCCTAACCTGAGCAGGGTGCAACTGAACCGATGTTTCAAACCCGTGAACTTCGGAAAGGTGGCCAATGTACAAATGCATCACTTCAGTGATGCAAGCCAGCAAGGTTATGGTACTGTAACTTACCTGCGCCTGACAAATGAAAGCCGTGAAACCCACTGTGAATTTGTGTGTGCCAAAGCCAGAGTTGCACCTCTAAAGACGCACACTATTGTCAAGATGGAACTAACTGCAGCCACCTCCGCAGTCCGTCAAGATGACCTCTTGAAGAGAGAGCTCACCATGAACATTGATCAGACTGTGTTCTGGACAGATAGCCAGACAGTTCTGAAATACATCATGAATGAGACCACCAGATTCCCAGTGTTCGTAGCGAATCGCATCGCCGTGATCAGAGATGGGTCCGATGTTAGCCAGTGGCGATACGTCCCCACTAAATTGAACCCTGCTGACCATGCTTCGCGTGGCCTCAGTGCAGAAGAACTGATCAACAAACCGGAGTGGCTGGGAGGCCCAAACTTCCTCAGCCAACCAGAAGAAAGCTGGCCCGGTGCAGAACAGATTCAGAAGGAAGATGACGAGGAAAATGACAACTGTGAAGTGACTGATGGTGCTACCCAAGTGAACGTAAATGTAGTGATGACATCCAACGAGACCAGTGCCATGGACCAGCTGATCCATCACTACTCAGACTGGACGAAGCTAAAAAGGGCGATAGCATGGTGGTTACGTCTAAAAACCATGTTGCGGCACTGGAAGACCAGCCATAACAAGAAGCCCCTGCAGAATAAGCCTCTGACAGTTGAAGAAATGCAGAGTGCTGAAAAGGCCATCTTGAAGTATGTTCAAGGATGTGCTTTTTCCAGAGAAGTTGAGGCACTCAAAAATGTGATGACAACCAGTGACCAAAATCCAGACAACCCTGTTGGTGCTGGAATAGAAGCTACACCAAAAGAACATCGGAGAAAGCCGATCAATAAGGGAAGTCCATTGATTAGCTTAGACCCAGAGCTGCGTGATGGACTCTTAACAGTTGGTGGCAGGCTTCGGCATGCATCAATCCCAGAAGATGCCAAACACCAACTGATTCTGCCAAACAACCATCACATTTCCAATCTGGTGATCAGACACATCCACCAGAGAACCGGACATCAAGGGAGAAATCACGTCCTAGCGGAACTCAGACAAAGGTACTGGATACTTAAAGCTGGTGTGGCAGTCAGGAGCTTGCTTAACCAATGCGTCATGTGCCGAAAGTACCAAGCTGGACCCGGTAAACAGAAGATGGCTGATTTGCCAGCTTACCGTGTACGGCCTGATGACCCACCATTCACATACACTGGAGTGGACTATTTCGGCCCATTCGACATCAAGTATGGGCGAGTTGTCAGAAAAAGATATGGTGTGGTTTTCACGTGCCTCACTAGCCGTGCTATTCACATTGAAGTGGCCGATTCCCTCGACACCAGCTCATGCATCAGCGCACTCAGACGATTCATGGCTAGGCGTGGCAAAGTAAAAGAAATCCACTCAGACAATGGATCCAACTTTGTTGGAGCCAACAAAGAGCTCCAGCGAGCAATGCAGGAGTGGAACCTTGGTGAAATAAACAATTTTGCCTTGAAGCATGACATCAAGTGGCACTTCAACACACCAGCGGCCTCCCATCATGGAGGTGTGTGGGAGAGGCAGATTAGAACAATCCGTAAAATTCTCCACGCCATATTGAGTGAACAGTACATGAAGACGTACCAGAGTGAGGAACAGTTGCGCACCTTCATGTGTGAGGTCGAGGCTGTAATTAACAGCCGACCCCTGACTAGAGCATCGGATGACCCTCATGACTTGAGTGTTATCACGCCGAACAGTCTGATACTCCTGAAACCTGATTCAAGACTGCCACCTGGAGTCTTCTCCCAGGAGGACCAGTACTCAAGAAGGAGATGGCGTCAGATGCAGTACATGGCGGATGTCTTCTGGAAGAGATGGACTAGAGAATACCTACCTACCCTTCAGCAACGCCAGAAGTGGTCCCAACCTAGCAGAAACATAGAAAAGGGTGATGTCGTGCTCATCGTTGACAACAGCGCCCCGAGAAACTCCTGGCCAATGGGACTCGTTCAGGAGGTATTCATGGACAAACAAGGACACGTACGCAGTGTCAAAGTGAAGACCAAAACTGCAGTTTTGGTCAGACCTATTACCAAGCTGTGTCTGCTTCTAGAGCAGGACGTCGAGTAATCATCAATACTTGAACTCTTAGGAAAGGTATGCAGATGTCCGTCAAGTGGACATCTCAGAGAAATAGACTCCTCTGCCTTCCATAGTCTCAGGTCACCCTTGGACAAGGTGTAGTACCTGTTTGCCTCCCGAGCCAGGGTTACGGACTTGAGGATTACTGATCACTCAGCTGAACTGGAGTCTGTTCCATGTGTTCCTGGCCATACACCACTCCAAAGAATTTTCGAACATTGAACCTTTTGGACAGCAGAAGAGACCGTCTTGTCGATTGGACGATTGAACATTCAAACTTGCCAACCATTTTGTATTGCTTATTTGCATGTTTAAAGTTGTAGTTCTAGTCAAAGTTATTATTAAATTGTTTTTCGATATCATTGGAAATTGCGAATGTGTAGTTACCGCCCTTTACCGGTGCGACTGGGGCTGGAATGTAGTTTCCAAGATCTCTGCCTTATATGTTAATGATGTTTACTCACCTTTGACTTCTGTGCATTGCGCACATTCAGTGACCCCGCCTTATTTGCATGCGAAGCATGGGCGCGCAAGACATTATGGGGCGATTTTAGAAACGTGTTTGTAGTATTTAGCCGGTGGAGCTGATATCCATTTTTTACCTTATTTTGCCTTGATTATATGACGTATTCTACCGTGACATCATGTGATATTTACCTGTGCATAACGGACAAACCTTCGGAACTTAGTGAAGCTTCGTGAACCTTGTGAACAATGTGAAATTCGTGAACCTTTGGAGATCTTTGTGACCGAACTTTGTGACCGCATGTAGACTATCGATATCGTGACCTTTTTCGTGAGTAGCTTGTGATCATCGAACTATAAACTGTGATGTCAATCTTCTATATCGTTATACCACATGTTCAGAATACTCAAGAATAAAAGTGATAAAAGGCAGATATGAGTAAAGTGATCCATTGTGTCCACCGGAGCTTAGAACTTACAGTAATTACTTCATGAAATTGAAATAAATTTATATGGAGTCGTAGTAAAATTTTCACCGGATAAAGATTCAACGATTCTTTTGGGGGCCTAGGTGTATTGTGTGCATAGCAAATGCATCTATAAAGTAAAACACCACCAACAACTTTGGTGTCGGCTGAACGGTTAACCGGTTAACCGACACTCAGCTGGAAAGAATTGCAAACCGGTTTCTGAATTAACCGTAAATGCCCATCCCTACTTTTAACAGATGGGAATGTTAATCTACGAAAAATATAATTTATTCATCTTTCAGTTGCAATTTTTAATAAAACTGAATTCATATGACAGTACATCAAGATTTTAAAAATGCATTCTGAATTAAGACGGAGTTACACACTTGAGTTAATTTGTGTTAAATCCTTCAATTCATTTGCATGATCCAGTATTTTTTAAGGGACCTTTCAGATAACAGACATTTTTTTGCAATGTGCAAATACGCAGGCACACAATTCACAGGAAATGTTCCTGTAGAAAAAAAGGCCAGGGGGACTTCATGACTATGCCACCTCAATACAAACTCAACAAAATAAGTTCCCAGACATTTATTCAAGTTCAAACATTTTAAATTAGGTCTAAGTTGAAACAACAATCCTCAGCCAGTATAATTGCCTAGGTAGGCCTATATGAGTGACCTGAACATTCATTGAAAATGGCATGGGGTGTGAAGCAAAACTGCAAGTGCATGAGCACTCCCGTTTCCTTCAAATTTAGAAGTCTCATATTTTTTAGTGTCTCAACATGTGAAACACAAAACTAATCAATTATGAGTATTCTTGAATTGAGGGTTTTCATTAACATAGTGTACTTTCAAAAGAAGGGAATGTTAATCTGCAAAAAAAAAGAAATTATTAATCTTTCAGTTGTCATTTTTAACAAAACTGAATTCCTGAATTCAGAATGAGTACATCAAGATTCAAAAACATGCATTCTGAGCTACACAACTGCAAGAATGAGCTACACACATGAGTTTATTACTAGTGTTCAATTTGCCTTTCACACTCATTTTTCAATGTGACCTGCAGCCATGCACAGAATGTTCATAGATCTACGTGCTGCTGCAGAGGATTACTGTCTGTGAATGAAATATGAACAATTTCTGCATCTGTCGTAATTAAATTTGGAGCAAAATTACTTAGTAGACAACAAAATATATTAGTGTAGAATTAATGCAGCTTTGCACAGGTCATGAAGTTGTAAAAATTGCCCATTTGCACAGGAATATCTCCAAAAAGCTGCAGAGCTAATCAGAAAAGTATGAATTTTCTGTTCAAAGTAACATATTTTCAGGATGAGATAAAGTGCACAGTACAATGAACCATGCATCTTCAAAACATAACACTATTATACAAGTCAGTGATTTTTCAAATCAGGGCAGTGATCCTATCTAGAGCTGAACGCCCCCACCCCCTCCCCCAACCCCCCAATCTGCCTCTTTATGGGTCCATAATATTGGAACAGTGGACACAAATATTTGAGGGGCCCTTGAAATGACCAGTATTTAAAAAAATCAAGCTTTTGAATTTGTATGTTCATGAGCAAAGTTATGACATCACATCAGGCAAACACAGGATCACAAACTCTGCACAAAATATTGCACCATTTTCTCCAACTTTGATGAAACTCTTGTAACCCATGGCTGCATCATTTGAGTTTGTTTTACATGTTGCTTGTAAAAGAAATGGAAATAAAAACCGCAGCAGTTTGCCACAACTCCAGTTTGAATTCATGTTTTTCTATACTTTCTCTCAGTTTCTGTAAACAAATTGTCAAAGTTGAAAATTGTGTCTTTTATTAATTTAAAATTGAAATGAACAGCACCAATGTCTGTATATAAACAAAAAGCTAATGGCTTTTAAAACAGGGTGCAATTTGCTTGGCAAATTTGTTAAAGTTTGTAATGTGGAGCTTTAAAAGAATAATGTTGATAAACTGCCTGGTAGAAATTTCAGCCAATGATGCATGCAGTAATACTTCAGAAAACCTAAAAAAATCCATGTAGGGTTTTTATGTTGAATGAATGGTAAACAAAACAAATACTTCAGTTGGCAATTTTTCCCACAAATGTACAATTACACGGGAAAAATCAGGTGATGTTTAAAAGTTTGTTATTGTTGTTATCTACACTTTTAGTCGGGTTTTTCTTGTGTAGTTGTGAAGTAAACTTTTGGGTAACTGCAATAGAAACTGCAGTAAATATAGTGGCTTATTTTCTAGCATATTGTGTAGCCTAATTTTCCTGGCCCACATGTAGAGGATTTTGTACTAAAGTGGCCATATTAGTCAACAAATTTAGTACACCTGCTTTTGTTTGAACTAAAAACTGGCTTTATGATTTTACCATGTAATACACAAAGCACACTGTGTCTTTATTTGACTCCTTTTTAAGGTTAAGAGGTCAGAACTTAGTAGATAAGATTTGTTTCTTTAAAATGACTCATAATAGATCTGTAAGTGCAGATTTGATGGGAAAAACCAGAAATTATAAGTGAGAAGAGTTTGAACACGGTAGGATGAAGAAGTGTTTCCGCACAAAATCTTCTTTTTTTTCTCACTCCTATATATGTTTTTTTATCAAATCTGCACGTACATATGCTTGATGAGTCATTTTGAAGACAAAATCTGATCAACTTCTCGCCGGATCAACTCTTTCCAACTAAGCCACGCACCGTACGACTGAATGCGTGGCTAGTGCAGGACACCCCGGGTATTGCGCGCTGGTGGATATGTACTGTGCACGAACACGCAGGTACGGTGTATACTGTATATAATATGGCCGTGTCCAGCGGGGCTGTGTTTGTTCGTTTCATATTACAGCGCATAGGGCCAGGGAGGCCGATATGCAACATTATAATATTATAATGACTTTGCGTACATTGCCCGGACAATTTTCGAGAATCGATTCCCGGCCGTCGAATATTCGGCGCGCTTGGCACACATGATTGACGAGCGCTGCGTCCAATCAGACTAGGTGGGCGGAGCTATAGTTCCCTGAAATTTCTCAGGGAACTGGAGGTTAAGTTCTGGACTATATTATGCGCAGTCCAAATCATATCGATATTGCGCCCTCTATAGTCGGCCGCGCTACGATCCAATATCGCAATAATATAGTCCAGAATCTGGACTACTGCTGCTGCAGAGGCTGCTGCTGCTGCAGAGGCTGCTGCCGCTGTTGGGTTGCTTGGTGCTGCTGGACAAAGCGCATGGCCACG
Source organism: Henricia sp. BOLD:AAB3569 (assembly GCA_037783545.1). NCBI lineage: Eukaryota > Metazoa > Echinodermata > Asteroidea > Spinulosida > Echinasteridae > Henricia > Henricia sp. BOLD:AAB3569. The sequence continues at coordinate 222,057 of JBBELK010001081.1, read as the reverse complement.
AGGAATATCTCCTGCTGGTAGGCCCTCCACAGCTCTGTCGGGATGTCCTGGTGGACGCTGGACATCCACTGTGCCCAGGCCTCGCGCTCCGACAGGCCACTGGTGCTGTGGCCAGCACTGGTAGAAGCCTGCAACATAAACACATATAAGACACGGCCGTTTCACAGAGAAAATAAGACAGCGCCCTCAATATATAAACTGCGCCAGTCAATATCGTACCTTCTCTGTGTGGGCGTGATTATGCATACTCGCGAACGCGCGAAACATTTGCATAAAATATTCCTTGATGGGTTAAATCTGATTGGTTGAATATAAGATATCCTTTTGAATATGTAGACAGTTGGATGAAACTTCATACTAATTAATCCCACCGACTTGAATGTCAAATGTCAAATATATATATATTAAATTCAGCGCTCGGTTCCCCGAACTTCGTTTCCGGTTTGCGACGATAGGTGAGCTGACGTGCAAAAGTACTCGTTTAGTGCAAAATATAACTTTCTAAGCCAACATCCAGACCAGCATGGACATCCTGCTGTATTATGTGAACAGTCTAGGCAGTAATGAAGGTGAGGGCAGCTCTTTTTTATTGTCTAAGGGGAGCGAAAAAGACGAGTATTTTGAGTATTGTACACGTTTTACATAGGGCCTACGTACATTGTACGTGTAGCCTACCGCGTGTATGCATAGCGCATGCACATATAGGTGTGAATCGACCTCCAATCGCGGACGTCCTTTTGTTCCTCTTTTGTTTTGACATAGTCTATTTTTCCTTACTCTCGTTGGTTTTGTACAGGAGCGAATCGCGGACGTTCGCTTGCCAATCGCGGACGATATTGTTCTCTTTGTTAGACCTCCCTAAAACGTCCACGATTGTTTGGGAGAACAAGCGCACAGGCGCTATGCATGCAGCGCACAGGCGCTATGCATGCAGCGCATGCACGCACGTGGATCGGATGGAATCGGTACCGTAGGGTATGCGGTTAACTTATCATTTTCGCTCGACTTGATTGTACCAAGGTTGATTGTACTCGCTAGACACTAGAATGTGTAAGCGTATTTGCTTGTAAATGCACCTATTGTTCCACGACCCCTGAACTTAAGTAGTGATTTGATGAAGTTTTTCATGCCCCAAAGTGAAAATTTTGACCCATTAAAATTTAAGCAAAAAATAAAAAAAAGCTTTATTTTTCTGTAGGCCTATACACACAAATAGACCTGTTCAAGGTTTTTAACGTAGGCCTACCTCCCACTTTTACGTTTTCGGACAAAATAACTATCCACGGCACGTACGTATGCACATATAGCTCTCTCTACCATGTCTACTGTCATACATACACATGATCAAATGATGTACGGACATCCACTGCTAGGGTTTGTCATAAAGAAAAATCCAGGGTTTCTGTGCAGGGCTAGGGTAATCTACCTAGATACCCCTCATAAAAAATCGAGATTACATTATATAGGGCTAACACGTATCTCGTGTGACTGTAGTTGTTTGTTTATTAGATTTGTATCGCAATCAAGTAATTACGAAAATATTCTAGTATGACCTTGGTTTTAAACAAAATCCTTAGAGGTGCTGAAACTAACCAAAACTAAATTGGAGACTTGTTTCAACTTAGACTGGTTCCCTCTCCACATATTCCACATACAACGACTGAATTAATATGAGGACCGGCTGCCATAGTGTTTAAAATAGCACTAAGCATTACTTCATGCATTTATTTTTAGGAGCACATATGTACATAACTGTTAATTTATAAAACACACTGTGCTACGGCCCGAGTGTTTGCAACCAGTATTTTAATCTAGTCTTAAAAATTTCCATATGCCCATTATAGGCACACAAAATCAAATTCAAACCTTGTCTGCATCAACATAAATATTAAAACATACAGTGGCGTGCAGCGTATATTCAAATTCCTCAAACAATGACGAATCGTACCCGACGATTAACGATAATGTCCAAACGTGCATTCGGGTAATTCCTTAAACTTTCAAGACGGGGAAATTCCTCCTGTTATGGTCACGTACCGTGGCGGCTGCCAGACCTAAAGATCATTTCAGAATAGTCGGAATCTGTTGGTCTGGTAACCAGACTAGTTTCAACTCTTCAGATCATACAGTCTTAAAATTAACCCCATATATACATATGTACATGTACATGTACCGGTACATGTGTGTAGACTGAATAGTCTATGTACATGTTTATTCTTCTTTCTTTCTTTTGGCTGCAGGAATGATCTGTGCCTGAATTTCTGGCAATGTGCTGGTGTGATGTCGCCTCATAATGGTTAAGAGACGCTGTAGGTCATCCTTCATGCCATGTACAGCCCTCCCGGTTCTGTTGAACTCTGTATGTACGAGTTCACCGCCTTGCTCATTCAGAAGGCCGAAGCCCACACCAAATCTCTCGAGCTGCTCGACTGCCATCCTGAGATCTCAGGGAATTTCCACTCTGCAAAGCGACGTGACAATACCCTGAGGAAATACACGCAAATCTGTGGACCGAGCCGGCTGTTGTCTTGAGCCAACTCACGCCCGAATCATTTTGATGTAATTTAATCAATTCGGTCATGTTATGCCGAAAAGAAACAATTCTATACTTTCCAGAAATTGTATTGGGTTCCGTTCCTTATGACTGTCCCATTCCTACCAAACTTTCAAACGACGAACTTTATTTACTCCGCAGTTTTTCAAATTAATAACAGGAATGCATGCTGACGAATGTAATGGAACGGATTCCCCAGTATTCTTTAAATAGCAGCCAATCGCCGACGCGGACAACGGCCAGCATTACCGAGTATGTTATCACATGCATGCACGGTGTTTACAATCTGCGCACGTTACATTTGAATGCCTGCAATCGTGCTGCATAATGCACTGCAAGCGTCCTGATTGGTCCAGCAGAGGCGACAAGATTTCTGTCGCTAGTCCCACCGCCAAATGGGGCCTTTTTCAACAGGGCCACTGTACGCAGGAGTTAGAGAGTGCTTTAAAGGGGCACTGTTGCAAGAGGATGCTCGACTGCATGATTTTCAAGCAGGTGCATCTTGGGAGTGATTGAATGTGTGGGGAACATCCGCCTGTACGTCGACATGAAGTTGATGATACATGAGTCTGCAAGAAAGGTAAATTTTGAGACCTTAAATTTGTAAGTGAATTACAATAAGTTATGCTAATTTGTCAAAACCTCTACAATAAATTTCTACCTTCAACTTTCTCTGCACACAAATCTGATCCGGAAAGCTGCGTCAGTTGGTGAAAAATTTCATGAAATTTTCATGAAATTTGCTGATGTCCATTTTGCAATAAATCACAGACTAATAATCACACGCGATGACTTGGGTCGTGTAGGTAAGTCAAACATTTCTATTTCAGAAATAGAAATGTTTGACTTACCTACACGACCCAAGTCATCGCGTGTGATTATTAGTCTGTGATTTATTGCAAAATGGACATCAGCAAATTTCATGAAAATTTCATGAAATTTTTCACCAACTGACGCAGCTTCCCGGATCAGATTTGTGTGCAGAGAAAGTGGAATACTGTCACATGACAGTGATTCAACAACTCTTCTGGGTGTTGACGTTAGGTCTTTGATTACTTCAACCTGTTGGTATAGAGAAATTAATTTATCTTAAAAACAAGCACCGGCATAATGTAAGCAGCATGTGAACATATAACATGTATACATGTGTGCATGTACATTATCTGTGTCATGTTGATAACATGTTATGAACATGTGCAAGTGAGGCTCAGTCAGTAGCGTGCATGTGCATGTACATGTACATGTTATATACATGTATATGTTTATAACATCCGACTATGTACACATGTGTGTATGCATACATGCTTGCATACATGTAAACACACATGTAAAATGTGGTTTTAAGGCAAATTTACCTTGCAGCACTTCTGCACGTGATTTCCTACAAATGCCTTGCCATGATAAGCTTGCCTTTCAACGTTGTGTTTTTTCAGGGTGCCATCTAGAGCACTGGCAGTAGGTCCTGTTCCAAAGGGTAGCTCAGAGGTGATCTTTTCCTGATCAGGATTGTAAACAAACCGTATAAGTACATGTACAATGTCAACAGGTTTTCCCATCATTGACACATATATTACAATTATAACAAATGCTGTAAATTACCATTTGTTGTAGTTGATGACGAAGACTGAACACCTTGTGTGCCATTCTTTCGAACACTTGGCTTGGTTTCTGCATGTTTTCCTGCAAATATTGCAGAGGCAGCCTTTCACATTCATCCAACACTTGTTGTTCGAAGTTTGTAGAGTTGCCGTTTTCCTCATCTACAAACTCAACTGAGGCTTTGTATAGCTTCACATCAATCGCATGGCAACTGCTCTCAAACATATCATACAGCTTTTTGTAGATTCCAAGAGAGATATGTAAACTTGGAAGGACAACCTGTTTCGGAAATAAAATATGAAATTGTACAGATTACAGTTACAAAAAAATAACAATTAGCTATTATATTCCGCTGACATGTGAGCAAAAACCAAATTAAACATACATGGTCAATCTCTACTGGAAGCATTGCCTTGGCAATGATGCTGTGGGAGACATATTTTGCTCGTGCCTTGCGGGATCCATCATCTTTGTATGCCTTGTAGCTCTTTGCTAAGGACTTGAGGCTTCTGTACTGGATATCAGCATCCCGTTGATCTGGAGGAACCTGCATTTTACTCTTTGATACTGTACAGTACAGACAACAGTAACGGGCTGTTGTAAGAGAAAAAATGTAACATTTGATGATTGTATAAATAGACTAAAAAATTATTGACTAGTCTCGTGACTGGTGTGGTAAATTTAGTTAATTTACGGAAATAATAATATTACCATTGCAGCTACATATGCCGTACATCTTGGTGAGAAACTCGTAGTCCCCAAACACAAAAATGCGAAATTGTTTGTTCCTAGATTAAAAACAAAAACACAGGTTCAACATGTTGATAAGGCCGTTTATGCAATGTTGTTTCACATGTTTGTATTGCAGAAGTAAATGGCGGACCAACTCCAAGTTTTGCAGGCAAGAGTGGTCAAGATGTTTTCGTAATCTTTGGATGGGAAAAACAACGGATGAAGGTGACATAATTAAATACATGTATAACTTTATTATCAGCACTTTAAACTCTATTCACCACTTTCACGGTCGTGTTCAAAACGAGGCTTTATGGGCATACGTCATATTTCACACTGGACAAAAGTCGATGTCACAGCAACCAACACGGTAACGACGCGAGGACATCATTGTTCATGCAAGGAAACCTCGCTGTTTTGCAAAAACGGTGGTTCGGCTAGTGTTGAATAGCATTTCACTTACCTCCATGTTTGATTTTGGAGTGATGATATTTGTTCAAGGACTGGGATGAGATATTGCAAGTTGGCAGTTGAGTCGGTTGCTTCGAAACAGGAAAAACTATGGTGTTCTGAAGCGAATTTGGATAGTTGGTGTTTACGATCTGAAATGCTAACTTGAATGTGCTCCCACCTCTGTCGCCTCCAACTTTAATCCAAATTTCATCTTCTGGAATGACTCCATTGTGCCAAACGAGTGCATTTCGCCTGCAAAATTTTAAAAAAGAGCAATTATAATAGTCTATATAAATTTGTTATTCATGTAATTACATTATTATGTATTTTCTTTTCCCATATGCAGCTTACGATTGGTGCCTGTCCAGGTAGTAGTATGTAAATGGAGGCTCCTGCGACAACAATGAAAACGGCCGCTGGTTTTCATCGCCGTCGCAGGAGGCCCTTTATCCACACATTTTTTGGCCGGAGTTAAACTGTTTCAAAATGGTCTCAAAGAAAAATGACATTTTTAAAAAACGTTTATTTAAAACTATAATTACTATATATAAATATGGCAAGTGGTCACAAGCCAACGGGATATTCTGGATGGAACAAAAAACGACTCGCCAAATTTATTAGCGACGAAAATCTACCGGCCGTAATTAACGTCGGCGAGAAAATTGGATCGAGAAGACAACTAATAAAAACAGTCAAGCGATATTCGGATGAGTTTAAAAACATTAGAGGACAAACTAAACAGAGTCTGCTATCGCTAATCGGCAAGTATAACATGAATAAGGTTGATTCCACGGGTAAAAATAACAAGTATACAAAGGGTGATTATTTAGAGTCGATAAGAAATTATTGGCGGCCTATATACAGCGGGGTCATAAAGCCAATAGATTTTGGGGGGATAGTGCCTCAACGCTTCGCCAACGTAATTCAAAATTACGAAATAAAAATTGGTCGCGAGAATTTAGATTACGTCAATTTCTTCAAATACAACAGAAATAAAATTTTCGATAAAATGCTTGAAATTATACGGAACAAACCAAATTATAATTTTCAGTTGGGATTACGCGTAACTCTAAGAAAATTAAACGCGCAGGGGGTAATTGAAGAAAAAGAAATCACATTCCGCACGAGAAATGAACTGGTTTTAAACAACAGCGACATTAACCCAGCGTTAAATAGTAATATAGAAAATCTAAAGGTGAAACTAGAAGAATTTCAAACTGAAAAGAGCGGCTGGTCCGTGTTTAAGCTAAACACTCTGTACATAAACTTTACAGAGTACAAGCCAATTAGGGGCAGCTCTTACATAGAATTACCAGACTACATAAGAAATAAAAAGGCAGTCGTCAACGTGAAAAACACCGACGACGAGTGTATACGCTGGTCTTTGAGGGCGGCTCTAGGACAATTTAAAGATAAAGTAGAAAATGCTATAATGACTGAACCGACGTATGAAATAAAGTACGCTAGAACAACAATTTATAAAGAAGACGACGGGCTAAATTTTAGAGGCATAACTTTTCCAACGCCGATAAGCCAAATCTACAAGATTGAAAAACAAAACGACATGAATATTAACGTGTTTGGTTACGACGAAAAGAATGGAATATACCCTCTATACATTACGGAAAGCGAGTCGGGTGAGGTCATTAACCTCATGCTATACTCGGACGGCGATAAAAATCATTACTGCTGGATCAAAAATATAAATAAACTATTATTTAGCGAGACCAAACATAAACAAAAGAAGCCCGTTTGTCCTCGCTGTATGCAGCATTTTAGTAGTCAGATGATATTAGACAAGCATACAATTGATTGCCGCGGCGTTAAACAAAAGGCTAGCAGAATAGTCATGCCATCTACTGAACTAAACAGATATAATCGTAGACGAGACGTTATAAAATTTAAAAATACTCAGCATAAAATGCCGACTCCGTTTGTAATTTACGCAGACTTTGAATCTCTCATAGTGCCCCACGAAGAAAAAGCGGGCAACGCAACAATAAAAACTCAAAAGCACGTTGCGTGCGGGTGGTCTTACGTAGTAGTCAGACACGACGGGCACCTACTCAGTAAAAAATTGCTTACAAATTTACAAGTAGAGGAAGCCGCTATAAACAAACTTTTTGAAAAGGAAAATGCACAAAACATGATTTACACGAAAGAAGACGAGGCAAAATTTAACGAGTCAAAAAATTGTTGGATTTGCGAGTATCCAATCAGGCAAATAGACCCATCAAAGTGCACGTGCGAGTTACCAAAGTCAAAGAAAATAAAACGGAATGGTAAAGATGTCTATTGGTGCGAAAAATGCCAAAAGGAAACTCAGTCTTTTTCAAAGGTGAGAGACCACTGTCATATAACCGGCACCTTTAGGGGCGCTGCTCACAACGCTTGTAATCTGAAACTCTCCATCAAACCAAAAATAACTAAAATCCCAGTCTTTTTTCATAATTTAGAAAATTACGACGCGCACTTGATCATGCAGGGAATTTCTGAATTTAGCGGAGACATTTTTTGTATACCAAAGACTTCCGAAAAATACATTTCGTTTTCTCTGGGTCAACTGAGATTTGTCGACTCGTTTCACTTTTTAGCTAGCTCTCTAGATAAGCTGAGTAAGATATGCCCCAGCGAGCAATTTAACTTGCTCAAAACTATAACTCAGGACGAAGAAAAATTCAAGTTGATTTTGAAAAAGGGTGTTTATCCTTACGAGTACATGGACTCTTTCGACAAATTTAAAGAGACTAAATTACCACCAAAATCAAAATTCTATAGCAAGTTAAACAACTGTAACGTATCCGACGAAGACTACCAGCACGCTCAAAGAGCTTGGCGGGAATTTGAAATTATTAATATGGGAGAATATCACGACCTATACGTACAGACCGACACGTTGTTGTTGGCGGACATTTTCCAAAACTTTCGACAGACTTGCCTAGAGCACTACGGGCTAGACCCCGCCAATTACTTTACATCTCCGGGTCTCAGCTGGGACGCGCTGCTCAAACATTCAAAGGCTCAACTAGAATTACTGACGAATTACGACATGTATCTTTTTGTAGAGCGAGGGATAAGGGGTGGAATTTCTAGCGTCGGTGCCAAGCGATACGTCAGAGCAAACAACAAGTACTTGCAAGATTACGACGAAACAAAACCGAGCACGTTCATACAATATTTAGACGCCAATAACTTGTACGGGTGGGCAATGTCTCAACCGCTGCCAGTCGGCGACTTTAAATGGCTTACCGACAGAAAGATCAAATTCTTTACGGAAGACGTACTAAAAATATTGGAAGCTAAATCCGAGAGGGGATACATTTTGGAAGTAGACTTGGAATATCCAAAAGAATTACACGACGAGCACAACGACTATCCTCTAGCTCCGGAAAACTTGAACGTCTCTCAAGAGTGGTTTTCGGATTACCAACGACGACTAATTGAGGAAAACGATTTATCACCACCCGACGTAGACAAATTAACGTGCACTCTGAAAAATAGAATCAAATACGTCGTTCACTATCAGACCCTAAAACTGTATCTCAACCTAGGATTAAGATTGACCAATATTCACAGAATTTTATCGTTTAAGCAAACTGCTTGGATGAAGTCGTACATCGACAAAAACACTCAGCTACGCAAAGAATCAAAATCGGATTTTGAAAAAGACTTTTTCAAGCTGATGAACAATTCGGTCTTCGGCAAGACGATGGAAAACGTGCGTAATAGACTAAACTCCGAGCTAGTCAGATTAGAAGACGAAAAGAAGCTTTCGAAAATGTGCTCGTTACCAAATTACGAATCTACTACCGTATTTGAAGACTGCAAGTTGGCCATGGTAAACATGTATAGGACAAAGACGGTACTGGACAAGCCAATCTACTGCGGAATGACTATACTCGACTCGTCGAAAACGTTAATGTACGACTTTTATTACAATCATTTGAGGAAAAAGTACAAAGATAACGCGAGTCTAGTGTACACCGACACCGACAGCCTTCTCTTGGAAATTAAAACCGACGACGTGTACACCGACATGGCCAAGTATAAGCACTTGTACGACTTTTTAAATTATCCTGAAGATCACGAGCTGTACGACGACTCTAATAAAAAGGTCATAGGCAAATTTAAAGACGAGGTCGCTGGTAAACAGATTATAGAGGCTGTATGCATCAGACCGAAACTGTACGCAATTAAGACTGGGAGTGACGTCATCAAAAAGGCAAAAGGTATTAAAAGGGCGGTTGTCAGAGACAACCTGACGCTAGAATCGTACAAAAATTCTCTATTTAAATCTACTCTGGTTTACGAAAATCAAAACATTTTAAAAAGTGAAAAGCATCAAATTTACTCAGTCACTCAGAACAAGTTAGCAATTTCGCCGCTGGATACAAAGAGATTTCTTTTAAACGACGGCATAAACACCCTAGTGTACGGACACTACTCTACAGGCGGCAGCTCCGTGCCCGCGGGCACTACTTGAAGCTCTTGTCTCACAAAAGACCTCTTTGGAGCGCCCCCGTTTAAATAATACAAGATTGGTTGGCCGCGCGTGCGCGTGTACTCTTTGATCGTAAACGTTTTAAGAGACCATATGGGATCAGTCGCTCGTCTCCTTTCGCCGCCCTCTGATTCACCCGGCTGATACATATACCTGACTAAATCTTTACAAATTTTTAACGGCGTCTCTTTGACGCCGGGCGCGGCGGGAGTTTGCTCGACTCGCTTCAATTTAATGGCGTCTATAGGCTTCTTACCGATTAAACGCGTTACCTCGTCATTCATAGCTTTTATTACGTCGGGCAGTCTCTTTGCCCACTCTGTATTTCTAGACTTTGGGTCTAATATTTCTTCCGAGTATTGATGGCCGAATAATACCTCGGCCAATGACCTGTTGAATCTCTCTACTATACCCTGGGCTCGATGTAATCCGGGTATGCCGCGTTGTACTATAACGCCATTTTTACTCATGAGCGCGCTAAAACTACCAATAAATTCTCTACCCGGGTCTACTTTAATAATATTTGACCACGTCAAAGGCGATCGCCCGTAAATTTTGTTAATGGCGTCGGTAACTTGATCCGCGGTCTTAGAAGTTAGCGGCTCGGCTTCTTTATATCTACTCGCGACGTCCACGACCGTCAACGCGTATTTGAAAGTTTTATAGCCAACTTTGTCGTAGGGCAAAAACAACAGGTCGGCCTGATGCACGACGTTTGGTACGCCGTAACTAGAATTTAAAGAAGTAGGCCTGGGTATGTACGTCGGCGGGGGCAGATAAATTTGCCACATTGCTTGTTTGCGCAACCAATTTCTAGATTCTGATTCACTCGTCTTTGCTTTTTTAGCTAAATTCTTAACCGCGCCGTCGCCCTTCCAGTACCCCCTCGGCCCGTAATACAACTTGGTAAATTTCTCGTCGTTCATAGTATCTATTTAATTTAGATATATTTGTAAACCAAAAATGTCAGTAAACCCAGACCACCCACGATGAATACTAGCTCTCAATCTTTTACGTGTTCTGGCTTGGCGTAAAAGTCGGACAATTTCGGCTCGCGAGTTAATCCTACCGACATTTTTTTATCTTCGCCGGTGAGCTTATTATACTCGTACAACGCCTCGTCGACGTCGCTAAAAGTATGTTGAGCGTGAGCTTCTTTTTTAAGCCTGTCGTTTAAGTAATCTAAATATTTTACGCGCCGCTCCACAAATTGTTCTTTAGCGGTAGTAAGTTGTTCCAACGCCAAGTCGTGTCGTTTACGTTCTCCGTCGTCTTTCCCGAGTTTAGAAAATAGGAAATTTGATCCAGTAAATGCAAGAGCGTTAACTACGGCTCCACCAAGCATTATCGCCAACGACACCATTTTAATTAAAGCGGTAAAAATGTAAATATAATAATCACTTTTATATATTAAAATAAAGATGAATAGGCACTTTGGAGAGAAAATTGATCCTTACAGAGAAATCAAAAACCCAAATTCTATTAAAGGCCAGAGAAGATTAATTTGCTCCGAGGTATCTGCCGAGACCGCGAGCGCCGGCAGTACTTTTAATCTAGATTTCCCAAAATTGACCAACGACGACGTGTTGATTCCGGGCACGGCATTGTTGATATGTAGAATAGTATTAAATAGCGACACGGACGATAACAAAACTCTTTACAACAACGTGTCTCGCAATATCGTAAAGCAGATGCGAATTTCCATGAACGGCAACGAGATTTACAACTTGGACGATTACGACGTCTATCAGTCTTATAAAGATCACTGGATATCACCCCATTACCAAAATAATTTGAGCCTTTTTGGTATTGAAAAAGAAAACGTAACTAAACTCAGGACTGAAGCCGACGACGCGGTAAAAACAAACAAGGGCGACGTAGCGGTGGCAAACGCTTACGGTAAGTTTTACGCCATTCCGTTAGACATTGGAATTTTAACCGACCATCACCCGTTTTACCCGAGCGGATTAGAGGGTAAACTGTCGTTTAGCATAAAGTGGAACGATCACGCTAGGGTAGTAAAGTCTACAGACGACGCCGCGACTTACAAGATTACTCACTTGAAATTACAGTATGAAGTAATAAACGATTCTAGACTAGCTAGTCAAATTAAAAGTAGGTACAAGAGCGGACTTTCCTTTTATTTCGACAGAGTACATCGACAATACGAAAATATTCTAGATAAAACGGACAACGCGTGGACTCTCAACATCAACACCAACGTAAAGAGCTTAAAGGGCGTGTTTTTAATTTTCAAGGACCTGACCGACAAGAACCCGCAAAACAGTTACCCAGACTTGACTAAAGTAAAAGTTCAAGTGGAGGGAATGCCGGAAGCGTTGTACGTTCCAGAGTTTAGGCGCGATCAACACTTTGGCGAGATTTGCAAGTACTTTGTAGACGGCCCGGGACCGCATATGCCGTCGGTATCCGCATATGCCGGCGGTATCCAGATTGAGCTTACGTCGGCCGACGAGACGACCGGCCAATTAAAGTGTTATATCTATTTGGTTATGTACTCTCAGTTAGTAATTAGAGAGGGTAGATTTAATAGTCTTCAATATTAAAATGAAACTACCGACGGAACCCCACTGCGCGTTGATATGCGGAAGAACGAAATCTGGGAAGACCAAGTTTATTTTAGATTTACTTTCGGGCGCGTATAAAGACAACTTTGAATACGTAGTAATTCTGTGCCTACAGAAGCGCCTACAGAAGCGTATTAAAGGGATTTCACACGCTGTTTATCATCGACGACTGCAGCTCTCGACAAGACCTAAAATACCGCAAGAGTCTGAAAGACTGCGAAAATTGCGAGTTGTCAAATTTGGCTATGAGCGGGCGACACGACAATCACTCTTGCTGGTTGCTTACCCAAAAATACAACAGCGTGCTAAAGGATTTTAGAGAGCAGACAGAGTGGATAGCCATGTTTTATTGCAAGGACGAGGGATCTTTTAACCAGTGTATGAAGGAAAATAGAGGAGTACCCAGAGAAGAATTGGAAGCCATAGAGTACAAGTTGAAGAATATAAAGTTTACGAAACTGATATTGAAGACCGATCCTCCGGTAACGTATAGCGTACTATAAATAATTACGTTTTTCGTTGTAAATAACTGCGTTTGGTATTATAGCTCATGGACAGTTGTAACGCAATAAACTCGTTATACCAAATAGGCGTATTGACGTTGCTATCTACAATTACTTGGCAATTATACAAGTTAAACGGCGGGTTAGATCATGTAAAAAGGCTATATAATAAAATAGCGTCTATATTTAAAACTAAAATGGAATTGGCTAGCGTAATGAGAGAAGAACCGGATTTGAAGAGCAAAATGTTAAAAGTCGTCGCCGCGGGTAAATCTAAATCGTATCTCGGTAAAGACTACTCTCAAAAAGAAGTCGAGGCTATGAACGACGAGACGCTGACTAAACTAGAACAACTATACGAGACAAAGATTGGGGCGGAGATGATAAAAGGACTCGGGCTGCCGATAATCACGGCCTTTACCAAGATTGTGAAATTTGCGTTACCCAAATTTGGTTTAAGAAAATTAAGATTAAAATTGGACGACGAGACAAAACTTCACGTTGAATTAGAGACGAATCCGGCGGTAAACTCGAGCGTGAGTAGATTGCTTAGCGGGGTTTACTTCAATTACGGACACTTGGTCGGCCCGTTGACCGCGTTTTTAATTACTGCTAGTCACTTTGAAGTTGTAGAAGCAGAAAGTGAAACTGTAGTTGAAACTGTAAATAAATTGCAATCAGAAACAAAAGACGAAGAAAATTGATTTTAATTAAATTATAATAAAGTCGTCAGAGATGCCCCCGTTGATTCTAACCGCCCTGAATTACGAGACATGGAAGATTAAAAAATGATTTAAATATTATAGAGTATAATTATAAATAAAAGAATGGATCAAAAAAACTATTGGAAACACAGTTTACCACGCGGTGGTGTTGTCTGGGCTGACGATAGGCTGCGCTATGTTGGGTAAAAAAATGTTAAATATAAATCACGTAAATGTAGGCGCGGTAGACGTATCGGATGTCGCTAAACTAACTGCGTGGGTTACCGCGTCTGAATTTACGATGGGTTGGTTGATTAAACAGGGCATATTACCGGCTAACGTAATTACTGCAGTTTAAAAAATGTGTTTTTGATTTAATAAATTTCAAAATGTATTAATAAATAATGGCTGACGGTGGTGAATTTGAGTCTATGGAGGTAGACCCTGAACTAGCCGAGTTACAAGATGAAGAATTTGATGAATTTGATGACGATGACGGTTACAATCTCGATGATATACCACTGGGGCAACCAGGGCGGTTTGGCAGACCGAGACCACGGGCTGACGCCACTTCGCGGAAGCTTAGGGGCTTTGCTGCGGAAATAATAAAACAACAAGTAGATTCATTTTACGATAAAATTGCCGGGAAAGATAAACCGCTTATAATCGACTATGATAATTTTCTGGTAAAGATGGGTGGTAAACTGTTTGCGAAGTGGGGTAGTAAATGGGTCCCGTTAATTAAATCAACTGGAGATCCATATTCTATAACTACTCTTAAAGGTAAAACCGATACCGATTTTATTCGAGACGTGCTAGGTCTCAAAGTACCCAAACAAAAAAAGCCCCAACAACCCATACGACCCATACAGCCCATGGAATCTGGAAATGCTGATCTAAATACAACCGCAGACTCGGTAGACGTAACATTAAGAGAAACTGACGATGATGATCTTAGAAATGAGGCAATAAATAAATATATAGAAACAACTAAATATGCCCACGACCCAGACGTAAAGTTTGAAGTTAATAAAGATGCAAGTATAGATGCCATTTGGCAAGGCGATATATATCGCATTACCGACCGCGGCGGAGAACCCTTTACCCCAGCACAAATATTTAACTCGCATAAGGGTAAAAACTTTGAAGGATTTGCTAGAGCTCTGGGAATCCCCGAGGCTGAAATTAATTTCGTAATTGGGGCAACGAGTATTGAAGAAACCGATGTAAGCGGCGCAACTGCTCAAGAACTAATTGATAAGTCTGGCGAATTTGAAAGAGCTATGAATGAAGATTTATTTTTCCCCGCTAGTGAACACATTAACGAAGATGAGATTGAAGAAACTTCTTTTAGCGATGAACGGGGGGAAAAGGTGGCGACTACAAAAGGCATTCAGGCATCAGTAAATCAGGCTGACACCGGCGTTCAAACAGCGAGATTAAAATACTCTTATAGAGAACTAGAGGCGCTTGACAAAAAGATGCAGGCTTTTCGCGGTAATTTAGAATCAAATTTATTAGAATTAGAGAAAGTAAATGCCGATATAGCGGAAATGAATGCAAAATTAAGCGAAGCCGTAAACGATGGAGATGAAGAAAAAGTTGCTAGATTAAAACGTGTTTTACAAAATTTGTACGTTGAAAGAGAAGGTAGGCTAGAAGCGGCGAGTGTAAATACAGAGTTATTAAGAAATCAAATGAGCAGAATGAAAGAAACGGTTAATCGAATGCTTACCGATGATAAGACTTTGGGGGATAAAATTAAAACTCTATTCAGAGAACAGGGCGTCACGGTAGTAAGCGTTCTAGCCGCTGTTGCGTTAGCGGTAAGCGCGATAATATCTAGCGTAGTAGCTGGAGTGGATAAAACGTCAACTAGAAAACTTGGCAAATTTGTTTAAAAAGCTAGGGGTTAAAGCGTTGGCCGCATTACCGGCGATATTAGGGGGCGTAGTCAGTTGGTTATTTAATATACTGAGCAAGTTTACTGGGTTATTGGCCCAACACGTATGGGCTATGATTAGCGGCGTTGCACTATTGATATTTGTTTACGTGCAAAAGAGAATTTAAAAACCGCGACGTGGAAATGGGGCAACTCGGCTAAGCGCTTAGCCGAGTTGCCCCATTTCCACGTCATTTTACGTTTTAATAGACTACTTTATAAATCAAATAACCCAACCCCGCAATCGCTAAATATCCAACTATTAAAGAGGTCTTTTCTTTTTCGTGGTCGCCAGATTCAATAATTTCTTGATGTTGTTGGGCGACATTAGAATTAATTACTACTTTTGCCGGCTGTTGCATTTGTTTGAATTCTTTATCACCTCCAAGTTTTTTAATACCCGCCGTTTTAACTTTGTAGTAATTATTAAAATCATTAGTTGTTAGTTTAGGTATACTCGAAAATTTGCTTTTAAATTATTGTTGTATCCATCGTGTACCCCTACTAACAAGTCCATGTCTGAAGGGATTAAATATAGTCGAGGTTTTAAGACGAAATTTAAGGGGGTTCTCGCGTATTGCAAAGAGTCTTGAAACTGATTTATGCTAGTTTCTATATCTTCTTTCGCGTTAATCAAGTCCTCTACTATATTACCAAATTGTCTCTTCGCATCTAGCCCAGTACTCGGCGATAATACGCTAGTTTTTGTTTGGGCTTGGGCCCCTAACAGCGCGTATACGTACGCCCTTATCGACTCATTTATTTTCGTAACGCCGACGTTTGTAAAAGTACTATTTGTCGGTATAAAATCTTTCCACGCGTCTGCAACTCGTTTATTCTGTTTAATAGACGTCACGGTATAGGTACTCCCGTGGCCAGATCCGGCCATCCAAAACCCATGTAAGTCGAGTTTACGTATTTACCAGTAATTATACCTAAATCTCTGGCGTCATAATTTATACCCGGAACGGTTCCGCCGCCGTAGTAAGCAGTACCAAGTCCATTAGAGTACTCGTCTCTAGTTTGTTTGAAAGAATGATTTTGGTCCACACCAAATAACATGCAGACGTTTACGAAAGCCCTATTGTCGATGGGATTGTTCACTTTATTAAAGTCATTATCTCCGGGTATTCTAACTAACATTTCGTAAAACAACTTTCTGATGTTAAAGTAAACGTGAAAATTAAATATCGACGACACGTAACGGTCGCTAGAATTTAATAAATCCATTCCTACTCCACACCCCGTAGTGGCGCACCACGTGACAAAATTAAACTGATTTTGATAGAAAGACATTGGGTCGGAAGCCCACCGATTGACCACCTCGTCCGTAGTAACGCTAGAAATTTTGTACTCTGTCGTTAAAGGCAGTATACATCATTGGTAATTCGAAAATCAGAAATGTTCACAGATTTACGCCTAACTTACACAATATAAACATGATGACCGTAGAAAACTTCCCCTGAAATGATTTTGTCTAAAGTGCTATAGTCTTTGAGAAATGAGCAAAAGAAATAGTTTTGGTCTCATGAGACGAAAGTTGGTTTTTTTTAAACATTTCGTTCAATGCTGCCCTCACACGACCGATTGTCAGGATGTAACTTAGACTGGTTCCCGCTCCACATATTCCACATACAACGAAAATTCAGTCTAGTCAAAAGATTTTTGGTCTGGGTACCAGACTAGATGTAACTTTGCAAATGCCCTTCTCCAAATTTAAACTTGGGCTAAGGCTCCGGCTTTATGTGGCCGTACACCTTTTCGCAAATACTTCTGCAACAGTACTGCAATGATATGCGGGAAGGATAGTTATTCAACAACCTTCGCCCAATGTCACTCTGTCTTTTGTCCAAGTTCACTCAAGCAGTATTTGTGAAAAAGTTACAGTTGATGCCCGAGCCTCAACCTCAGTCTAAGTCGAGATTTGGAAAAAGACAATTTTTTATTCGCGAATGGGCCGTGTTGCTGAACAAATCGGGAGAAATGGAAAAGGAGCGGCGAAAATCAGGAAGATCGAAGGCAAAGCAAACAGACGGCGCAAAAAAAAAACGCTCAAAGTCTGCCTCAAACCGCCTCTGTCGAGAAAACAAGCGGCTTTTGACGGACAACATAGCACTCCCAGTTTCCATGCTGCATCGCCAGATCGCTGGAGGCAGGAGGATAAGCTCTCGATCCACATCGAGCTCTGCGAATCTACATGCATGACATGCATGCATGACATGTCAGATGTAGGCCTAGCCAGAATGCTTCTGGATATGCATTATAAGTAAGTAAAGTACATGTATGATGTAGCCTAGGCTATTAGTATTTTATAATTTGGAAAGAATTCCGTTAACTGGTCTCCACTTATTCTCCTTGCATATACTGACTTGATAAAAAGGCATATAGCAAGGAACAGAAGGAGTTACAACTCAGCTCCCTTCGCTCTATGGATAACCTAACCAATGCTAACCATGCTAACTGGGTATGGGTAATTTGCGGAACTGTGGAACTTTAACTCTGCGGACAGGTCAACTCGTACGCAAGCCAACTCGTGCGCAAGTTGGTGGACTCGTACGCACACCAACTCCTACGCACACACATCTGCACATATGGGTAGTTATGGGGTACTTCCGGGTTGTCTCTTTTGTTCCCTCGCACACTTCCCTTTGTCTCCCCTTTGTTCCCTTTGTCAAAATTCATCCCATAGGTAAAGCACTAGTTTTATCTTGTGAGGTACCAAGTGGACAAAGACCGACTTGTGGGGCACCATTGTTCCCTTTGTTCTTTTTTCCTTGTGGGGTACCTGGGTACCCCACAAGTGTAGGTATGTAGGATCACCAACTCGTACACGTACCAACTCGTAGCCTACTAGTTCATAGCCTATGTACATTCACAAAGTGCAGACTGCGATCAGGAACCAATTGAAGAAAATACTTCTTCCTGCCTTTTCTGACCAGCTCCACTCCTTTTACAAGTTTTAGAGGCAGTTGTTGTTCATGGAATTCGCATTTAGTTTTTGGTTTACTATGCAAATAATAAAATTGCTGATTTATTTTATTTTATTTTATTTTTTAAGGAACGGAGATTTTATTTAAACCAATTAATTAGGTGTGTTTACTGTAAAGAAATTGCCAAAACCTTTTCAAATTTATTTCGGCAGTAAAACCCAATTCTTGGGGAAAAGAAAAACTGCCCTCCAGGGCCACAATATCCAAAAAAGATTTCTGCAAAAAAACAATCGGTTCTTTCAAAACCAGGGCTGCCCAATGCCCCAAAACCACTCGGTTCTCAAAAACAATGACCCAGATTTCTGTAAATGCCCGGCAACATTTTTCTTGAAAAAGAGTTGTTAAAAACGGCAGTTAGTGAAAGTCGGACCCTCCGGATCTTTGTTAAAAATTGATACATGTATTTAACGAGCAGAAAGTACCTAGTTTGACTTCTAAATACGCTTACATACCTTTTAACACCATGTATTGCACAAATTTGTAATCATACACCACATCGACTATCCACAAAGTGACATTTTCAAAGAAATAGGTGTAGGAAGTGCAGGACACTACGAAAACAGAAATTGGTTTTTTTTCACGCCGCATCTTTAAAAATAAGGCCTGTACATGGCGGTAAAAGGTATGAAAGCGTATTAAGAAGTCAAACTAGGCACTTTCTGTTCATTAAATAGCCATTTTTGAAAAAGATCCGGAAGATCTGGAAGGATCCGGAGGGTCCGTTTTTCACCCACACCCGTTAAAAACTGTTTACACATCTTGCTACAGTACAAACATGTTTGGGGCCACGATAAGGATTTCGATATTTGCACAACGGAGATTAGCTACATCATTATTGTACATGTGCTTGCCGGTCCGGCGTACGGGTTGGTCGACGCACGGGTTGGTCGACGCACGAGTTGGCCCACGTACGAGTTGGTTGCGTACGAGTTGGTTGCGTACGAGTTGACCTGTATCCCTCAAAAATCAGAATAACATAAAATATTAGGCTAGAATTGCCACCTGGACAACTCAGTCTTTCATTTTGAGACACATGATTCAGGCACATAGGCTGTTTAGGAAAAGCGAAATTAAAAGGTAAATTATCTGTTTGCTAATGCAGACCAAGGGCACTATGAGATATCATTGTGATCCATAGAAATACTGTATAGGTAAGGCAATCTAAACATGATGGTAGTAAAGTTCCCCTGAAATGGTTTTGTCTAAAGTGCTTTTGTTTTCAGGAATTAGTAACACAATTTGCCTTACACGAGCAGACATTTGCCCCAAAACCCCTTCGCTCTGGACCACTTCGCTCCAAAAGCCACCACCAAAACACAACGTGCACAGGCCTTGGTTCAGGAAAGAGTAGTTGTGGTCAAATGACCGTAACGTTTTTTTTGTGTTAAGTTGAATGTTAATTAATCTTTTGGAAAACCACCTTCAGTTACTAATTTCCCACAAGATTTTTGACTGAAATAAAACCATGTGTAATTTTTCTTGCTAACTCATGAACAAAAATTGGGGTCACTACAGTTGATGTACAGTATCTTTAGTGGGATTAAAAGACTGGGAAAAAAAGCAATTGTGCGACAATCTCCAAGTGTGATTGATGATGTGCATGCTTTACGGTACATGTAAACCAACATTTGTGCAAGCATTTCTTCCTCCATGGTGCAAGTCAGCTCAGCATGGGCATTCCAAGAAAGGAAAAACAAAAGTGTTTATGGTTCAAGAATTTTGTACCGTACATGTAGCCACCATCCTATTTAGGCTAGTTGCATGCTGGACTGCACAGAATAGCAGTCAAAACAACAAGGTACTGCATTGGGGGGTGGGGATGGGGGGGGGGGGGGGGGGTGGTGGGGTAGGGCTGGGCTACTGTTATTCAAATGTGGGCACCCTTGTAAGGAAAATTAGTTACTTTCATTTTGTGTACATGTATATATTAAGATATTTTTATGTACGAGTTTGTAATTTTTACAGAATCAGCATCGACTACAAACAGGATGAAGAATTTCTTTACTTTGACCCTACCAATTCGGACGAAGGACAACTGGATGAGTCATGGTATCCCGTAGTTTCCTACAAGAGCAAGTAGGTTGAAAATGCAACTTATTCCGATGTTAAGAAAATGTTAATAATTTACATGCTGACTTGTGCTACATGTACAATCCAATTGAAAGATGCACACCAATATATGATGTTATTACATCATATATTGGCTGAAATATTTGTGCATTTTTGCAACATATACATGTATTACAAAATTAATATGTTGGTATGTAATATGGGTCATTCTGTAAATTTGGGGTCCAACGTGCGACTTTTTCTGTCCCCGTTACACCTGACATACTGCTATTTGCCATACAAGTATCATTAAAAATGCCTTCAAAACATGTTTTTATGAATAATACTTTAAGTAATTACTCTTTGAAATAGAGAGCATTTAAAGAATATGTCTTGAATTTACGAACTACAACATTTTACAAGATGTCAGATGTAACGTGGACAGAAAAATTGGATCCCAAATTTATAGAATGACCCATATGTAAATTGAATATAATTTTTAGGTGACGATGGAGGTTTGAATGATGTTTAGGATGCTGTAGATGGTGTATGGTCCGCAACATAAAAATATGTTCTCTTTATCAGAAAAAAACTGATGGCCTGGAGTTTATCGCAGGGGATGAGGAGATTCATGGGAGAGTGCAAGAAGACTTCAAGGAAGCAGAAGAAGAGGACGTGCCAACCTTCACACGGAGCGGGCTTCATAAAGTTGCACCTTCAGTCAAGGAAGCTGAATCTACACAGCTTTACATCATAACTGAGACAAGGCTGAGAGATTTGACACTGGAGGCAAGGTCCCACTGTCAGTCTTGCCAACAGCCAAATGACATCAACATAGCCAAGTCAGGAACGTCTGCACACATAACATGGGTTGGTAATTGCTCCATTTCACTTGTTTTGTATTAAAACGGTTTCTGCTTTTATTACATATGGCTGATACTCAGTGGGTCTTTCACACTGTCAATTCGGGTCCATTTACGAAAAAGCAATATTTTGTATATTCTCAAGAAAATAGCAATTCAACTTTTTCTCTGCAAACGGTGTTTAAATAAATGGCTTCCTAAAGAGACTTTAACCTCGGGTATTTGTTTTCAAATCAGATCTGATGTGTGTGTGCAGTAAATGAACACACCAATGTCGACCGATCTGTCACTAAAATGCCCTCTCGGACAGAAATGCTTGGTGGTGCTCTTATTGTTAAACGCCCGAATTGTGTATTTTTAGTGTACATTTCTGTTAGTTAAAAAGCTCATCAAATGACCCAAAGTTTTACATGATTGAACATAACATGTGGGTGAGAAAAGCCAATATGTTCATAAGTCATTTCAATGCCTTATCATTTTCTGTGGCTGCGCCTTGTCTTTAGAACAAATAGCCATGACACATCACCCTCGATACCTAATTTTAAACATGCACTTAAAAACTTATCTGAATGTCAACTGCTATGCATCAGTACCTTGATCACTTTCTAGTGGATATCATTGCATCAGGATGCTTTCTGCAAATTGCTTTAATCAAAGCATTTTCTTTTTCAGAAATGTTCCGAGGGACACACATCTTTTTGCTGCCAAGAGACCATTCAAAGAAGTCATGTAGCAGATCTAAAGCTGGGAGCAGCACTAGTGCTGTCTGGCAACGATTACAGGAACGTGGCCCTCATGTTTACGTTCATTTACTTGAACATGTTCCATCCAAACACTTTCCACAGCTACCAATTGAAATTTGTCTTTCCCGCGATTGATGACATGGCATCCGGCGTCTTTCAGCAATCAAGGGACAAATGCCTTGGCGAGAAAGTTGTGGTTCTTGGTAAGTTATGTTGTAAGTGCCATAATAACTATTCATAATCAATGCATTCAATGTACACTAAAACTATAGTGGCTACCCAAGGGACGAACAAAATCTGGCCAGAATAAACAGGTGGTCCTACACAGAGGTTAAGAAGGCACATGCATGGAGAAACAATAATTGTATAACATACAGCTACCCTGTAGAAGTAATACATTATGAAGTTGATATCTTTCAAGTTTTTATCAACTTTTTAGGCTTCTCATAAAATTTCCCTTTTTTTAAAACAAAATTTTATGCAAGTTGCCCATTACAAGGCCCGATGGCCACTCGAGGTAAGGGCTACCGAAGACAATTACGGAGAAACCAGCTCTTCACACCGAAACAAGATCAGAATTACGAGTCTCTTTACCATACAAGTGGGGCTGGGAGGGGTAACTAGTCCGAAGCGAGACAACCAAGTTGCCTCTGCCCCTATTATGAGCAAGCATGGTAAAGTGCATTGCTCAAGGGCTCTAGTGTCACAACCTGTCACGGCCAGGATTCGAACCCATATTCCAGTAGTGGCACATGAGGCAATTTACTGTATGTGGCCAGATTATCCAGGTTCAACTGCTATAGAATTGTATACAAAGAAAATCTATTGCCCTGGCCCATTGACCATGTTTAGAGAGGGCCCTAATATCAAGGTTCCACCTTCAGATGTTTGTGTACACTTTGGAAAGGTGGCCTGGCCTATAATAACAGGTTTCACTCTTGCCAATTATTTACATTATTGATTGTTGTCTTTTTTTATCCACATCTGTGCAGGTGATGGGCGAAATGATAGCCCAGGGCATTCTGCTCAGTACTTGATATATACATTCATGGACAATGCCACAAAGGAGATACATGGAGTTCATAGACAAGAGGGAGACTAAGGCCCGCTTCAAACGTTGCGCTTATGCCGTGTCGAATCAAATTCAACTTGATTTTTTTAAATTTGACACGGCACAAGCACGACGTTTGAAATCATTTGGCTCGGCAAAATGAGTTCGACACGGCAGAAGATTTTAGCTTGACAGGGTCTGCCGTGCTAACTCTATTTACTGTGGCACAAGCACGGCTTTGCTTCAAACGTCGTGCTTCTGCCGTGTCAAATTTAATTCCAGTTCGAAGTTGGTCCGCGATTTTGTTCCTAACTAGGAATGCGCATGCTCGCAGCGCGTAATGTTAGTAAAGAAATAACCAACAAACAAGTGCTTCAAAATAATAAAATGGCGACGTACAATGGACAGAATGGAAAACGCACGTGCACAACGTCCATGACGTGCACAACACTCATCCACCATGTTGGATGTATTTAAGCTCGACTTTGAGTTTGCAATTAAGTTCGACGTTTGAAGCCACTGCCGGGCAAACGTCGTGCCATTTTTGTCAAGCTTTCATCAACAGGTGCAAGCAATAAGTTGCCGAAAGAAATGTCCTTTACAAAAGAATTCTTTTGCCGCCCTATCTACGTTTTTCAAAGCTGAAGTGACTGAAAGAGAAAAAAAAGGAAAATTTTACTGCAAACGGCATTTCCAATTTTCCTCTAATTATTGTGTCCCGTCACCTGATTGCGTTGTTTGTAATTTGTTCACATTAGGCTTAGGCCTACTTGGAATATGTTTTCTTGCGTATTTAAACATTTATGCAATCGATTTGGCAACCATATCATCTGCAAGTAGAGAATATGACAATTTCTTTAGAAAAATATAGGAATTGCTGTGGTCTGTATCTTCTTTTGTCAGCGGTGTACAGAGTGTTTTGTACTGTAGGCCTACTACCCACGTACTAGCCTCCTACATACAGTACATGTACTGTATATTATGTGCAACTAAAAAATGGAAAAATTGGGTGGTTGTATCACAATTTTGCGTGTTTATTAAAGAAATAAGCGCATGTGTAAATGAGCAAATTGATGTGAAATTCTCATTATCTATGTTTCAGGAAGTTGTTTTAGATGAAAAATGTGATACAACCACCTTATTTTTTTCCGAGTCGCACACGTTTCCCGTACGCATCATATTAGAGACTATATTGGGGACCATTAGAAATAGTACAAGTACGGTATGCGGTTCGAAAAATCGGGTGGTTGTATCACAATTTTGCGTGTTTATTTAAGAAATGAGCGAATGTGTACATGTACAGAGACCTATTGATGTGAATTTCTCAGATTAATAACCACGCAATATTTCAGGACAATAACTAACGGCCCGGTTTTTGACTTTTCTCAAAAGTTAGACGAAGTAAAGAGCTGATTTTTTACTCAGGTTGTTTTTCAATCACACAGGGAGATTACACTATTTGACCAATCATGTATACTGCCTTTATTTGAAATAAACACAATTTAAGAAAAATAAAGATTGTCTTTGTCTCTTTTTGTCAGCGGTGCAGAAGTACATGTAAGTGTTTTGTGAAATTAATTTACCACTTTGTGAAAATGTCACAAAAATTGCCAATATTCTACAAAACCGGCCGAGAGTTTGAAATTCACAAAAACATGCGTTTTTCAACAAACTCGTCACCTTGTTTTCACAAAGGTTTTCAGTTGATCAGCTGATTTCCTCTTGTTTCCTCATTTCCCTCTGAAAATTGACTTCATGCACTAAATCTATGGAACATATGGCATAAAAATTCAAAGAAAAACATTACATTTTCACCCCTAAATTCATGTTTCCTCGCCATATTTACACTTTCTCAGTGGGGTGTTATGTCATATTATGAAGGATTAGTGGCGCGGGTGTATGGTATTTATACGGAAAATAAAAAAAAATCCTGCATTTTCCTCTTTTTTTGTAATGACACACACACATTTACTAAAAAACACGTACCGTGTACAACGAATACGGTGTACTGTATACAGTATATATAACTGACCTCGGCTGCCAACCCAGCTAGCGCGCGTACAGACGGTGTCGGATTACTTGATTTGCGCACATATCAAACGGCTGTTGTATTAGAAGAAACTACGTAAACATGAAACAGTCTGCTTATCCCTGCAGTAATGTATTTTATCGCAAGAGGGCGCTAGTACAAAAACTCGCCTCGACATTTTGTTTCACACAATTTCGGAAGAAAAACGACACGGTTTTTCACTGTTTTCTCAAAAGTTTGACGAGGTATGGAGCTAGATTTTACTGAGGTTGGTTTTAATAATGCATATCTTTATTCATACAGGAAGATGACACTATATGACACTGTTTGTAAGGGTTTACCAATGATGTATACTGCCTTTAAATCAGGAAACTCTGATGTAAAAAAGTTTTCTTTATTCACTATAATTTTTAATTTGTTTAATTTTTGAGATACAAATTTGGGTTTTGTAACTAGGGGCGGCGGTATATTAACTGTATATCCTTGTGAAAACTCGTCGTCGTCCATATTTTAATATATAATTTGATACTATTGTAAATCATAAAAACACTTTTTTTTGTTAATGTATAAAATTGATATTATGCGTCGATATTATTAATTAAAAATGTATACGCGTTAATAAAATGAAGCACACTTTTCTCGTCGAGACTAAAAATCACACCTTCCAATTAAACCCGCCGATTGACAATAGTTTTGGCCCCACGCGTAAACAAATTAGGCTTTTAGACGTTAGCATGTCGTATACAATGTTTCATCGTATTGAAGAACAATTAGTTGTTCAATGGGTAAAAAGCATTGGTGAAAACGATGGCGGGAGTATAATATTTAAACCCGGCTATTATTCATTACAAAGTTTAATTGATGTGTTTGAATCGTACAATCTACAATGGATAAGTTTCAATATTTTAAAAAATGGTGATTTAAAAATAGAATCAAAACCCGGATACATTATGATTTTTGAGCAAGTTTCTCATTTACTTGAGCCTGGATTGGTTTTAGGGAAACGTGTTAGTGATGGGCCTTCACCCGATAGTGCATTGATTATAGCCTCTGAGGATCCCGATGATGTTCCAATTGTTTATTTTCCCCTCAAACATAAATGGGTTAAGACTATAACGCCACTAATTAATAAAAATCCCGATGCCATTAACATTTACTGTAATCAGATTAATATCCAAAAAAACTTTCATAACGGCCAACCTAGCAATTTGTTGGGGTTCGTACAAACTCCCGTACCTTACAAACAAGGTTATACTAGAAAACTCACAAAAAGCTTCACGGACAATACCGGTATTCCTTTGAAAAACGGTGTAATCAACGAGTTGACTTTTGAAATAAGAGACTATAACGGTGAAGAACTCATGATCGATGATATAAAATTGATATTATGCGTCGATATTAGTAATTAAAAATGTATACGCGTTAATAAAATGAAACACACTTTTCTAATCAGGAGTAGAAATCAAACTTTCCAACTAAGCTCGCCGATCGATAATAGTTGCGCCATTAGATGTAAAAACATTAAGCTATTGAGCGCCAGCGTGCGCGTTAGGATATTTTTCAATATTAAAAAATACACGACGATCGATTGGGGGACTTGGGCCCCCGGTAGCGATGGGCAAAAACATATTTCTACTAGTATAAGACCAATTTTAATGCCTCCTAGATATTATACCATTCACAGTTTTGTTGATTTTTTTAACTCTTACAATTTTGGATGGTTAAAGTTTGATATATTAGATGACAGTTATCTAAAAATACGGATAGAGCGTTTGCGTTTTATAAATTTCACTAAAATTGCTAAAATAGTTGGATTAACGGATGAAACCGTTTTTTTTTCGTCCGACAGTACAAGGTCCATAATCGTAAAACCGACAATCGGCGAAAGCCCCGGCGCCGTAAATGTTTATTGTAAACAAATTAATACGCAAAACAACTTTTTTAACGGCGAAAATAGCACTCTGTTGGGGGTGGTACCGGCAACTTTTTTACACACGCACGACTACGGTCAAGCCGTCGCCAATAATTATACAGAAAATGATGGAATTCCTTTAATAAATGGAGTAATTAACGAGATTGAGTTTGAGATAAAAGATTGTAGAGGTTGCGAGATGTCTACCGATAAAATAGACTTGGTTTTATGCGTCGATGTACAATAAAAAGTTGGATAATTAAAATAGTAATTACTAGTAATAAAATGAATCACACCTTTGTAATAAAAAAAATCGGACGTAACGTTTCAGTTGCATAGTCCCATAGACAACTCTGACGGAAACAAAAAGATCAAGTTGTTGACCGCCAGTATGCCTTTGAGATTTGTTAACGTAAGAGAGAGAACTAACGTTCAATGGGCCGACGTAAAAAGTAATTCAAGGAGATCCAACGTTATGGAACACATTATAAACCCCGGCATATACGACGTTAGTGAATTAATTAGAGAACTTAGATACCTAGAAATAGAAGGGTTACAGTTTTCGTGGTATCCAAGCGGCCATAAATTGTACACCTCCGTTAGATTAAATGAAATTGGAGAGATATTAGGACTGTCTAGAGGCTGGATAACTCACGGCCAGCACATCAGCTACCCGATAAGAGATACCGTAGGAGCAATAATGATCTATTGCGAACAAATTTCTATGAACGAAAACTTTTACAACGGAAATCCGAGCACGATTTTGGGTAGCCTACCGCTGAGCGACGTCGATCGCAATTATTATAACCAAGTAGCGGCTAAGGACTATACGACAAAACCCGGAGTTAATTTAAATAACGGTATAATTAACGAGTTTAAATTTCAGGTAAAAGATTGTAACGAATGCCTGATTGTAGACGAACACTTAAAACTGGTTTTAAATATTGAAATTATTTAATGTTAAAGTTAGTTAAAGTAAAAATGGAAGCGAGATTGCCTGAACCCAGAGAGCGAAAAATTTATCCGTCACTAGATACAGATACCCTGCGCCATTGGCGCGTTGGAGATGGAGACGATATCCTTAGAGATACCACGTCATATCGACTAAGTAAAATAGATCAAGTAAAAACCGAAATTGTTGTAGAAAAACAAAAAAGAGAAGGATTGTACAACAAGTATAAAAAGTTGAACGCGGTATTGACGTGGGTTGAGACATTTGCCGAAGCCACTTCTGCAGTGAGCGGTGTGGTAGGTATAGCGGCGATCGCCGGTGTCATTACGGCACCTTTAGGATTTGTATTTGAAGGAGTCGCACTCGGCACCGTATCGTGCGCTATTGGGCTAAAGTACTTTAGCCGTAAAATAAAGTCAAAGTCTAAAAAGCACGACGAAATAAGAGTGCTCGCAATGTCTAAACTAAACACGATAGAAGATCTAATCAGCCACGCAATAAACGACGGTAAAATTAGTCAAGAAGAATTTACTCTGATTAATAACGAGCTGACCAAATTTCATGAAATGGCAGACTCGCTAAATAAGAAATATAGATCCACAGAAAATAAAAGCGTGGATGAGACCGAGGTCGAAAAACGAGTCGCGGAAAGATTAGGTAAAGAAAAAAAGGATCTTATAGAAAAACTTTTAAATACAAATTCACAATAGACGTGAAAAAGAGCGGGTGTACCGATAAAGGTCCGCCCGCTTATGAAGATTTACGCGTAATCCCCACCGCACCAATTTTGAAAGACTGATTTATTAGTTGTGATTTGATTTTTTGCTCAAGTTACATTTTAAACAAGCTAAAACGCAATTTAACTTAACGTGGCCTACGGCGTTATCTAATCGTTCAATAGTAGCCATGTCATCGTTTTTCTCAGTATACTGCAGTTTTACGCCGCAATCTTGATAATAACAATATTCATAGTCTTCAATCAACCCGCGTAAAAAGTCTGTATCTACAAAATAGTTGGGGTCATACCTGCCGTGTTTCTTGTCTGCACAGCGAGAATTAAATAACCACAGTTTAATAGTTACTTTTTCTGGATCTGAGCACAGGCGGCAGCGATGTTTTAGTCGTTCATGCGCACAAACTTGCGAACCATGACAGACTATACATTTGCTTTTTTCTTTACCGTGATTACATTTATATTTTATTCTGCGCAAAGATAATACCTTTAAGCATTTGCAACAGTTTTTAGTTCTAATCCCATTAGCTTTAATTTTAAAACTATCAATATCTTTGAGCGAGTGACATAAAGAGCAATATTTGGTTTCGGGTTCAATTTCCATATTTATATATAGTAATTATAGTTTTAAATAAAAGTTTTTTAAAAATGTCATTTTTCTTTGAGACCATTTTGAAATAGTTTCAACACCGGCCAAAAAATGTGTGGAGAAAGGGAAGTTCCAGCGACGGCGATGAAAACCAGCGGCCGTTTTCATTGTTGTCGCAGAAGCCTCCATTTACATACTACTCAGGTAGTCCAACACCATGGAGGGAAGATAATAATAATAATAATAATGATTATATTTGTATAGCGCACATATCCACCCTGCAGGGTGCTCAAGGCGCTGTTACCATTATTACCGCTGCCATTAGGGAATCACCAGAACCATTTCGCTTCAACTAGGTGGCTGCTGGTCAGGCGCGCAACCCTATCAGCAGTTAGATTGTGGCATTCCCCTTAACAGCTTCCCATATATCGCTTGGGTTGACGAGGCAACTGGGATTAAGTGCCTTGCCCAGGGACACAGACACGTTGGTCGAAGTGGGGCTCGAACCCCCAACCTCTGATTGGGAGTCCCGCTTCATACCCACTAGACCACACGCGCTCCCTCTTTCACCTGCACAAATGGAACATCTTTTGTGATAAATCCGCTGACTCCATGTGCCTTGTTTGATGGAAACAGCATTGGTTGAAGTGAGCCGTGCAAGTTGTCTTTCAAGAGACTGTTTTGTCGTTTTCTCATCTGTCGTTCTGAGGACACTGCTATCCCACTTGGGCCTAGGTATCTGCATTGGGAAGGGGTGGGGGAGGGGAAGCAGTGATTTAGTGTTAATTTCTTATCCAGAACAGTTGCGAAGCTTGTGATGTTTAAGGGTGGATTCACTACTGAACATTTTTCAAGCATTGCTTGCTTCATTTAACAAGCGCCGCTTTTCAAACATTGGCACAAAGAGAATTTGAAGTGAAATGATGGACCAGAAACCACTGAATCAAATTTAAGGCAGAGGCTCGTCAGCAATGCGCGCCCGCCAAATTCTTGCCACGAAATACACAGCTCCATGCCTGTGCTATGGAGCTGCATATTTGTGTAAATGATGCACATCAACATGCAAACATTTTTGAATCCACCCTTACACTGGTATACATGTACACACTTGAGTATGCCCAGGTTTATGCGGAACACAACTCATTTGTTAATTTTCCGAGTCATTTACCAGCCTGACTTCATTATACAACCAATAAAAATTACCTTCGGAGTTTCCGAACCTGCTCCCATGCCAGCTCATGCTGACAATCCCTCATCATAGTCGCAGACCCACTTGTACTGCAGAGTTGTTTTGCGCTGTCGTTTAAGTTGCACACAGGCTGGCTGAAAGTTAGATGATTCTTTTTTTAATCATAACTCAAAATGAAGGCGCTGTTTTATATGCAGATCAAATCCTTTAATATATGGTTCTGGGAATACATTTCATTTGTACAAAATGATACAAAGCTTTTTATAAAATGTAAATATGTGTATGTAAATATTATACATGTACATGTAATAAAATTATTGTGAATATAGTTTGTGTAATGTTAAAATTATTATTTTAAGGAAAGTGTACTTTTTGGGTGTACCTACCCTACCGCTGGTCTTAAGTTTAGCTGTTCCACTGATCTTTAGTTTATGCCATGTCCACTTGTCAGAAGCGGCTTCAATTTCAGGGGGAATAGAGGCACCTTTCTGATGTTGCGAAGCCACCTGCTCAAGGAGTTTAGCTGCCTTGATGATTTCTGTTTCCTGTGACTGGGTTTGTGTTGATTTCAAACTAGGTGCAACACACAAGTGACAGTGGCATTTGGGCACATTTGGGGGGCATATGTGTTCAGACATTTTGTCAAGTTTACCCATGGTTCCACACTTTGAACAAGCTTTTATTAAGTTGCTGATTTGAATTCGAAGAACACGTGGGCTTGGTGATACACCAGAGTGGTGTAAAAGTTGCTTACAGACTGGGCATGGGACTTCTGAATTGGAGTTATACTGGAACCATTTATAAAGGCACGTGGCACAAAAGTTATGTTCGCACGGTGTTTGTACGCTGGGAGTACTCAGTATGCATTGGCAAATAGGGCATGTAAAAATGTTTTCTTCTTCTGAAGATTTTCCGCACAGTTCTAGAAAGGGGTTGATACTTTTAGTGTTGCTGACACCGTCAAATTCAAATAGGCCAAGGTTTGTCGACTGAATTGCTGATGACCGACCTGGTCGACATCGCTTCGGCTGATGACCCCCATCATCTTGCTTCACGAATACATCACAGATTTCACAGTGACCAGTTCTTTGGTGTTTTTTCCAGTTAAGCCTAGGTGACCGTAAAGCACTTTCATGATCTTGAGCCCCTGTATTTATTCTTTCTCCATTCTGGGCATAGCGCAGTGCTCTTGAACATTTGTAGCAGACGAATTCTGGGTGTATTTGAGCATCATCATCCCACGTACTAATAGAAAACACCGTGTACATTTCTTTTCTGTATTTAGAACACTGCACAGGTCTTGTGCAAGTCTTAGCATCTCGCTTTTGTTTGGCTGTTTCAAGCCATAATTGTGATAAGATTGACTGATGATGCTCCATAATTTGACAAAATTTAGCAAAATTTAACAGAAACAAAAATAAATACGATGGTTCTTTACGCCAAACGTCTGTTTACATGTACTTCTCAGTCATGACATAGTTACTTGAATTTCGCGCCACAGCTCGGCTACTCCGCGCGCGAACGAATTAGAAGTACGGCAAGCAGGCCAAATCGGGCCCAAACCAAATCGGACACAGCCCCACTCGGACCCAGCCCAACTTGGACCCACACCAAGTCGGACCCATGTATCCCCGTGTGCTTCGTACACGCAGTCGTAACATGCTCACGCGCCCTCATTACATGCCGTTTGTATGGCATCGCGCACTGTACGCTACGCTTGCACATATGTTCGGTTCTATATAAAAACAACTTAGACCCGCGGTAACACGGCCGTTTCACTATAATACGCGCAACGTAACAAAAGTCCAAGAGAAAAATAGTTCGTTATTTATTTACTCCACTAATGAACGAACACACTAAAACAAAAATGGCGGCGTTAATTCACGTTCCGAGTCCGTAAATCGCAAAACAAAATAGGGTTTTGCGGAATAATAACTGCAGCAAAAATATGTCCATGCTGCTAGAAATGTGCAATGTAATACATTCTTGGAATTGCGTGTGATGATTGTCCATGGAGGTTGTAAATAAAATAGAAATAAACCGTTTTTTGTCCCGTGTGTGTGGTGAAAATATGGCATTTCGCTACGGCGAACCGTCAGTAAAGATTGCTTCCAAACTGAGTGAATATAAGTTGTGCTGGCGTAAACATACCTATTTTTGGATGAAATAGTCCTTTGTTCATTTAATTTTTCACTTTTTTTTGTGTGGGCAAGTCTTTTTTTTTAAAAACAGACAACGGAATTTGTCCGTATTTCCAGACTTCGATTACACACGTACGATGTTTCGCACGATATGTACACTGGCGTACACTGTACCAGTTGGGTCGAGTAAAGTCGTACCCAAACCGATTCGTAACCTGAGCCCGGACCAACTCGGCCCCGTAGTGATTCGGACCAATACCAAGTCAGACCCTTAACGTGGGTGAAAAATACACGTACTTGAGTGAACATTTTTCGTTTTCAGCAGATTACTTTTTGCCAAGCGTGCTTATGGCGGGTCCAAGTTGTTTTAAGTTTAACAAAATATGTGTAAGTGTCGCGCTTGCAGTGCGCGATGCATGCACGGCGTGAGCTCGCGTAAGCATGTTACGACTGCGTGTAATCACATGGGAAAACCTAGGTCCGACTTGGTGTGGGCCCGAGTCGGGCTGGGTCCAAGTGGGGGCGGTGTCCGATTAGGTTTAGGCCCGATCATCTGTACGTTTCTGCTTCGTTCACGCGCAGCGGAGTATGAATTTAAGTTAATCAGAGTTGTTATTTTTTTGTTTAATATGCCGATTTGATGGAAAAACCCTACATTTCGGTGGGAAAAATTGATGATTTTGTGAGAAAACACTTATAAAATATTCAGCCTGTCTCATGTTTTGCACACAAGGTCTGAGCCATGATCAACTTCCAATTAGCTTATTATCTTTTTATTCGGCATTCTTCAGACAATAACAAGTACATTGAGATCATAAACAATAAGCCTGTAGCAAATGCCAGGAAATAAATAAAAGTTAACTTAATAACTGTGACCCGTAGGCCTTCCTTTCCGAAGCTATAGATGTACATCAGGTAATAAATAGAGATTTAAATAAAACATATCAGATAACTACCGGTAAATGGTAAGTAAATTAAAATAAATGGCAAGTAAAAGAAAATTCTTTCTTCACCAAGCCCACGTGTACTTCTAAACCAGCTCAGCAACTTAATAACAGCTTGTTCAAAGTGCGGAACCATGGGTAAACTTGACAAAATGTCTGAACACATTTTCCCCTCAAAATGAACAAATACCACTGCCAATCATACTGACGTTGTACCCAGTTTGTAATCAACACAAAACCAGTCACAGGAAACGAAAATCATAAAGCCTCAAGGCAGTTGGCATGGTTGCAGGTTCTAAAACTTCCAAGGTAATTTTGATTGGTTGTATGAGGTCATGCAGCTGGATTTGGTTAATAAATAAATAAATAAATATTACCAACCTGTAATTGGCGACTTGATCGCTGTTGGATTTGGTTAATAAATAAATAAAATATACACATGAGTAAATATACACATGAGTTATGTTCCACATAGAACCTGGCAAAAAAGGTAATCTTAAATGCAAAGTTTAAGGCATATCCAAGTGTGTATAAGGGTGGATTTACACTAATCATTTTTGCACGTTAACGTGCGTCATTTTGAACAAATATTAATTTGAGGTGAACTGATGCTCTGAAAATCATAGAATGACACACACAAAAAAACAACTAAAAATTGACGCGTTTTACATTAAGCGTGCAATGCATGACAAATTTTCAGTGTGAATCCATCCTAACACATGTCACAAGCTTAGCAACTCTTCTGGATAGGAATTGAACCGTAAATCTCTGCTTAACCCAACCTACAACCCTCCCCCCTTCCCAATGCAGATACCTAGGCCCAAGTGGGATAGCAGTGTCCTCAGAGCGACAGATGAGAAAACGACAAAACAGTCTCTTAAAAGACAACTTGCGCGGCTCACTCCAACCAATTCTGTTTCCATCAAACAATAAGGCACATGGAGTCAGTGGATTGATCATAAAAGATGTTCTATTTGTGCACGTGAAAGATCTTCCCTCCATGGTGATGGACTACCTGGACAGGCACCAATAGTGACCTGCATATGGGAAAAGAAAATACAACAAAATATGACATGAATAACAAATTTATATAGCCTAATTATAATTGCTTTTTCCCCCAATTTTTCAGGTGAAATGCACCAGTTTGGCACAATTGGAGTCATTCCAGAAGATGGAATTTGTATTAAAGTAGGAAGTGACAAAGGTGGAAGCACATTCAAATTAGCATTTCAGATCAGCGTGTATAGGTTGGTGAACAATTTCATGAAATTTTCATGAAATTTGCTGATGTCTAAATTTTGCAATATCACAGACAAATAACCACACAGGATGACTTTGGTCAAGTATGTAGTCAAACTTCTATTAGTATTACAGCCCTCGAAATAAGAAATATTTATACATGTACCGGTACATGTACAATATGTAGCGGTTGCGACAAAATCAGTAGAACTCGTCTACCTTTCTTGCAGACTCTTGTATCATAATGCAGTCGAGCAGCTTGAGAGATTTGGGATGAGCTTTCTTCTGAATGAGCAAGGCAGTGAACTCATACACACAGAGTTCAGAACCTGGATGGCTGTAACATGGCATGTGGGACGACCTACAGCATCTCTTAACCATCACAAGGCAACATCACATCAGCACAATGCCAGAAATTCAGGCACAGATCATTCCTGCAGTCAAAAGAAAGAAAGAAGAATAAATATCGTTGATGATAGACTATTTAGCGTTCAGTCTACATGTATATGTTGTACATGTGTTTTACCAATGTCGGTACTGGGGTTAATTTCAAGACTGAAGAGTTGCAACAAGTCTCCATTTTGAAAATATTACAAGCCGTCTGGTTAGTTTAAACACCTAATCAGCAGATCAGCTGAGGACTTCAAAAACCTATACTTTTGTTTGCATTAGCCAAGGCCACACCATAATTTTGCGTAAAAAATTTACTTGATTGTGATACGAAATAAACAACTACGGTCACGTGACATTTTATATGAAGGGAAATAAAGTTTGAAAATGGCCATTAAAAAGAACCGCGGCTTCAGACAATGTTGGGGTACACGTAGATTGCCATGCACAGAAACCAAGAATTGTCCAAGTAAAAAGGATAGCTTGATGATTCATAAGGGAAAATGTCATGATTTATATGAGAGGGAACAAAAATAAGTAGTTTAGTGCATTACCGGTAAAAAAAACTATGTCCCAGTGGCTGTCCGTGCATGTGATCATGCATATGCACGACATGTGCATCCGTGTGCAGTTTTTGTGCATTTTTTTAAAAAATCTGAAGAAGTAAAAGTGAGAGGTAATTTGATTGCAATTTCAGTTTATAAAAAAACAAATGGAATTATACTTACATTTTGGTATGAATTTCGTTTACTGGTCGCCACTGAGACACCGTGTGTTAACTCTATGGAACAGGGCAGAAAAGGAAGTATTTTCAAGGAAATAGTTGTGATCAGGTTTCCACTCCTAAAATCACTTCTCTTTAAAATTTACAAGTTTTGGTGGTTATTATTATTAAGTCATTCGGGCCTAAGGAGAATAAGTGGCAGCCAGTAAACGGAATTCTTTGTAAACTTTAATGGGTACAAATTTTCAATTTGGGGCATGAAAAACTTCATAGGTTACACATTCTAGTGTCTAGTGAGTCCAATCAAGTCGAGCGAAAATGATAAGTTGACATATTTTGATCCAGGATCCACGTGCATGCGCTGCATTAGTCCAGATTCTGGACTATATTATTGCGATATTGGATAGTAGCGCGGCCGACTATAGAGGGCGCAATATCGACATGATTTGGATAGCGCATAATATAGTCCAGAACTTAACCTCCAGTTCCCTGAGAAATTTCAGGGAACTATAGCTCCGCCCACCTAGTCTGATTGGACGCAGCGCTTATCAATCATGTGTGTGAGGCGCGCCGAATAATCGACGGTCGGGAATCGATTCTCGAAAATTGTCCGCGCAATGTACGCCGCATAGTCATTATAATATTATAATGTATACATATCGGCCTCCTATGCCGGCTACGCGCTGTGCATTATGAAACGAACAAACATACAGTATACACCTGCATGCGTGGCTATATAGCCACGCATGCAGGTGTACACGTTTGTATAGTTGGAAAGAGTTGAGAAGTTGATCAGATTTTGTCTTCAAAATCAAGCATATCTGTACGTGCAGATTTGATGAAAAAAATATATATATAGGAGTGAGAAAAAAAAGAAGATTTTGTGCGGAAACACTTCTTCATCCTGCCGTGTTCAAATTTTCTCACCTATAATTTCAGGTTTTTCCATCAAATCAGTGCACTTCATTTTAAAGAAACAAATCTTATCTACTAAATTCTGACCTCTTGACCTTAAAAATAGCTATTTTTAAGGTCAAGAGGTCAGAATTTAGTCAAATAAAGACACAGTACGTGTGCTTTGTGTATTTTATTGCATGGTATTTAAGAAAAATTTACATGGTAAAATAAAGCCAGTTATTAGTTCTAACAAAAGCAGGTGTACTAAATTTGTTGACTAATATATGGCCACTTTACTTTAGTACAAAATCTATACACAATAGGCAAAAAAAGGCCCATATATACTGCAGTTTCTATTGCAGTTACCCATAAGTTTACTTCACAACTACACAAGAAAAACCCGACTAAAAGTGTAGATAACAATATAACAAACTTTTAAACGTCACATAATTGTTCCCGTGTAATTGTACATTTGTGGAAAAAATTGCCAACTAAAGTATTTCAACACAAGTATTCAACACAAAAACCATACATGTATTTTTTAAGGTTTTCTGAAGTATTACTGCATGCATCATTGGCTGAAATTTCTACCAGGCATTTTATCAACATTATTCTTTTAAAGCTTGACAGGGTGCTCCACATTACAAACTTTAACAAATCAAATTGCACCCCGTTTTAAAAGCCATTAGCTTTTTGTTTATATACAGACATTGGTGCTGTTCATTTCAATTTTAAATGAATAAAAGACAACATTTTCAACTTTGACAATTTGTTTACAAAAACTAAGAGAAAGTATAGAAAAACAAACTGGAGTTGTGGCAAACTGCTGCGTTTTTTATTTCCATATTTTTTACAAGCAACATGTAAAACAAACTCAAATGATGCAGCCATGGGTTGCAAAAGTTTCATCAAAGTTGGAGAAAATGGTGCAATATTTTGTGCAGAGTTTAGAGTGATCCTGTGTTTGCCTGATGTGATGTCATAACTTTGCTCATGAACATACAAATTCAAAAGCTTGATTTTGTTATACCATTTCAAGGACCCCTCAAATATTTGTTTCCACTGTTCCAATATATTATGGACCCATAAAGAGGCAGATTGGGGGGGGGGGGGGGGGGGGGGGGGGGGGGGGGGGGGGGAGGGGCGTTAAGCTCTTACACCATTGCAACAATAGAAAATGTATATGTATTGCATTATATGTGTCTTCCTTTCTGAGCATTCTGACATACATGAAATGATAGGATGAATGATCACTGCCCTGATTTGAAAAATCACTGACTAGTATATATAGTGTTATGTTTTTGAAGATGGTTCATTGTCTGTGCACTTTATCTCACCCTGAAAATATGTTACATTTGAACAGAAAATGCGGCATACCTTTCTGATTTGCTCTGCAGCTTTTTGGAGAAATTCCTGTGCAAAAAAGGGGCAATTTTTACAACTTCCTGATCTGTGCAAAGCTGCATTAATTCTACACTGATATATTTTGTTGTCTACAAAGTAATTTTGCTCCAAATTTAATTACGGCAGATGCAGAAATTGTTCATATTTCATTCACAGACAGTAATCCTCTGCAGCAGCACGTATATGAACATTCTGTGCATGGCTGCAGGTTACATTGAAAAATGAGTGTGAAAGGCAAATTGAACACTATATAGTAATAAACTCATGTGTGTAGCTCATTATTGCAGTTGTGTAGCTCATAATGCATGTTTTTGAATCTGGATGTACTCCTACTGAATTCAGGAATTCAGTTTTGTTAAAAATTGCAACTGAAAGATTAATAATTTCTTGTTTTGCAGATTAACATTCCATTCTTTTGAAAGTACACTATGTTAATGAAAACCCTCATTGCAATTCAAGAATACTCATAATTGATTAGTTTTGTGTTTCACATGTTGAGACACTGAAAAATATGAGACTTCTAAATTTGAAGGAATGGAGTGCTCATGCACTTGCAGTTTTGCTTCACACCCCATGCCATTTTTAAATGAATGTTCAGGTCACTCATATAGGCCTACCTAGGCAATTATACTGGGTGAGGATTGTTGT
Source organism: Henricia sp. BOLD:AAB3569 (assembly GCA_037783545.1). Taxonomy (NCBI): domain Eukaryota; kingdom Metazoa; phylum Echinodermata; class Asteroidea; order Spinulosida; family Echinasteridae; genus Henricia; species Henricia sp. BOLD:AAB3569. The sequence goes on along the minus strand of JBBELK010001081.1, from coordinate 182,994 downwards.
ATCAACTATTAGGCCTAATTTGAAATGTTTGAACTTGAATAAATGTCTGGGAACTTATTTTGTTGAGTTTGTATTGAGGTGGCATAGTCATGAAGTCCCCCGGCCTGGCCTTTTTTTCTACAGGAGGGAAACATTTCCTGTAAATTGTGTGCCTGCTTATTTGCACATTGCAAAAAAATGTATGTTATCTGAAAGGTCCCTTCAAAAATACTGGATCATGCAAATGGAATTGAAGGATTTAACACAAATAAACTCAAGTGTGTAACTCAGTCTTAATTCAGAATGCATTTTTAAAATCTTGATGTACTGTCATACTGAATTAAGTTTTATTAAAAATTGCAACTGAAAGATGAATAATTTCTATTTTTTTGTAGATTAACATTCCCATCTGTTAAAAGTAGGGATGGGCATTTACGGTTAATTCAGAAACCGGTTTGCAATTCTTTCCAGTGTCGGTTAACCGGTTAACCGTTCAGCCGACACCAAAGTTGTTGGTGTTGTTTTACTTTATAGGTGCATTTGCAATGCACACAATACCCCTAGGCCCCCAAAATAATCATTGAATCTTTATCGGGTGAAAATTTTACTACAACTCCATATACATTTATTTCAATTTCATGAAGTAAATACAAAAAACCTTTGAAAACTATTGTAAATTCTTTAAAATTGGGTTTCGTTTAAACGTTCGGCAAAATGGTTTTTCATTTGTTTTCCCGGTTAACCGGTTAAATGTCCAATACCTGGTTGAAAGAGTGCATTATGTTAATGAAAACCCTCAAATCAAGCATCCTCATGATAATTTGATTAGTTTTGTGCTTCACAAGTTAATCAGACAGATACATTGAAGGAATGGATTCAATAAACTGCTCACTTAATTGCAGTTTTGTTTCACACCCATGTCGTTGTTAAATGAATGTTCAGGTCATAATCCCATTACTAGGTGACTCTTGTGTTAAATATTAATTTAAATAAGACTACCGAGAACTTATTTTGCTGAGTTGTGTGCCTGCTTAATTATTTTGTGCATTGCAAAACATGTCTTATCTGAAGCTCCCACCCGGCGGGCCACAAAAATATTAGATCTGCTACTACATTGTACATGTACATGTTGAACTTCAAGAAAAGGATAAACAAGAACAGTTGGTTTTTATAATATTTTCGTTTTTTTGCACTTTTAGCATGAAACTGAAATAAATGGCACAGCAAGGAATAAGCTATATCCAAATGTTGTTTTCCCATGTAGGACCCCACCCAATCACTCGCACCCCCATCACAGTAAACCTCACAGGTACACCAGTTCCCCTACGCCCCACCCCCAAAGTGACCTAGCCATTAAAACGTTCGTGCTAGCTATCTCTATTCTCGCTGCATTAGCTGAGTCACATACACACTGCATGCAATACGCGCTATGTGTACAGTACAGTACTCGTATGCAGTTTGCGCACACGTACATGCATGCTGCGCTGCAGATATCGATATCGCGGTATCGAACACCGCGACGTGAATGAATATTTATGAGCTCGATTGACCTTTGACCCCAGCGGGAAATTTGAGGTTAAGTTCTGGACTATATTATGCGCTACAGTCAGTCCGCAGCGCCCCCGATAATGAGGTCAAATGCCCAATTTTATCTGCACAGCTCATCGGCGTGAACGCACCGCGAGAAAGTCCGGGATGTTCGCGAGATTTCGTTGGCCTTATTTTGTTGCTCGCAAGCGTTTTAAACGAGTAGTTGGTGGCCAAGATGGCTGGGTAAGTTTGGAAAACAATTCTTTCTGTTTCGATTGATGTATATTTTGTCACAATTTGGGTAATTTTTTAGTTGGTAATTGTGTAAATCTGAAGTGATGGGTCGTATCGTGGATTTTGAGGGGGTCAATTGGTTTGTGCATCCTGACTGGACTAGACAAAACTTTGGAAAACAATAGCGTTTTTCCGATAGATGAAGACACGTGCTTTTGTTTAACGTGTCATGTGGCTTGCTGAAAGAGTTTTTTCAATGGTTTTTGCGCTACGATTTTACCGCGAGATTTCACCCTTTTAGCAGTGCGACTGTGGCTGCACACGTACGCGTGTGCACGCAGACATTGTAGAAATGCGCCTGAACACATTCATGACAGTCAACTCGACCATTGGACCAACTCGACCGTTGGACCAACTCGTCCGTTGACCGACTCGACTTCAAAGTTGAGGGAAATTTGGGGAGTCGATCATGGCTTCAGACCTTGGGTGCAAAACATATGAGTCAGGCTGACAAATTGTTAAGTCTTTCTTCACACAATTAAAACAAAATCTTAATTTTTTTTTATCCCACTTTTATTTATTTTTGAAAGTATTGGGAATTTTAAAGTTGGAATCAGGTCAAGTCGCCCCCTTATGAACTTGGCCCCTCCCCCTCCCCCTCGATGTTATTAATAGTGCTCACTAATTTTGTTTTAACTTTTTCCAATTACTGCAGCGGTCATCATGGGGACCTGCTGTTATGTACATGTATGCAGCATCAAAAGCACAATGGCATAGGATAACGCAAAGTTAATCTGAGACAGTCATCTCCCGACAACTTCACAGAGACTCCGGCATTTATCTCTGGTAATTTTAGTCATTCTTACTCACTTACTTGCAAACTTACGCTGGGGTAAAACAAGATCTGGGGGTAAAAACAAAACCTGTAACAAACCTATGTGTGGGCCATAAAGCTTGTGGACGCATGAGTTCAAGGTGGAGCCACCTTATCATGTCAAAAATTGACAATCTGAGAAACCTGATGCACTTTCTATTGCCCAATTTATTCGATATAGATTGCATTTGTTTTGCTTGCTAGCAGAAATACACCCAACAAATTTAAATCCCAGCATGACACCAGAAAAAAACACGGTCAAAAGTAAGAGCTTTTTGCTTCCTAAAATAAGCTCACATGATCTAATTACAATGCATGTCAAAATTGTCAACTGATTTTCATAACTTCATGTTTTATATGCATGTGTTGTTAGAGCAAGTCCCACCTAGAGTTTACATGAATATAATGTTAAACCAGCTGATGTCAGTGATGAGAGATACAACCTATATTTTATTTTTGGGATCTCTGCAGCTTGAAATACAATCAATGAACCATATATTTTGTATCGTCATACATGTATTTGTCTTTTACAGTTTATCCAGTATACTTTAGAAACTCTAATCTGAGTGTTTACATGTGTGGCAGTTAACGAGTTTTCAAAACTTTTTTATAATATTTTTGTAATTATATACTCTTTGCAACAACAGAACCTGTTGTGACTATTCCGCTCGTGGTTTTTCATTATGGTTACATTTTTGGCAATAATAACTGTTTTAAGTCCACCATATGTCGATCATAAGTCATGTACATGTTTTAACATATTTATTTATCAGTTGCTGTGTAGTATCCAAAGATGTGTGACATTGAATAAATTAAAAAGAACCGTTAACAATCTGTCGTGTTTCCTGTGTCATATAATCCTTTGCCCAACTGGACTGATTACTGTTTAAAATTTATTTGGGCAGATGGAGGCATAGAACAAGGAAAAAGAACATTAGGAAATTACTTCACTCTTGTGTAAACATAAAAAAAGCTTCAGATCCCGGCTAAGTGATTTTTAGGAAAAAATGATTAAAACTAAGATTGACTACACACTTGGCTATGGTTTGAGAGTTTTTACACCTAACCGGTTTGAATTTAACTTGATTTATGGGGGCTTAACAATACTGTTCGAAGAGGAGAAAAGGAAATAAAGGTAGACCTATACATGCATTCAATAAATAGCTCCGTGTGTACAACCCACGAAAAAATTGGTGGACTAGAAACCAGTCTAATCTGGAACTAGCAATGACGTCATCGTTAGCCAATCGGACAACGGGAAACTATGCGGTGCCACGGCGGTAATTTTGGGTTTGTGTTTATTCGGAATGACGATGGATTTCGCTGCATCCTGACTGGACTAGACAAAAGTACGTACAATTTTCATTATTTGTGGGTAGAATATTACATATTCTTTGTATAAAAGGTAAACATGGACTGCTGATTGTAGTGACAAGGGAAGATTTTGGCCGATTTTTGGGGTGTCGTTTGTCGTGTTTTTGGACGTGTTTTTTCCTGAATATTTCTCACCTCAAAATGCAAAAAAAACATGAAATAGTGATACTCGACGACAGATATGTTTCTCTTCTTTCCGAAAAGTCTAGTGTTATAGGTCAGATTTCTGGAAACGACTAAGAAATCCTTAGTTTTCGACGGGCTGTTCAAGCTCATTAAATATGCACGACCGTAACTGGTTGAGGTCACGCGTGCATATTGTGCACATAAAAACAAGCACTTTTTAGCGCGCTGCGGACTGACTGGCTATCCAAATCATGTCGATATTGCGCCCTCTATAGTCGGCCGCGCTACTATCCAATATCGCAATAATATAGTCCAGAATCTGGACTAGCGCTGCATGCACACAGCGCTTGTATGGGTGTGTGCACACATACATTGGGGTGTGTATGTACACGCACACATACATGTACTGTACACGCATATGTGTACACGTTGGCACTATGTAAAACGTGAACTCGGCATGTAAAGTACTCAAAATACTCGTCTTTTTCGCTCACCTTAGACAATAAACAAGACTTGCCCTCACCTTCTTTACTGCCTAGACTGTTCACATAATTCATCATGACGTCCATACTGGTCTGGATGTTGGCTTACTAACTTATATTTTGCACTAAAAGAGTGATTTTGTACGACCATGTCAGCTCGCCTTTCGTCGCAAAACGGAAACGAAGATCTGCCAACTGAGCGCTGAATTTAATATATATATTTGACATTTGACATTTAATTCGGTGGAATTAATTAGTATGCACATTCATCTAACAGTCTACATATTCAACAGATTCTCTCACATTCAACCAATCAGATTAAAACCATTAAGGAATATTTTATGCAAATACATTACGCGCATTCACAGGTACCCGTAATCACGCCCACGGTACGATATTGACTGGCGCAGTTCAAACTTTGAGGGCGCTGTCTTATTTTCTCTGTGAAACGGCCGTGGTAAGCGCATTGGCAAAAAGCAATGTGCTCAAAACAAAAACAATTTTTACTCACATGCGTGTGGTTTTTTACGCATTTTTAGGGGTCCGACTTGGTGTGGGTCCGAGTCAGTCAGAGGCCGAGTCGGTCCGTGTGTGTATTTGCCGGGGAACGAGTCTGCCAGGATCCGAATCGGTTTGGGTCCGACTTTACTCGACCTAACTTGTACAGTGCATATGAAACATCGTACGTTTGTGATCGAACTCGGAAAATAGGTACAAATTCCGTTGCTTGTTTTCTTGTTTTAAAAAGCTGCCCTCACAAAATAAAGTTAGAAATAAAATGAACAAAGGACTATTTCATTCAAAAATAGGTGGGTTTACGCCATCAAAACTTATATTCACTCAGTTCGGAAGCAAAATTTGCCGACTGTGTGCCCGTAACGAAACGCCGTATTTTCACCACACACACAGGACAAAAAGGGGTTTATTTATGTTTTATTTATAACTTTAGTGGACTGTCATCATACAAAATTCAAAGAATGTATGACATTGCACATTTCCAGTAACATGGGCATAATTTTGCTGCTGTTATTTTTCCGCGAAACGTTATTTTCTTTTGCAATTCATGGACTCTGAACGTACAATAACGTCGCCATCTTTGTTTTCATGTGTTCGCTCATTACTGGAGTTAATAAATAGCAAACCTCATTTCTCAAACTCTTTGTTTACGTTGCGCGTATTACAGTGAAACGGCCGTGTATAGCATCATAGTTAAAAGAGGCATAAAAGGGAAGCAATATAATAACATTGGCCTCACCGGTAGTACTATTCACCAGAAAACACCGGAAAACATACTAAATACCGGAAAACACCGAGAACACAGGAAAACATCCTAAATATACCGGACAACACTAAAAAGAAAACACCAGAAACCACCTCAAAACATACCGGAAAACATCCCAAAATACATCATTATCAGGAACACACGACGGGCCAGTTTCATGCACTCGTTTAGCAGCCGATTTTGTGCTAACGGGTTTTCGCTAGCTTTACAGAGGAAAATTTGCTAAACACTAGTGGAGTTTTGGCGTAACATTGCAATGCCCGTTTCCAACAACCTGAAACTAAGTCGGCACAGTAACGGCAAGCCCGTGCACCTGGCGCTTAAACAGTGCCATGAAATTGACCCAAGGGGGGAAACAAACTAAGTATTTTTTAGTTGTTTTCTGTATGTTTCGGGGACGTTTTTTGGGGGGTTTCCGGATGTTTTCTGGTATTTAGTATGTTTTGCTTATACGAGATGGACATGTTAAGTGAAGTCGGGTGTAGAGTCTATACACAATGGTACCAAACCGTAGCTAATCGTTAGGAACTCGTGGCAAAAATCGCACAGTGGGAGGCCCGCTTGAGTCGTTTGCACAATTTAGTGCGGTTAAGTCGTTTGCACAAGATAAAATTAATATGTTTCAAGTTGGAAGGAACACACTTTTTTGTTTCAGCTCAAATGTACTGTCCTTAAGAGGACCAAATCTAGAGGTACAATGAGGCTGTTCGGCCAGCAACTGGAGAACAGTACAAATGGTGGTGGGCCAGGCGGGGACAGCAGGCCAGGCGGGGACAGCAGGCCAGACTATGAGAGGGAGCTAGACGGGGACAGTGGCCCCAACGGGGACAGCGGGCCCGACGGAGACAGAGGGCCAGACGGGGACAGTGGTCCCAACGGAGACAGCATGAGCAGCAGTGACAGTGCAAAAAGCAGAAGTGCCTCGAGCCTCGGCGGCGGCGGCTCAGGCCTAGGTTGTGGCGGCAGGTCAGGCCTCGGTGGCGGCGGCTAAGGCCTCGGTGGCGGTGGCTCAGGTGGCAGTGGCGGCGGCTCAGGGCTCAGTGGCAGCGGCGGCTCAGGCCTCGGTGGTGGCGGCGGCTTAGGGCTTAGCGGCGGCAGCTCAGGCCTCGGTGGTGGCGGCTCAGGCCTCTGTGGCGGCGGCGGCGGCTCAGGGCTCGGTGGCAGCGGCTCGTGCCTCGGTGGAGGTGGCTCAGGCCTCGGCGGCGGCGGCTCAGGCCTCTATGGCGGCGGCGGCTCAGGGCTCGGTGGCGGTTCAAGCCTTGGTGGTGAGCACAGAAGCAGCAGCGGCGGGCGTGGCAACGTGACCGGCGCACGCGGCAATATGAGCGGCAGCAGCAGTGACGGTGCAAAAAGCAGAATTGCCTCGAGCCGCGGCAACTCTGTGGCGGCGGCGGCGGCTCAGGGCTCGGTGGCAGCGGCGGCTCAGGCCTCGGTTGTGGCGGCAGCTTAGGCCTCAGCGGCGGCGGCTCAGCCCTTGGCGGCGGCTCAAGCCTCTGTGGTGCTGGCGGCTCAGGCCTCGGTGGCAGCAGCTCAGGCCTCGGTGGCAGCAGCTCAGGCCTCGGTGGCAGCGGCTCAGGCATCGGTGGCAGCGGCTCAGGCATCGGTGGCAGCGGCTTAGGCCTCGGCGGCAGCGGCTTAGGCCTCGGCGGCAGCAGCTTAGGCCTCAGCAGCGGCAGCGGCTCAAGCCTCGGTGGTGCCGGCGGCTCAGGCCTTGGTAATGGCTTAGAAGACAGCACAGATGACGACGACTCGGACAGCATAGGCACAAATGCAGACGACACAAATGCAGACAGCGCAGACGACAACAACGCAGACGACCACACTGCAGACGACAACAGTTCAGACGACAACAGCGCAGACGACAACAGCGCAGACGACAACAGTTCGGACGACAACAGGGCAGACGACAACAGGGCAGACGACGACAGGGCAGACGACGACAGGGCAGACGACGACAGCGCAGACGACGACAGCGCAGACGATGACGCAGAAGTAAACAATGGCGTACAAGCACAGAATGACCAAATTGTCATTCCAGTGATGATGGATGGAAATCAAGCAGTAGATATAATGAATGTCCTTTTAGATGAACAAAGAGCATTCCGCAATGAATTTAACAGGCAAAGTAATTTGCTTCAGGGAATGATCCAACAACTTGCTCCAGGTAACATTTTTAATGTTGTGCAGGGTATTTATTTGAAATTATGGGAACGCAGGGGAAAATATTAATCCTCTTGAAGATTTTGATGGAGCTCTGCCATTGCCCCAACTGGCACAGCTACAGCAACGAAGCTCTTCTTTGCACAATTTTGCAGTACTAATAGCGGGTCGAGGTGTGGACCAAGAGGTGAAAGACCTCAGCTTAATCAGGTGACGCTTGAGAAGGTCCGAAGAAATTTCTTCAGAGTGGTACAAATGCCAGAGGCACTGATGGGCAACCAATGGAAAAATTGTCAAAAGGCAATCGACACTGCCGGCAGAGAAATCCTTCGCCGCCGACGTCTACGCGATGCCCTTCATTAAGATCGCATGAATAGTGTTTAAATATTTTGTGTTTCGCGGTATAATTACAATTTCCGCTGCGTAAACCCACTCACTTTTTTCATTAGCGTGTTGCGTTTAAGCCAATGAAATTAGATTACAAGTTTCTCGTCAACGCCAGTATGTGATTTTGACCCCGCACCAAAAAATTTAATTATTCCAAAATTTAATTATTTTGCCAAAAATGGGGAAATTTAGATGCAAACTACTTCCAAGTGAAACGTTTCCATTTAAGTTGTGCAATCGTGATCTGTGTTTTGCAGCTTTTCTGTTTGCTCTTTCATAACCAGACATCTCCTTTTGTCAATTTCTATGATTTTGTCATCTCAACTTGTTCCTTCAAACACAAGCTACCCGGTATAACTCAATGGAATTGATACTGGCACCAAACCATTTCTGGGCGAGTTTAGAGCCTTAATAATCAGTATCTAAATGGCAGTTTGTGTATGTGTAAAGGATTGTATTTTTCCTGGATTAAATAATGAATAATGACAAAACAAAACCTCACCAAAATTTGATAAATGGTTGACAAAAAACTAGTAATATAATTTCATAGGCCTTAACCATCCAAGGTATCTTAGGTTACCTCAGCCCTAATTTTATCATGTGGTTATCCGTATTATAGGGCTGAGTGAACTTGTCAACATGAACACGATATCTCAAAACATTGAAATCAAAATATGTCATTTTCTCCCCGTGACACACTGATTCCCCCTTGGGACTCGCGCAGACCTAATTGTCAGGCATAACAACTACGCAGGTTCCTGAGGGAAATAACAAGCAACGATGAAGATTCAGCCCACAATTGCAGCGAAAAGAGGAGGCATACTGGGTTATCGGATAGCACAAGACGACGCTCATTGCTGTGTGCAGTCCTGTTCGAACACTTATCCGCACCCGCACCGCGTACGTCCGACCAACCGACTGAAGCGCACACCCTAAGTCTTGAACGTACGCGGTGCGTTCGCGGATAAGTGTGCACACACATACCAGTCTGTGCAAAAAAGCAATGACCGTCGTCCCGAGCAAACCGATAACCCAGTATACCTCATTGTTTCGCTGCAATTGTAGGCTGAATCTTCATCGTGGCTTGTTATTTCCTTCAAGAACCTGCGTAACAAATGCCTGACAAGGTTTGGGTGAGTCCCAAGGCGAATTAGTGTGTCACGGGGAGAAAAACACACATTCTGATTTCAATGTTTTGGGATATCGTGTTCATGTTGACAAGTTCCCTCAGCCCTAATACCATAGTAATACAGATAACCACATGATAAAGTTAGGGCTGCAGGTAACCTCACTTACATCCAAGGTGTAACCTTTACCATGGCTGCAGTATGGCGCTCTAGATCTGACAGCTAGTATCCCCGATGTAATGCATTTCCCGGTGCATAAACCTTCATGAGAATCAGAGAATCTTGTTTTCAACGTCGGCAACCCAATTAGTATCAATTTTATGTATCCGTCTGACGGAAGAAAATAAAGTGTAAAGCGGGCCTCCCACTGTGCGATTTTTGCCACGAATTTCCAACGATTAGGTACGATTTGGTACGATTGTGTATAGAGTCTGTAGACAGTCTCTGGTAATCTCACCAATTCGTATCTAATCGTTGGAAATTCGTGGCAAAAATCGCACAGTGGGAGGCCCACTGTGTTAAGAGGCACAGGCTCGTCAGCAATGCGCGCACCGAACTGTAGTGATGCCCCCACGACGCGTACCAATAGCAATCAAGCCAAAGCTCAAAGAAGAGTTACAACGACTTCAGGATCTCGATGTGATCGAAAAAGTCACAGGCCCGACAGATTGGGTATCAAGCATGGTCACTGTTGTTAGGCCCAGTGGCAAATTGCGATTATGCATTGACCCGCAACATCTCAACATGGCTTTGAAGTGTGAACAATATCCTCTCCCGGTCATTGAGGATGTGCTCCCTCAACTCGCAAAGGTCAAGGTCTTCAGTAAAGCTGATCTTAAGGAGGGATTTCTACAGTGTGAATTAGACGATGAGTCAGCATGCCTCACTACGTTTCAGACACCCTGGGGAAGATACAAGTGGCGTCGTTTGCCATTTGGTTTGTCTCCATTCCCAGAGTTATTCCAGGTGAAACTGGACCAGTGCCTTGAAGGCTTAAGCGGCACACATGTTATTGCAGACGATATTCTGATAACGGGACAAGGAGACACAACGGAGGAGGCCTGCCGCGACCATGATCAAAATATGAGGAACTTTCTTGCAAGATGCAAGGAAGGAACACCAAGCTCAACAAAACCAAGCTTGAGTTCAAGTGTGATGAAGTCACCTTCATTGGTCACCGGTTGACGCAATCAGGACTTAAGCAAGACCCAAACAAAATTGAAGCAGTATGCCACATGGAAACTCCTACATCTGTGGAGGCGATACAGAGATTCATTGGAATGGTGAAGTACCTAGCAAAGTTTTTGCCAGAATTATCACAAATGAGTGAAGCATTACGACGTTTAACGCATAAAGACGTCGAATGGTCATGGACAAAAGAACAGTCAGATGCATTTAAGAGCATTAAACAGTGTGTCACATCTGACCCAGTACTAAGGTACTTTGACCCCACTATCACGACAGAAGGACAAGGTGACCCAGGTAGCAAGCCCATATGGGTATGATATGGGTCCCAAATGGGCCAAATATGGGTCCCACATGGGACAACCCTTATGGGCCCCCAAGGATACTGCACCCAAGATTCAAATGGGACCCATGTGGGCCAACCCAGATAACCCATATGGGACGCATATGGGTCCCATGTGGGTCCCAAATGGGGACCCATATGGGTCCAACATGGGGCAAATCACATGGGTCCCACATGGGGCAAATCACATGGGTCCCACATATAGCAACCCATATGGGCCCCCAAGGATTATGCACCCAAGATCCATATGGGCCCCATATGGGCCAACCCAGAAACCCCATGTGGGGCACATATGGGACCCTTGTGGGTCAACCCAGATACCCCATATGGAACCAACATGGGTCCCATATGGGTATCTGGGTTGACCCATATGGGTCCCATTTGAATCTTGGGTGCAGAATCCTTGGGGCCCCATATGGGTCGGCCCATGTGGGACCCATGTGGGTTTCACACGTGGGACCCATGTGGGTTTTACACATTGGACCCACATGGGTCCCCATTTAGGACCCATGTGGGACCCATGTTGGTTCCATATGGGGTATCTGGGTTGACCCATATGGGTCCCATTTGAATCTTGGGTGCAGAATCCTTGGGGTCCCATATGGGTCGGCCCATTTAGGACCCATGTGGGTTTCACACGTGGGACCCATGTGGGTTTCACACATTGGACCCACATGGGTCCCCATTTAGGACCCATGTGGGTTCCACATGGGGTATCCGGGTTGCCCATATGGGTCCCATTTGAATCTTGGGTGCAGAATCCTTGGGGCCCCATATGGGTCAGCCCATGTAGGACCCATGTGGGTTCCACACGTGGGACCCATGTGGGTTTCACACATTGGACCCACATGGGTCCCCATTTAGGACCCATGTGGGTTCCACATGGGGTATCCGGGTTGACCCATATGGGTCCCATATGAATCTTGGGTGCAGAATCCCTAGGGCCCCATATGGGTCGCCCCATGTGGGTCCCCATTTAGGATCCATGTGGGTGCCACATGGGGTATCTGGGTTAACCCATATGGGTCAGGGTCCCATATGAATCTTGAGTGCAGAATTCTTGGGGCCCCCATATGGGCTCCCACGTGTGGACCCCATATAGGTCAATCCAGGCACACCATATGGGTCCCGCGGATCCCCATATCAAAAAGGTCTTGTGTCGTACGCAAATGAGATATACGTAAATGAACTCAGTTGTTCCAGTCAACAAAAAAAACATTTATTCCGTGATGAGTAGCTCAATGGAGTTACGAGGCCAGAAACCAAATCGAAACAATGTGATGTCCCTACGTGAACCCTGTTGGGTATGAAATGCTATCGAAGTTGGATATGATATGGCAGGTGTCCAAAACACAAGTAATTGATTGATACCGTTAACTGTAAATAAATAAGATAATAATACAGCACTTTAATCAAGTGTACTGTTAAATGTCGTTTACATAATATCCAGTGTGAGCTTTCCATAATTGCCGTTTTGTGTTCGCACCATGCACACGTGTCGTGCTGAAGTATCCAGTTTGTAAGTGCAACGTCAAACGCGGCGCGCGCAACACTGATTTACTGTATATAAGTGTCCATTACGTCTTGATCTTAATCGTGTAATTATAAAACAGCTCCAATTGGAACAGTCAATGCGGTAATTGAGGCGAGCTAGTCATGCTTTTTGCTGAAAGCTACCAGCTTATTCTGAAATTGAGTACGGGAGTTTGTTCCAGTCTCTAGCAGTGTTGGGGACAATTAATCCCTGAAGCTGGGATTTTGAGGGAGAGGGGGTTGTGATTTCTTGTTGAAGTGGCAGTTGGTTCTCTATTAAATGTTAAATTGAAGATGATCATCCAACGGAAGGTCTACATTATTATGGATGATGTTTTGCATGGTGACGAGCCTCCGATTCAGTCTTCTCTCCTGAAGTGTTTGAAGTTGAATTTCCCTCAACATGGCAGTGACGGAACTTTTTCTTCCATAGTCATTCATGATGAAGCTTCAACTCTTTTGATGTTACGGGTTGTATGCGGTTCCCAGACTGAGCTGCAGTATTCAACATGTGGGCGAACTAAACTTTTGTAAGCCTGTACTTTGACTTTGCGAGGAGCATTGCTCAGGTTACGACGAGTGAAGCCTAACATGCGGTTAGCTTTGGAGACAGCTGTATCGATATAGTGTACGTTCCACGTCATCATCGCTTGCATCTCACTGGATTTCCTGATGACTTGCTTTAATTCCTGTCTTTGCGTGCCTGCTGTTACACCCTCAAAATTCCATGCTCCTAAATCCCGTGCATTATCGAGAAAGGATGTCGTGCACATATCTGGACTTCATCTTTTGTCGCATCTGTAGTTTGTTGTATTACGTCTCAGTACCTGAAGTGAAAATTCATCAGTAGAATTACTATAATATATAAACACACTCTTCTTAATATTAGGCTAGATTCTTAAAGGGCGTTCACACTATCGCGGCAAAAATGGCTTTGCGCGCGCCTGTGCCATTGAATTATACAGAAATTGGTTTGTATAGAAACTGGTTTGCCACTTGTGCTCGGCCTTTCGCGACACGCAGCCAATGAGGTATCAGAGAAGCTCCAAATTACCAGAGTTGAAATTTTTTTTTTTGAAAGATCGGTGATTGGGACCTCATGCAATATGCGGTGAGCGCAGCGCGGCAGTGTGATTTTTCCGCAAAAGTGTCAACTCCCCTTAAACTTAATGGCTGAGCTATTTCACACGTTAACGCGCGTAACTTTGATGCACGGCAAATTTACGTGCAAGGGTTGATTCACGTTCACACTTAAGGGGAGTTCACACTATCACGGAAAAAACAGGGTTTTTTTTAGCTGGGTCAAAGTTCGAATTTGCTGAACTTTGACCGCGGTGCGCTGACCTTACCAACGCGCAGCCTACTTCTAGAAGGCTAAAAGTGTTTATTTGACGTTTATATTGGGACGTTATCATTTTTTAAGTTACACTTATAGCCCTTTAACAGTTTAACCCCATTCGCCGTGGTGAAGCATGCTACACGCCCTTTAATGGTCCAAGAACCTGTGTCAAAAATCTTACCCGACATTCCAAATCAGAACACACCATGGAGGTCCTTGTAATCTCAAGACTTCTGTACCCTTGTCATTCTTTTCCCATGATGACTCGAACATCAGAAAAGAACGACAAGGCTACAGAAGTCTTCAGATTACAATCTGATTATTGTGTGTTTTTAAATGTCTGATTTGGAATGTCACGTAAGATTATTGACACAGGTTTTTGGACCATTAAAGGGCGTGTACCATGCTTCACCACGGCGAATAAGGTTAACTTGTTAAAGGGCTAAAAGTGTAACTTAAAAAATGATAACGTCCCAATATAAACGTCAAATAAACACTTTTAGATTTCTAAAAGTAGTGTGAACCGTGCTTTAAGGGGAGTTCACACTATCGCGGAAAAATCACACTGCCGCGCTGCACTCACCAATGGTGACGTCATCACATCGACGGTGGTTACGTAATATGGTGTCAAATTACACAAGATACTGAAGCTGAATTGTTTAAAAATGCTGCATCTTGAGAACTACATGTACAACAGATATTTGTATGATTCCTTCGCACATTAATTAAGAACTTGATGTTCATTAAATTGTTGAACAATTTGTGCACAAAAGTGTGACATCATGATGTCGGATCACAGGTGTCAAATTACCAAAATTTCATAAATTCGTATCTGAAGAACCGTAATAGATACTTGAACAATTCTTTCACAGCATTATAGGTCGAAATGTGACCCCTACTTCCGGTCTAAACCGGAAGTTAACAGAAAATTAGCATTTTGAATGCAAATAGAGCCAATGTGGTAGGGAATTTGACCATAGTTCTACAAATCGAAATGTTCCAACACATGTGCACTTTATGACTATACCAATGACTATACCAATGATGACGTTCACAATGATCATATGCACAGCGGTTACGTAATATGATCTCAAATGATAAAATCTTGAGAACTCTAATAGATATTGGAAAGATTATTTCACCACAGTAAAGAACTTGTTCTTCAGTACAACTTTAAACAATTTGTGCACACAATAGTGACGTCGTGATGAGCTTGACTGTGCCAATAATGACGTCATAAGATTCACAATTTTAGCGTTGAATAGTCAAAGAGTCATGTACTGAGAATTCCAATACTGGCAATCGATAAGTGAATGTTTCTTTTGCAACATCGACCAACTCAAGTTTTCAACCAATTTCAAAAGTGTGACGTCATCATGAGCTCAATGTGCATGTCACCCGATCACCTAGCGTTTGTTAAAAAACAAACGCCAAGCTCTAGTTTCTTATTGAACCTATTATTATGTCATACTTTTCTTAGTTCAGGGGCCCAACAAGTAAATATGTAAACATCCATCAGTATACGAGGCTTATTTTAACTGGCCATTCAATATGTAGCCCATTAATTGCTGCCAGAGTGTATTACAAAAGTTAAAAACAGTTTCGAACCATACTTACGCAGATTATTTTGTTATGTTATAGGCGTTGGAACTCCTTTTTGCCCCACATCAGTACAGCAAGCTGTGTGACCTGCAAAAAATAGCCAAACCTCATAAATAATAGCACGTAGGCCTACTGTTTAACATACATGTACTGCTTTTAACAGGGAAATTACTAGGTCACAATTTATTCATTGTTTTTATTCTGGTAACAAGGTAGCAAATATCCCCATGATCGTATTTATGTGCAACTAGTGTTAGATGGCTGCAGATGGTATAATTTTTCTAAAGATAGAGTTGGCCTACATGATTGGTAATTGTTAAAAAAGGCGATATTTCCACTCCCGACTTAAAAACATTATAAAACGTGCCTTGTAGAAATTTCAGTCACATACATGTACATGTAGATGCAGCAATACTGCAGAAAAATCCATGCATTGTTTTTGTGCATAAATATTTAGTGGTAAAAATCTTTAATAACAAAAAAAACCACCTTCAGTTGAACACTCTTAAGAACTCCTTTATTTTTTTAAAAAAATGACATATTGGTGCTTTTAAGTTATAATGTCCGTGGTTCTTAACAAATTCGATTTTTGTTTTCTCCTAACGAAGCATTTACTTTATTTTAAGGTGGACAAAAATCATTACGTATTTCATGCATCGGCAACCCTGTGAAAAATGCCGTTTTGATACAGCTGTTTTTACGCCTTGCCGTAAGTTCAATTATTGGCGAACCGCCAATAATTCGAAATATTGACAGTAACTATTTGATAACTAAACATTTTTACACATGACAACGGGCACAAGCTGATTATACCGGGACTATGCAGCCTAATCAACTATTAGGAATGATCTGAGGCTCCTGGAAACCAAGTAATATTCGATTGCCCGAATTCGTACGATTTTATCCCGTGCACATTCCACTGAAGCAAAGAAAATGATCTCCCCGCTTCCTCAAAGTATTGTCTCTTTGATTTTTGGACACTTGTGTGCACAGTAAATTTGCATCTTTTTTATATGTTCAATTTGTTGTTATAGATGTTTCCAATGTTAAGTTTGAAAATATGGTTCCGAATAATTATTTGAAAACTGAAAATACACTTTTTCAACTGCACGACGTTTTCTTTAAATTACTCCAAAACTGCATGACTATTGTGATTAAGGGAGTGCATGAAATATACTTGCACTGCCCAGCTGCACTGCTAATAACCACCCTTATTTACCCAGGCTAGCCTTGTGCTATAAAGCTACTTGGCTATCTAGTAAACAAACCACTATAGCCATGCCCCAAGGCCTCATAATGGAGAAACCACAGATGGCTCTGGAATGTCCAACAAGGAGTGGCTCAGTGCACAAAACATGCACTAGTACTAGTAGGCCTACAGTATAGTATGCGCCAACCATGAATTTCAACATGGTTATACGACGCCGAGCAGTATCGTCACATAAAAACACAATTCTTTACAAAAAGTATAGTAATTTGACTCGCTAATTCTCAGTCATCAGTAAGTGCAGATTTAAGAAAATAGGCCTAAAAGAAAATATGAAGAGTTTACTTGGAACATCAGCCACATATGATTAGTATAGCATATCGAGGTATAACATATCGAGGTTATTTTCTGTAAATGATTTCCAAATACCGGTACATAAAAAAGGTCTACCGCCTACCTTTAGGTATCCTGTCAACATAATAAATGAGTGAAAAAGATAAGAAATATATACAGTTATGTGGTTACATTAAGTATTATTGCATACCTGAATGTCTTCGACAAAGAGGGTCCATTCATTCTCTTCTAGTCGATCTATTCTGGTGTTGTTGTGTTCTTGTACGTTTATGGCACGTATGGCAAACGTAGTGCCATGTGTGCCATCTATTCGTGTGTGTAGCAGATTTTAAAACTGGTGAAGCAGCATTTCATACATGTATACTGGCTTGGCATTGGTGGTCGTCTTTAACACCAGCCAATGCAGTCGCTGGAGTCCATTCGAACTTTACACTTTAAGGTCTGCAGGGGTGTTCTGCTGGACCACTCTATTTAATTGCATGGGGGTAATACATTCCAAAGAAAGTTCCTATGGTTACCATCGATCTTTCACCTTTGTGTATGTGTGGAAAGAATACCATATGACACCAACGTTTGTGTTCACTACACATTTCTGAAAAAAAGCTGAATTCGGAACCGACATAATAATTAGACTTAATGCGACACTACATAACATGTATGTACTAGTACTAGTTTCTATACCCCAAACATATTCTCACAAAGGAAATTAGACTAGTATCCTCACGCTTCGACCCACACGACACCAATTTTGGGCTATAGCCCATTCAGTTTTTATATCAAACTTGTGTTCCCCCAATATCCATGTGGGCATGTCAATGTTTCTATCATATGATACCCATATATGGGCCAACTCTTGAGAAGCCCATATGGGATTCCCCGGCCGAGATGTTCCCACATGATCCCCATTTGCGCCAGCCCAGATGAATCCAATATATGGGATTATATACCCATCCCACATAATTCCCGTATGGGCCAACCGGTGGTTTATCCCATATGATTCCCATACAGGCCAGCCCGCTTAATTGATACCATATACTAGGCTTTCCCAGGTTTATCCTACATGATTTCCATATGGGCCAACCTGTGTATATCCCTTATATATGGGCTTGCCCATGTTTATTGCATATGATTCCCATATGGACCAACCCGTGTAGATCCCATACGGGCTTTCTCATGTTTATCCCATACGATTCACATACGGGCTAGCCCTAGTAGATCCAATATAGGCTTTCCCAGGTTTATCCCACATGATTTCCATATGGGCCAACCCGTGAAAATGCCCCATGTGATTCCCATGGGAATCCCATGGTGTCCCATGGGTAACCCATGGGACACCATGGGAAACCCATTGGGTTATCAAAAACACCACGTAAGTTAAAGGGATCCCCATGGGATAATTCATGGGAATTTGATGGACTGCATGGGAATACCATGGGAATTTGATGGGCGGCATGGGAATACCATGGGAATTTGATAGACGGCATGGGAACACCATGGGAATTTCCTTAACAGCATGGGAACACCAAGAGAATTGGACAGACAGCATGTGAACACCATGGGGCTTTTCTGAACAGCATGGGAATTATTTAAACTGCATGGGGACACCATGGGAATTATCTGAACAGTAAGGGAACACCATGGGAATTATTTAAACTGCATGGGAACACCATGGGAATCATCTGAACAGTATGGGAACACCATGGAAATTATTTAAACTGCATGGGAACACCATGGGAATTTTCTGAACAGCATTGGAACGCCATGGGAATTTATTAAACTACATGGGAACACCATGGGGATTGTGTAGACAGCATTCTCTACTGAAAACGACCTATTCAAACCAATTTAATTTTGAATTGGAATGTACTGAATTGGTTTCAATTGGTCTGTTATTCCTCCTGTCAATGTTTTCCTCCATTTGGTATTTCCAATTGGTACTCAAATGGTTTCAATTGGTCTGTCATTCCTTCTGCCAATTGTTTTCGTCCAATTGGAATTTCCAATTGTACTGAATTGGTTTCAATTGGTCTGCATGTTATTCCGGCCTCCTGTCAATTAAAAAAAAAAAAATGACAGCACCTACAGATATGACAAAATGTAGCAACCAGTCAAAATTATTTGCCTTTTCAAGCCAAACCTATTATTTAATCATTATTATTATGGCAACATTTTTATATGCCTGTATTTTATCGAAGTATATTAACTGTTTACTAGACAGGGAACCAGTCTAGTAGGACAGAAAACCAGTTTATTCTCTCCTGTTTCAGTTTCACGACCGCGCGCGCGAAGCATAACGGTTATATCTGCATGAACGGGACATTTTCAACACGCGAGTAAATTTTCCCTCTGAATTATTTACCAACTTTTGAGGCGAATTTACTTGTTCCATGCCTAACACGAACGTCCTGTGATTTCCTTGTGAAATTGTAACTTTGTAAGTACCACTTCAAAGAGCTGATGATTGTATCAAAAGAGTGAAATTTTGACCGTTTTGAACCCGAGACGAGTGCTCGAGAACTCCCCCACGTACGTGTTTTGATGCTCGCCTCGTGCACGAAACCGTTGTATGCTACATGTACAAATCCTGCACAACATTTCGGCGCCGGGTACGGGTACGTCGTTGTTGTTTTTCGCCGAGGCCACTGTAGGCACAAGTCTACAAGTCTACAGTCTGCAGTGCATTCAACGGGAAATGGACTTTGTACGTGTAGGCCTACAGCAACATCGAAAAAGTGATTTTTGCCATCTTTTTGCACCGACGTTTTGAGAGTTTTGCAAGTGTTTTGAACCACTACTGCACACGGGCAACCATCACCGATCCTGCCCGCAAGTATCAACAGTTTCTTGTGTTGGATAACTTTTGACAACTACGCTCTGGTGACCGTGTTTTGGGGCTACAATTTGTCCCAGTCGCGAGCCTTTTGGCTTCACCGTTGCATGTATGCAGCAGGTTTTTGCTCGCCGAGAAAAGATTACTCCTACGCTTATATTCACGGTTAAGTCACGAAACTTTCAACCAAGAAACTTTCAAGAAACTGACTGTTTAAGAGACAACATATGTCAGTCTAACTTTTGTGAGAAAGCACTTGCAGTGATTTATGCAACTGCTCGCTGTACTTTTGATATATTGTGATTATCTGACTGCTTACAACTGTACAACAAAGCCTTTAGACTTAACCTGTTTTATATCAGATAGGTGTCTCATCGTTTGATTTCTTGAACATGGTTCACAAAAAGTAAAATGTAGGGGATCTTTTTCTGACAATATATATCTGTCTTTTCTCTTGACCATTTAAACAACAAAAGCAACGTGCACACATAATAAAAGACCTGTTTGGGGTTTTCCGCACACAGCGGACTTAGCATATTATTAAAGATTAGTTCTCGGTGTTAATAGCAACGGTAACAAACACCACATGAGTTTATTTTTGTGCGATTGTCACGAATTTTCTACGATTGGTTACGATTGGGTACGATTGTGTGTAGAGTCTATAGGCAGTCTCCGATAATCGTACCAATTCGTAGGAAATTCGTGGCAAAAATCGCAAGAGGTATTTTTTGTGATAAATTAACAACTGAAGTGAAGGTGGTTTTTAAAAATGTCTGTGCACCCATTTGTTTCTTTGTTACCATTCGCTTAACACAAAAACCATGCAAGCATGGATGCATCTACGGTACATAAGGCTGAAATTGCTGCGGATTTGCAAACATTCTCCTTTAGATACATGTACACTATGTTGTGTGTTGTCTCATTCTGCAAATTTCTAAGGACATCAAACACAGTTGCATATTTGTTTCCTATTGTGTACGAATTTAGACCCAAACCAATCACAAAAAGAGAACTTGTATTTAGCATGTTTTGATATTGCAGTACTTTTCGTATTATTATTGAAAATCATTTAAATAAATTGTACATTTTGAACTTAAGTTTTCCTGTTATTGAAATTATCTTCCTGACAGGTTTCTGTTGAACAAGAATTAAACTACAGTATGGGAAAATGCGGTGCATGGGACAAAGCCCATGGGGTGCATGGGACAATATAAAGCATTGTGAGCATGGGAAATTTCCCAAACGAATTCTGAAACCCATGGGGAAAACCCCCATGGGGAAAACCCCCATGGGGAAAAAGCCCATGGGGAAAAAGCCCATGGGGAAAAAGCCCATGGGGAAAAAACCCATGGGAAAAAAACCCATGGGAAAAAAAACCCAATGGGGAAAAAAAACCCATGGGAAAAAAACCCATGAGAAAAACCCCATGGGAAAAAAACCCATGGGAAATACCCCATGGGAAAAATCCCATGCTACATGGTGGCCAATTCAACATGGTGTCCCATGGGATATTTTCCCATGGGAATTCCATGGGACATTTCTGTAAGGGATATCCCATATATGGGCTTGCGCATGTTTATTCCATATGATTCCCATATGGGTCAACCCGTGTAGATCCCATATCGGTTTGTCCAAGTCTATCCCATATAAATCCCATGTGGGCCTACCCATATAAATCTCATGTGGGTTTGTCCTTGTTTATCCCATATGATTCCCATATGGGCTGAACCGTGTAGATCCCATACGGGCTTTCCCAGGTTTATCCCATATGATTCCCTTATGGTCCAGCCCGTGTATATCCCTTATATATGGGCTTGCCCATGTTTATTGCATATGATTCCCATATGGACCAACCCGTGTAGATCCCATATGGGTTTGTCCATGTCTATCCCATATAAATCCCACGTGGGCCAACCCATATAAATATCATGTGGGCTTGTCCTTGTTTATCCCATATGATTCCCATATGGGCTGACCCGTGTAGATCCCATACGGGCTTTCCCATGTTTATCCCATATGATTCCCATACGGGCTAGCCCGCGTAGATCCAGTATACGCTTTCCCAGGTTTATACCACATAATTTCCATATGGGCCAACCCGTGTAGATCCCATATATGGGCTTGCGCATGTTTATTCCATATGATTCCCATATGGGTCAACCCGTGTAGATCCCATATCGGTTTGTCCAAGTCTATCCCATATAAATCCCATGTGGGCCTACCCATATAAATCTCATGTGGGTTTGTCCTTGTTTATCCCATATGATTCCCATATATGGGCTGAACCGTGTAGATCCCATACGGGCTTTCCCAGGTTTATCCCATATGATTCCCTTATGGTCCAGCCCGTGTAGATCCCATGTGGGCTTGCCCGTGTTTATTCCATATGATTCCCATATGGGCCAGTCCGCGTAGATCCCATATGGATATGCCCATGTTTATCCCATATGATTCCCACATGGGCATACCCGTGTATATCCCATATGGGTTTGTCCATGTCTATCCCATATAAATCCCATGTGGGCCAACCCATATAAATCCCATGTGTGCTTGCCCCCGTTTATCCCATATGATTCCCATATGGGCCGACCCGTGTTGATCCCATTTGGGCTTGCCCAGGTTTATCCCACATGATTCCCATATGGGCCAGCCCGTGTATATCCCATTTGGGTTTGCCCAGGTTTTTCCCATATGATTCCCATACTGGCCAGCCCAGGTAGATCCCATATGGGGTTGCCCGGGTTTATCCCATACAATTCACATATGGGTCAGCCCAGCTATATTTCATATGGGCTTGCCCAGGTTTATCCCATAAGAATCCCATATGGGCCAGATCGTATTAATCCCATTTGGCCTTGCCCAGCTTATCCCACATGATTCCCATATGGGCCAGTCCGTGTAGATCCCATATGGGGTTGCCCGGGTTTATCCCGTACGATTCCCATATGGGTCAGCCCAGCTAGATTTCATATGGGCTTGCCCAGGTGTATCCCATAAGAATCCCATATGGGCCAGATCGTGTTAATCCCATATGGGCTTGCCCAGGTTTATCCCATATGTTACCCATACGGGCCAGCCCGTGTAGATCCCATATGGGGTTGCCCGGGTTTCTCCCGTACGATTCCCATATGGGTCAGCCCAGCTAGATTTCATATGGGCTTGCCCAGGTGTATCCCATAAGAATCCCCTATGGGCCAGATCGTGTTAATCCCATATGGGCTTGCCCAGGTTTATCCCATATGTTACCCATACGGGCCAGCCCGTGTAGATCCCATATGGGGTTGCCCGGGTTTATCCCGTACGATTCCCATATGGGTCAGCCCAGCTAGATTTCATATGGGCTTGCCCAGGTGTATCCCATAAGAATCCCATATGGGCCAGATCGTGTTAATCCCATATGGGCTTGCCCAGGTTTATCCCATATGTTACCCATACGGGCCAGCCCATATGGACACCCATTTGAGGAAACCCATATGGGCCCAATATGGAATACATATGGGTTTGGCAATGCCCAGATAGCCCAGGTATTTCCCATATGGGCCCCATATGGGCTTGCTACCTGGGGATGCATCGGAAAAAGGCCTTGGATTTGCATTGCTTCAAGGAGGCCAACCTATCACTTACGCGAGTAGAGCACTCACACCTGCGGAAACGAGATATTCACAGATAGAAAATGAAGTACTGGCTCAAGTTTTTGGGCTAGAGCGCAATCACCAATACACCTATGGACGGAAGGTAGTGCTTTGGACAGACCATAAGCCACTGGTCTCCATAAGTCGCAAACCACTAGCAGCAGCCCCAAAGCGTCTTCAACGCCTGCTTATCAGACTGAAGCAATATGATGTGGACGTTTTCTACAAACTTCATCTTAAGTGGCTGGCCAGATCAAAAGACGGACTTGCCAGCCGAGGCCCGCCCCTACTTCAGTATCCTCGATGAACTTACACACCAGAACGGTATCATCTTTCGTGGTACTCGCTGTGTTATTCCAAAGTCAGCGAGACCTCGAGTGCGTGAACGCCTGCATAATGCGCACACTGGAGTACAAGGCACGCTCAAGAGAGCACGAGATTGTGTCTGTTGGCCAGGTATCACACATGACATAACAGACTACATCTCTTCCTGTGAAACCTGTAACAAATATCAACCACGACAGCAGAGAGAACCCCTCATATCGCATAACGTACCACAGCGACCCTGGCAGAAAATCGGCATAGACTTGTGCACAGTCGATAACATGAACTACATGTGCAGTGTGGACTATTTCTCCGACTATTTTGAAATAGACAGTCTTCCGCATAACAAAGATGCAAAGGCTGTCATCAAACGCCTCAAACGCCAGTTCGCTTCACACGGCATACCGGACACACTATACTCCGATAATGGACCACCGTTCAGCTCGAGGGAATTCGCTGAATTTGCAAATGAGTACGAGTTTGACCACGTTACCAGCTCCCCAGAGTTTCCCCAGAGCAACGGCAAAGTGGAAAGTGCCATCAAAATTGCAAAGAGACTCATTCGCAAAACAAATGACAGTCACGGAGACATATGCCTCGCTCTACTAGCTTGAAGAAACACCCCAACGGAAGGCATGACTAGCTCCCCAGCCCAACGCCTGTATGGACGCCGTACTAAAACTAACTTGCCCACAAAGTCGCAACTGCTGAAGCCCTCACAAAACAGACATGTCAAAGCACTTCCCAATCTCCAAGCAGGAGACACGGTCCGTCTCCTTCCCAAAGCCAATGCCAAAATTTCGGGAAAAGCCCAAGTACAGGAGAAGGTCAACAGATAAAGTGATCACCGAGAATGGTCGTGAGTACCGCCGTAATCGGAAACACCTCAGGAGCACTCAGGAAAGTTTTATCCCACCAAGAGAGCCAAACACTCCCACTGAGGAGCCAATACCGGATAAACCAAACAGCCACGCAATACAAGCGAACACACACACAGAGCAACAAAACGCGAACCGACACGACACAGCACGCGAGAACGGAAACAACCAAGTTATCTAAAGGATTATGTGACTTGAACTCAGAACACAAACTTTTCAGTCTCAAATCATCAAGTACATGTTTATGGACATCCTTTTATTACATAACTCTATTTGTCTAATGTGTTAAATGTTTTATTGTAATTTCTTAAAGAGAAATTAGTGTTACTAAGGAACAGTTTTAAAGCAAAGTTTTTCTGTTGTTTTAAACCTTTTAAAGAAGGAAAGATGTTACGATACTGTTATATCGTTATAGCGCCCTCAGTGTTAGTCACATGTGTTGTATGTTATTTGGGGTCGCCATCTTTTGAAGCGTGAATGACATGTAGAATAAACCACATAGTCAGTTCCAGTAAATCATTCTCTAATGAAGTGATTTCATTAAGCAGCATACAACAAAACATAACAGTGAGATTACGTCGACTGGTAGGGGGCCTTGACTTACCGAAATTAAGGGCCTTAATGTTTCCCCTTTTTTATACGCCTACATCATTGAAAGTGTTCAGGTAGCGTTTGATGTCATCATAGGCCTATGTCTTTGAAGAAAAACATAAGTAAAACTGAGTGTGCGAAATTTGGGGTTTTGTTTTTTATTGATAAGTTTGTCAATGTTGTTTTAGACCCGTAAACAGGTCTCGGTAAACCTACCGGCACGACCAGTGGTAGGTTTATTGAGGCCCCTTACGGGTCTGACATGTCTGATTTGGTATAGATGCCAAAATGTTATATGTATCTCTTTATAAATTTGGGTATTTTTTCGTATAGCCTACATGATTTAGCAAAGATTTTAAGGACATTACCTGCTTGAGTCAACAGATAATCCAATTCTAAGTATACTTTCCACATTCACTTTTATCGCAAATGTCGCCTTAAAAAAAAAAAAAGCGTTTTCTTAAAATACTGCATTCAGTTGGGGCACAAGATGACACTTGCACTTGAAATGAAATTCTGAGAATGTAAAACACATCATTTCTACCACTTAAAATAATTTTGAGCATTCGAAATGTATCTCACCTCGCAAAGAATATTTTTCTCGGTCTAAAGCAAACTTACGAGCTGCCAAAGATCACAGGCACAATCATTGACACTTGCAACTTGAAATGAGTGTGCCAAGTTTTATCAAAATCTGAGATGGTCGGATTTGAAATGGAAGGACCCGAAGGCAGTTTGACTTGACTTGAGACCCAAGTAGAGGAAGACTTATTTCAGATAACAAAATGATTTGGACTGACTTGGTCAAGCTTGAGCTCAAATACAGGTCAGGGTCTAAGTTGGTCCTGGGTCCTATTTCACAAAAGTTAAAAACATTCTTAAGTGGATTTAGGAACAATAAAATTAAATTTAGGAATGTTTCTAAATGGGCTTTATGAAATTGGACCCTGGTCTAACTTTGACTCACATCTCCCATTTTATTTAGGCCATTCCCCCAGGCCTGTATAATTTCCCTTTTTAAAAATTCCTTTTCATGATATTCCAAGAGGACCGTATTGCCAACTAAAAGTAGAACTGCTTCTGGAGGCATTACATGATCCTGATCAACTGAAGAAGCATTTCCGTTTGAATGAAGGTGCTTTTCATAAACTGAAGACACTTATCTCCACTAACATTCATCACGGCTGGGATGAAGAGATTCAGCTCTTGTGCTTTCTCTTCTGGTTGGCCTGTGGAGCTGCATACAGGGTTGTGTCAGCAGCGATAGGGGTACCACGATCCACTGTGTGTGACATTGTCCACGGTGTATTGAAGAAAGTGCTCAATATCATCAAGACTGTCATCAAGTTACCCACGGAACATGAGTGCCTGAACATTACACATGGCTTTAGCCAATTGTCAAAGACGAATTATATTGACAAGGCTGTGGGAAGTATTGATGGCACACACATTAAGATCATGCCTCGAGATGACCAGAGAGAAGATTATATCAACCATAAACTCTTTTACTCAATAAACCTGCAGGCTGTATGTGACAACAAAGGCGTCTTTCTATATATCTTTTCAGGCTACCCAGGTTCAGTGCATGACTCGCGTGTGTTGAAATGCAGCCCCTGTATAGACATATTGCATATCCACCTCCAGGCTTTTACATAATCGGGGACTCGGCTTACCCTTGCTCCATACGACCTCTGACAATACTGACCCCATACAAACAAGCAGAAAACAATCCAGTCCAGGCAAGGTTCAACTACCACCTCAGCAGTGCCCGCACTATAATAGAGAGAGCCTTCGGAAGAATGAAAACCAGATGGAGGAGTGTGTTCATTAAGACACTGGAGGTAAATTGATATGTTTGTGAAAAACAAGGCAGTGGTATCTTGGTCTTTCCACAGTAAAGGTGGCATTTTGGCAACACAGACCATATTTTCGAGGAAATATCGTACCTTTGTCTGGTCTCAAAATAAAAGAAATAGGTTTAACTTGTTCTAAAGATATAACTTAGGTCCAAAAAGGGTTACAAATAGTGTGACAACATGCCTTTCTAAAACCATGTGTACAAAATTCCAATACATGCTTGTAACTGGGATGGACACTTAGTTTTTACATTTTAGGCCGTCCCGGTTACGAGCGTATATTGTAAATTTGTACACAGGGTTTTTAGAAAGGCATGTTGTCACACTATGTGTAACCCTTTTTGGGCCTAAGTTATCTCTTCAGAACAACTGAAACTTATTTATTTTATTTTGAGACCAGACAAAGGTATTTTCTGGAAAATATGGTTTGTGTTGCCAAAATGCCCCCTTTACCGTCTTTATTTAAAATTAAATACATGTGCAGTGTTCTCAACTGGTCCAAATTTTGTCCGGGCGCGCCGATGTTGCTCATCGGGAGGGGGCGGGGGGGGGGGGGGGGGGGGGGGGGGGGGCGCACGACTCACGCACCCGGCCGTACGTTGCGGCACAGTGTTTGGCATGCACCGCCCTCAAGAGGCCGGTCAACAACTTCGCCTCTTGAGGGCACTGTTCAACAAATGCATGCTACTGTCATGGCCGTTATCGATGCGGATTTGGGTCGCCGATCCCATAGATGTGCGTGGAAAATGAACGATATTGACACCAGTGGCTACACCAGTGCATAGTGTTTTAGCGGAGACATTTATTATTTTTTTGTTCGGGTGGATACGTTTTTTGTCCGGGCGGCAGTGGAGAACACTGATGTGCTGTTGTAAAGTTGGAAATATGTACAATAATGTATACGAATGTTAAAATGAATGTGCTATAAATGGGAAAACATGGTGTCATAAAGCACTAAGTTAAATGCAAGCGGGGCCCGGGCACTATTACTGCCAGTCTATCTATTGCATTTCGAAAATTTGGACAAAAATATACCGAAATTTTGAGTTTTAACAAAGAATTATATGATCAACGAGCATAATCTTGTTAAAGGGGCCGTCCATAAAGTAATTTAATTTGTGCATTAAGTGTCAACTTTTTGGACCACCACCCCCCTCTCCCGGTACGCAAAATTGTGCAAAGTCTATGATGTCATCTATTAACTAAAATAGTTTGGGCATGCATTGGCTTTGACCCCTTCCCCACCGCCCCCTTTACTTCCGCGTGTACCTACTTTTAATATCGATAACCCCTTGCTTCGTTAACTATTTTGCCACTGATAGGTGACTATGCGTTTCCCCCATTCTGCTCTCACACGTGTCTTCCTTCTACCCCACATAAATTAGCATTGATAACTGTGAATCATTGATTAGAAATGGAGTTTTAATAATCATTTGGTATCCGGACAAAAGAACAATTTACATATATTTTAATGATGTTTATATTTTAGATTTCACCAGTTATAGCTCCAGATGTTGCTGCAGCTTGTGCCATTATGCATAACATCTGCATAATGGCCGGGGATGAATGGGGAGAGGAAGTGGAGGAAATAGCTGAGGCAGATCTTCCCATTGATGACCAGCCTGCTGTGCCAAGACAGGAATCTGGAGAACCATTGAGAGCTAGAATTGCTGCACAGATATCTGCACCACTGGATCAACCCCAGTACCTTCGTGAGCATGATTACTTCTAACTTCTAGTTCGGATTAATTAATGGTGGCAATAGGGCTATAATGGTAGCAATGAGGTTATAATCCAGGAATTTTATCAAAAAATTGAGCCAACTTCACACAAATTGCAACAAAAAGATACCATACTAAATGTACACATCAGTAATTGGTTTAGCTTGCGTCGGGAAGAATGAATGTTAATTAGGGTTTGTTTTGCCCTTACCCGACGCATATCAGCACTGTATACTCAGTGCCTTCCCGAGACACTATGATAAACTTCATAGAGGGATTCGAACCCACGACCTCCTGCAAACTCGACCACCGAGCTAGCTGGTGTTGAATGGCCGGCTGGAATCATTTAGCAACGGGGAATTAATCAGTAATTGGTTTAGCTTCTCGGGAAGGCACTATGAGTATACTAGTGCTGATATGCGTTTGCTAAGGGCAAAACAAAACCTAATTAACATAAATGTACACAGTAAAAATCGAGAAACCACCCCTCCCACCCCCCCAAAAAAAATTTGCTGCCTCTTGCGTTAAGTTCATCTCAAATTTTGTTCGAAATAAGGCGCAACCGATGCGCGTCACAAAAAAATACGCTTAAAATCCTTATGCATGTGATAATTTGTAGGAAGTGGGGTCATTTGAACGTGACCATGTAGAGACAATATACATTATACAGGTGTACTTATTCAAAAAGTAGGCGAGATATGCCACTGAACCTTAAAGAGGAAGAATCCCCCTTGACGAAAATCCAGCATTTAGGCTTTTTTCGATAGTCCAAACATCCCTCTTGCCGACGTGGATTTTAATTATTTTTTAATTGTCGGTTTTAAGTGGATAAATTGCAAGCAAAAGTGCGCTTTTCGAAAATGAGATTTTCGCGATTTCTGAAACGCTCATTAGGTATTCATGATATGCGCGTGACCCCGTGACGCAATCCTGAGAAAGAGAAGTCAACACGATAGTTAGCTCCATACGTTTACACGCAAAAAACTTGGAAAACCGCTCTTTTAGATGGTGTTTTTTGAAGAATTTTGTTGTTCCAAAAAGCCAGAGATATGCCCAGTAGCTGCGTGGTTGCATGTTTTACCAGACACTATGAAAAAAAAAGAGCAGAAAGATTTTCTTTTCTATTACCAAGAGAGAGAAAAATGAGTCGCTCATTCTATAACTTGTAACGGCCGATGTTCAAACACGTGAAAAATACGCCCTCACGGGACCGTACACAGACCGCTGTGAATGCCGTTCGTTCCGTGACAAAACCACCCGTCGCTATGCACCAGTATTTACTTCAAAAGAGCTTCACTGTGAGCCACAATTTCATCGTTTTTTTTTACAAAACAGGTAATAGTAGATTGTTGTCATATTACATGAAGTGTTTTTCACGTTTGTATTTTGAATTACAAGGACAAAATAGGCATGATAAACATTCACTTCGTGTATTTTCCATTCAATACTGCACAGACCGTTTTGTATGTTTCTCAGGATGAGGTCAAAACCCTGTTGATAAACAAGCCAAGTGACCTCGAGCGTTTCAGAATTTGGGTGAAGAGGGTCGGAACTGCTTTACGTTTTAAGCAAAAGCCTGTCGATTTTTTTTTGAAAAACAAGTTGTGATGGTGTTGTAGACACATATACCTCCATGATAAACAGAAAAACTAAAAAAATGTGGAAGGGGGGATTCTAGCTGTTTAAAAGTAATTGTTATCAGACCGAAGGCAGACTGTTAGTTTCAAACTTGCAATGTTTTAATCCTTTCAGTTCCTAGTCCTGCTAAAATGCAGTAAAGGTAAACTCATGAGAGCACTGTTAATACATCTTAATTTCGCAAGGGTCTTTGCTGCACACCGAGTTCCACAAAACCCTTGCTGCATCGAGTTGAGCTAAGCTGTATTTTAGGGCCCCGGGCTGTTCGACCAATGAGAGACAAGGGTTTTTGACCTGGCACTTTTGACCCTAATATCTTAATGAAGCCGTTTTTTAATAATCATCTCGCGCGTTGTTATTTCGCATTATCTAGCTGCAATTACCAAAATTTGTATGGGGAGATCTTTTTATGTACATGTATCTTTCGCTAAAAGTTAAAACGAAGTTCATCTGAATAAAGATATGCCTACGTATATATTTAAAAAACGTCCTTACAGTAACTGTTCATTTAAACATTAGCCCCACCCCTCTAGTAAAAGTGGACCCTACCACTAAACGGAGCGAGGCGGGTGATTGGCTCTTGCTGTTGGCAAGAGCGTCCGTAGCTATGATGCAATTTTGAATGTCGCGCTAGTGCCCTTTAGTATATCGGCACCGCGATGACCGAACAACATGCGCGGTACGTGATTGGTCAGTTGCGATCACTGTCCCTTGCTAATCAATATTCATATATATTCCTGAGTTGTAGCTCAACTTGTTTCAGCAAGGTTTTTTGTCGAACTCGTACGGTGGAACAAATACTCTTGCTGCAGGAAGATGTGTTAATACAACATTGTGTTTAAAACAAGGACATTGTGGATCCCAATTTCTTGTTCTTCATTGTTCTCATTACCGATAATACAAGGTTCCTGTTATACATGTTATAGCAAGGTAATCTGCAATATTAACAATGTTTGAATGTGTAACATTTAGTTTGTATCTCATCTGGGTAATTACGTATACATAAACAGTTATTTTGTGCTTTTTAGCTACTGTTTTTATTTAAACAATTTGGGTCTACAGGAAAAAAAAGAAGATTTATTACAAATTTAAACACCACTGTTGAATTCCATGCTTTGAGCCAAACAAACTTGGGGTCCAAATTTCATGAAATATCAGCAGTACTACAATGTACACACTAGCACTGAAAAAATGTGCCGAGCTAAAGGCAGATTTGCTTGCTAAAACCCCATGTAATATTACATGTAATATTTTGATAATATTTATTGAAATGAGCGAGTCTCTATTTATAGTATCTGTTTTCAATACTGGATATACTTTGCAATCAGATGATGATCATTTGCAAACAATTTACTTAGAAGCCCACCACATACTAAAGGCCAAGAAATAAATACATGTGTTCCCTATTACATTAAAAACATATTTTTTTATTATGCTTAATAATTTTCATCCAAAAATTTTAGGGTGGGATGACGGTCAGTAATTGTTTTACCACTTGCACATTGAAAATATACATGTACAAGAGTGAGCCACTTTTTTCATGCTTTGAACACTACCTCCATGCTTTGAAGGAGTAACAAAATAAAGGCGATGTACAAAAAAATTAGGTTTTAGGTACATGTAGGCACAATGTATTTTTTTTCTATTGATTTTTGAGCAAAAATATATAGGTTCTGCATGTTTTTCTAGGCTGGGGCGGGTAATAGGAAACACTGCTATTTATTATCTTGGCCTATCATTAAAATTACTTAGTTGGCTTGCATCTGGGTGGTCCGAAATAGCTCTGTGTACAGGCCGTACGATTCAGGCTTCGCACACTTTCTGTACACTCTGTACATGTGTGGTCACGTGCACAACCAGTACGAAGTGAGTAACGGAATGAATACACATGTACATACGTAAGCGACCAACTGAGTACGAAGAGACAAATTTAGAAAATGTCACGAACGATACAACCATTTTTCTTGTTTTCTTCCCATGGGTAGAACAACAAGCAAACCGTCTGAGTGCGCCCTCTAGCCTTTTATGCTCTATGGTTTCCACCAACCGTTGCACGAAACGTACAGTTCTGTGCCTGGTACCAGATTCGTATATTTATTTTCTTTTGAGAGGAGACAAAGGCCATTGCATAGAAATATGATCCTGTTAAGGGGAAAAATCCAGTATTGAAAACATACTCTTAAAAACACATGTACATGTAAGTGGAACATATGTATTGATTGGAATGTACTTGTGTGAATGGCAACTTTTATTTATTGTATTTTTCATAGCATTGTGTTTGAATTAATATAAACATTAAACAAAACTCTTTGCATTTTTTTTGGTGTGTTTGTGTCAAATCTGTTTTTTTTAGTGTTCATTATCCTTGTTATTTCTTGTTTCCACCGCGGCTACAAGCCTGCCCATCAAACCCAAGAGATCATTATTTTGTTGCGTAATTTTTTCCTCCTGTTGATTGAGCTGCTTGGTTTGCTCTTTCATCAAATCAAGAACCTCCTGTTGAAAATTCAATTTGCTTCTTTTTACTGGAGGAGGGTCATCAACAGCAGTACTGCTGCTATGGCCAGAGAAATCTTCCATTGACGGGACCAGGCTTGGGGGGTTCATTATTGGTCTGTTGCCAATGACTTTATCCACTTCTTCAAAGTATGGCCATGTGATGGCACTGTCATCGTCGTCAACTTCTGTACCCTTGCCTGTTGGGGGGAGGGGGGGGGGGGGGGGGGGGGGGGGGGGGGGGGGGTGCTTCAATTCCTAGTAGTGAATACAAACTGGTAGGTGACACTTGTCTATTTTATTATGAAAACAGATGGTACATGTACACCATTATTAGCCTTTTGGAAGTATGGCAGGCACAATAGAAGGCCGTTGTTTAATTTGAAGAAAACACAAAATAACTTTTTTGGCCAACCAGTCTGTCTAACATAAATGTAATTCATGTTTATGGAAAGAAATACATTAAAAAAAAAATACCCAACTAAAATTGCACCCTCTTATTCTGTTTCGCCATACTTCAAGAATGCTAATGTACACACACATATATGTTCAGGTAGACAAGTTGAAGTTCAGGGGAAATGTGCGGTTTCATAAATTTAAAAGTAGGGATGGGACATTTAACCGGTTAACCGAAAGAAAATTAAAATCGGTTTTGCTGAAACTCAATTTTAAAGAATTTACGTGTAATGATTCCCCACATTTTCCACTGTCTGCAATGAAGCCAACACCAAAAGAATTAAATTCCATGAATGTACTAATGCAGATGGCATTATTACAATCCCCAAACAGATGCTAAAATGGAAACATATTACCTTGTATTTTGGGACCAAATTGTTCCATTTTTTGCGGCCTTGGTCTGGAGTGACCTTATCACAGAGTTCCATCTCTGTGAGTATTGCACTGTGTGTTCGCAATAGATACAATTATCCAAATGTATTAGGACAATTCCATGGTAACTCATGTGACACTTAGCGACAGGGAACTGCGTATGCAGTTGTAAGTGTTTGTGTACCGGTAGTTAAAGTGCACTGTTCGGAAAATTGCTATTTTTCTTTAAGAAAATGACAGGCAAACACCAAACAAAGTATAAAACCTAATAATAATATTTGGATAAAAAGAAATGGTATTTTGTTCGTATACATTGAACAAAGATTTTAAGGAATTTGCCAAGTTAAGAAAATCCTGGGTGTCCGTGATGAGGCATGATGATTGACATGCATGTCCCAAATATCATGATATGCGCGCACCAATTCTTAAATTTTACCCCAAAAAAATGATTTTTCCATCAAATCTGCACTAACTTAGGCTAGAGTATGCTTGAAGAGTCATTTTAAAAAATCTGATTAACTTCTCAACATTGTAGGCCTATGCTTTGCTACTTACACTTAAAAGTTGTTGTCTCGGGCTCAGTCATTGCAGTTGCAGTGGCAGTTGCATCGTTATCGGACGCCATTTTGCTAAGTTTACGTACCAATTTTATAAAATCAAAAATGGCGCCAGCGCAGCCACGACGAAGTCACCTTTTTGTGTGGCTTGGTATTTCTGACGTTTTAAGCCACAGCTCCATCCACAGCCGAATTTCGGACACTCCTCCAAAATGGCCGTCCTTGGCAACACCATAGCAACGGCCAAAGACGCAGCCACAGCCAGTATTTCGGACACGGCCTTATTTCAGCCGTGAGTTATTGGTCGTCGGTGTTGTTAATTGTGGCATATTCGGCAACTAAATCAACTATACGGCATTAGCTTAACTATAAACTTTATTATCTAGATGACGAAGAAGGAGATGCGGTTTTAAAAATAGGAGAAAAAACACCAATCCGACCGCCCGAGTTATTGTTATTGGGTTATAAGTCCAGAGGAGACTGGGAGACAACTTCTTGGACCAGATTTGGGTTCAAGAGAGATTGATGGTCGTCAGACGAGGTTGGGATGTTGGATGTTGACGATAAACGCTGGTGACTGATGGCGAGGGGTGCTGATTGTTTGACCGTACAAACCAGTACGCATTTATAGATTTCTAGATGCAATGGAATGTTATCTTTCTGAAACAAACAATCCGTGTGCTGCGTTACTATCACTTCTCCATCACATTTTCTTAAGAAGACTGCATGAAGTCTTTGAGCGAAAACATCAGTAAGTTGCTTTAGAGTTCGATCTTTACTAAATGACGATGCTTTCCACGTGTTGGAGGTGTTTAGAAACAGAAACAATACGAATCAAACGCTAAGAAAAAATGATTGTTTCTACAGTAATGCATAATGCAATAAGTTTCTCCAATTAAATTTCAGCCGGGTTTTTGAAAAATATTTTTTTATTTAACTGTACATGAGCTAGGACGACAAATTCATCATTTAGTGTCCGCATCCCACGCCAACAAAATTTATGGCTGTTTTTGTGTGAGCATGCGAAAACAAGTAAGTACCATTTATTTTTAACTTTCAAAAACAAAGGCGGTTTCTATGAACCCCTTCATTTCCTCGGACGGTAATGTCCCAACCTTTTCGTCCAATATTGTTTTTGAATTTTACGATGCAAGAGGAAGCAAACAGCACAAATTGTACTTTTGAGAAATGTTTTAAGAACTGACCAGAAGTACACGTTTGAAGGCTTTGATAATTTTTAGTATTCTGCTTAATTCTGTAGGCCTATCAGTAACAAATATATGCTGTCTCCAATAAAGCTTTTTCCCACCTTATTGATATATGATACGTTCAGTGTTAAATTTGAATTTAAAAAACCAAATAAAGTTTGTGTGCGTTGGGGTGTGTTCGAAATTTGAAAATTCCAGTGTTCAACAAACACACACACACACACACACACCCATCTGCACATATGGGTAGTTATGGGGTACTTCCGGGTTGTCTCTTTTATTCCCTCGCACACTTCCCTTTGTCTCCCCTTTGTTCCCTTTGTCAAAATTCATCCCATAGGTAAAGCACTAGTTTTACCTTGTGAGGTACCAAGTGGACAAAGACCGACTTGTGGGGCACCATTGTTCCCTTTGTTCTTTTTTCCTTGTGGGGTACCTGGGTACCCCACAAGTGTAGGTATGTAGGATCACACGTCTCTGTATGCAGACTTGTAAACAACGTACACTGAGGACTACGTGTACAACACCGAGGACGTAGTTGTTGTTTATTTTATGGCATCTTCGGCAACTAAGGCCCTTTATGCCATCAACTATACGGTTTTAGCTTTAACTATACTATATTATTAACTTGAGATGACGAAGAAGGAGGTGCAGTTTTAGTAGTGGGAGGAAAACCCCCAGAGAAATGCCCCAGGGGAAAACCCACGCGGTCAAGTAGGGACTGCAAACCCAATCCACATACACGCCCCGGATTCGAACCCGGGACGCCAGAGGTGGAAGGCGAGGAAAGAACCAGTACGCCAACCCGACCGCCCCCCGAGGATGTAGTTTGCGAACGCGTGCTTATATAGCCAGCATTAGTAAAACGAATTGCGTAATAGCCCCAAATACAATTGCCACACCATAATAAGGCCTAAATGCCTCTGCTTAAAATGATTTCTTGCCAAAACTTAGATAAATAAGAATACCAAAGTCGTCTCCTGAATACAAACTAGGGAAAAACCCTTTTTTTGCCCTGATTTTTAAAAAAATGTGATTGTCCATAGGATAGTTATTTAAAATGCGTCATTTTGACGAACCTGACATAATTGTTTGACAGAGGGTTGGTAACGTGGAGAACAGTTGTCTCGGTCGACCGAGGAGGAGGAGAAACCAATTTAATCAAAAATAAGCCCAGGCAGACGCCATCAAACGAAAAAAAAATGAAATATTTGAGATTTTGTCAATTTGGAAGCTGGGAAGAGTTTTTTATTCTGGCCATATTGACAAAGCGATCCGTCGTCATTGTCTTATCCAACGGTTTACCGCCAAACTGAAATAGTATAAATATAATACATGTAGATATCTTTTTAGTTTCTGTGGTCAACCGTTGCAGGCTCGTCGAATGGGGGCGCTTTCAAATACAATAATCACATGTATTTGCCAAACAGAACATACTACAGGCCTTGAATACAAACAAATAAATAAATAAATATTTTTCTTGTAAATTGCAGTAATGAAATGAGGAAATAAATACGAGATGAAACACAAATGAAACGAAATATGTTTGACTGTCTAGACGGTCGACCGTTGTCGAAAGACCAGTGTACATATGTGGGTCATTCTATAAATTTGGGGTCCAATTTTTCTGTCCCCTGTTACGTCTGACATCTTGTAAAATGTTGTAGTTTGTAAATTCAGGACATATTCTTTAAATGCCTTCTATTTCAAGGAGTGATTACATAAAGTACAATTCATAAAAATATGTTTTAAAGGCATTTTTAATAATACTTGTATGGCAAATGGCAGTATGTCAGGTGTAACAGGGACAGGAAAATGTCACACGTTGGACCCCAAATTTATAGAATGACCCATATACCTTTCGACTCTTGGCAGAATGCCAAGCAATTAACATTGTAAGTGCATGTGCTTTACACCTGTTGATGAATACAGGGAACCAGGGGCGCGTTCAATAGCGCAATATACGTATGCATACCGACAATACCTTAAACTTCAAAGATATAGGAAAATACCCATTACCGGCATACCGGAGGGGGGAGGGGGGGTTGGGGGGGAGGGGGGGGGGAGAGGTCGAGGTCGAGATTGGCTCATTAATTTATGTAACATTCGACAAAGAAGCGAGGATGGTGTTTATGATAACTATGAAAAGCCCGCCCACCCATACATGTAACACTGTGTAGTGAAAACATACTTGCCATTTCTGTAGTAATCTCAAATCGAGGACGTCCTCGATTCGCAAGGCGTCCTCGATACGTTGGTAATTTTCCACATACAAGACCTTAGCCTTTAGTCAAGGCTGCCGTGGCGAGTTATATATTCGCGCGCAGTCAGTTTTACCAACGCTTGAGGAAAGACTAGCACGCACGGACTGTCCGCCCAGACAGCCTTTACCATAGCGTTTTTTGGGGCTCATGTTTTTCTTTATTTCTGTCTACCGTTTTGGTAGAGGGGTTAATGACGTGCATAATGCATGAGGTCAGGATTCCCCATTGACCAATGAGAAGGTGAACTGTTAAACTGCATGACGTCATACGCATAGAAAATTAAGCAGTTGTAGTTTGTATGAATCTTCGAAGAATAAAAAGCAAAATATCTCGGGAAACTTAATAAGTCGCAACATATTCAGGCCAAGAAAATGCTCTAGATGATCGCGATTTAGGGGAATATTCACCAAGGCCTACTCCCGAACCGGCCGCGGCACAGTACACCGTGCCGCGCCGGTATATGCCGCCGGTCGTCTGCGGCGGCCGCCCCGCTAGTGCATTGTCATGCCGCACGGTGCATTGTTGTTTTGCGTACATTGTATGATGTACCATGTTTTCTTCCTCCATGGATGTACTAAGCCAATGAAGCATGGCATAAAAATTGTTTTCAACAAAATCTTACTGCAAAAGAAAATTTTCTTACTGCTAAAATTGCTTCTTTGTCACCCAATTTAAACTCTCTGGAGCATTTATCATGTCATATTTAAAAGGATTTATGATATTTATATATACCCTGCATAAACAGTTCCTTACTATTTGTTACGATGAACACGTTCAAATGTCTGTCAACCTGCGACAAGCCACGACAATTACTTACGACAACTCTTAAGTTACGATTACTTACGAAAAACACTGCCACTGTGTGACAATTGTACTAGCTGGCTCTGGTGATCTTTATAAATCATAAATTTTGGGAATTTCAAAGCTAAATTGCACAGTGGGAGCTAAGCCGGTATTCCGCTGAGTAGTATAGGAAAGGGGGCTCCTGACATAAGCCACGAAATCGACTCGCATCACCCTCCTTTTCTCACACTAATCATGTCAAAAAAAATGACATTTTAAAAAAAACGTTTATTTAAAATTATAATTACTATATATAAATATGGAAATTGAACACAAAACTAAATATTGTTCTACGTGCCACGTGCTCAAAGACATAGAACGTTTTAAAATTAAAGTTAATGGAATAAGAACTAAAAACTGCGATAAATGCTTGGAATTACTAACGTTGCGTAGAAATAAATATAAATGTGTTCACGGTAAACAGAGAACCAAATGTAAAGAGTGCATCGGCGTTAGAGTATGTAACATCTGTAAAGAGAAATACCAAAGCGAGTAAAATCAATCTTTTAAAATTGGTGCGGTGGGGATTACGTGTAAATCTTCATAAGCGGGTGGACCTTCGTCGGTCCACCCGCTCTTGTTTACGTCTATTGTGAATTTGAATTCAAAAGTTTTCCTATAAGATCCTTTTTTTCTTTAGCTAATCTTTCCGCGACTCGTTTTTCAACCTCGGTCTCATCTACGCTTTTATTTTCTTTAGATCTATATTTCTTCTTTAACGAGTCAGACATTTCATGTAATTTGGTCAGCTCGTTATTAATCAGAGCAAATTCTTCTTGACTAATTTTACCGTCGTTTATGGCGTGGCTGATTAAATCTTCTATCGTGTTTAGTTTAGACATTGCTAGCACTCTGATTTCGTCGTGCTTTTTAGACTTTGACTTTACTTTACGGCTAAAGTACTTTAGCCCAAGAGCGCACGCTACGGTGCCCAGCGCAATACCTTCAAATATAAATCCTAAAGGCGCCGAAATGACACCGGCGATCGCCGCTATACCGACCGCCCCGCTAACGGCGGAAGTGGCTTCGGCAAATATTTCCCCCCACGTCAATACCGCGTTCACCTTGTTATACTTGTTATAAAGCCCCTCTCGTTTATCTCTCTCTCTAACAATCTCTTTTTTTACCCCATCGATTTTTGATAGCCTGTAGGCGGTATTGTCTACAATTACCTCTGGGTCAATCTGTAAAGCCGGTAATACCGCGGGTGATTCCACCGGCAGATTTGGATAAATT
This sequence comes from Henricia sp. BOLD:AAB3569, assembly GCA_037783545.1. Taxonomy (NCBI): domain Eukaryota; kingdom Metazoa; phylum Echinodermata; class Asteroidea; order Spinulosida; family Echinasteridae; genus Henricia; species Henricia sp. BOLD:AAB3569. The sequence continues at coordinate 142,974 of JBBELK010001081.1, read as the reverse complement.
TTTCGCTCTCTGGGTTCAGGTAATCTCGCTTCCATTTTACTTTAACTAACTTTATTATTAAATAATTTCAATATTTAAAATCAGTTTTAAGTGTTCGTCTACGATCAGGCATTCATTACAATATTTTACCTGAAATTTAAACTCGTTAATTATACCGTTATTTAAATTAACGCCGGGTTTTGTCGTATATTCTTTAGCCGCTACTTGGTTATAATAATTGCGATCGACTCCGCTCAGAGGTATGCTACCCAAAATCGTGCTCGGATTTCCGTTGTAAAAGTTTTCGTTCATAGAAATTTGTTCGCAATAGATCATTATTGCCCCTACAGTATCTCTTATCGGGTAGCTGATGTGCTGGCCGTAAGTTACCTAGCCTCTAGACAGGCCTAATATCTCTCCAATTTTATTTAATATAATAGCGCGCTGTGGACTTACGGAGGTGTATAATTTATGGCCGCTTGGATACCACGAAAACTGTAACCCTTCTATTTCTAGGTAATTAAGTTCTCTAATTATTTCACTAACGTCGTATATGTCGGGGTTCATATGGTGATCCATAACGTTGGATCTCTTTGAATTACTTCCTACGTCGGCCCATTGGACGCTAGTTCTATCTCTGATGTTAAAAAACCTCAAGGGCATGCTAGCGCTCAACAACTTGATCTTTTTGATTCCGTCAGAGTTGTCTATAGGACTATGCAACTGAAATGTTACGTCTGATTTTCTTATTACAAAGGTGTGATTCATTTTATCAATGGAAATTACTATTTTAATTATATAACTTTTTATTGTACATTAACGCATAAAACAAGTTCAATTTTACTCGACAATAAGTCGCAGCCGTAACAGTCTTTAATATCAAACTCTATTTCGTTGATTATACCATTTACCAAGGGAATCCCGCCGTTATACGGATAGTTATTAGATATAACTTGACCATAATTTTGATCGTTTAAAAAAGACGTCGATAGACTACCCAATAAAGTGCTGTTTCTACCGTTATAAAAGTTATTTTGGGTATTACACACAGAAACGAACAAAAATGAATAATGATTCAAAGTACACCATAGGTTGGATTTGCCGCAGTCTGAATGTGTTTATTATCAAATGCCAAACTGATAAAAGAGAAATACTTGTTCTTCGTTTCGCCGCCCCACCAACATATAGACGGCCAGATACCAGTCTTTCATTGCTGAAATCCTTTGGGCAAACTGGCTCACACACACACCATTGGGATGATCAGTCCCACCGAACCTGGGGGGCATATACCGGGCCCCCACCGGATCCACCACAAACATTGGGGACTTAGACGAGTCCCCACCCCGTATAGCCAACTTGTGTAAACACCCTGGTGTCAAACTTATCCCGGGTATAATAACCCTATTATGCTGCCCCCTGTGGAATTCACTATATAACTGGCAGCCCATTTAAAAACTTAATTACCCCGATTAATTTTATCTCGGCATTCTTTGGTCGGTACAGACTCTAGAGTAAACCCTCGCCGGAACAGGCTCGGTGTTTATTGCCGAAACACTGACTTATACACTTGACATTGATAAATGCATCAATTCATTCCATTCCCCGGACAGTACCACTTAACTGACCCAGACCTCTTAAGTGGCCTGGTTGACCCCCCGTCCCACGACCACAGAGTCGCTCCAACACAATCGCCTGTGCAAAATGCATGTCCCCCGTAACAATTTCTGACACATTTGCAGCGCGAAAAAACCTCCAAGGCAAACACACTCTTTTGCGGCAAAATTAGAAGAGTCAAAATCCTGGAGGGGAAAAACCCCGCAAATAAGTGTCAAAAAACCGTACGGAGAACATGAAAAATCACCAATCGGACAGGCAGGCACTGAACAATAAAACGCAATGTACAAACAACGAAGGAAAATTTAATTTCCTAGGCGGAGAAAGGGGAAGGAGGCGGGAAAAAGATGTGTTCACATTCAGATGCTGCGACGAAGTGGGCTTGCCCACGAGGCAGCAGCCCAAAATAAAGTCATATCCTGACCACGTTACCGGTGCTAACGCGGTCAGTCCTGCTCCTGAATATTAATGAGGCCGGATAGGACACCTCCCACCACTGCTGCGTGGTTTGGCCTAGTCCGTGCTGTGTGTAAACCATTTTATCGTTTAGCTGATAAAATATATTACACACAGACACGAACAAAAATGAATAATGATTCAAAGTACAACACTCATTTCAAGGAAAACTCCTTTGTTCAAAAGAGCGTGACAATTTTTTCCAGAAAAAAATGGATTTTGTTTTAACTATAACAATCATATAAAATATCTTCCCAAAATACAATCCATGAAGAAAACAGTAAATTCGCAATCTCCAATTTTGGATGTGGTTGGTGTACTGTACTGCTTTATGTAACCAAATAAATTAGTTTACAAAACATCGGTGGGTTTTTGATGACATCCCTGGAAATATACGGATTGAGTGTGCGAAATTTCAGAATGGTAATGAGAAATATATGACACATGATATGGTATCAATATCTCAACACATGGGGAAAATGGGAGTGCTCAAAATGTTATCTGGTCACGCTCCTTTAAATTGGGATACTTTGGATAAACTGAATGTAAATAATTAGGAACTAGAGCTTCGCGTTTGTGTTTTTTACAAACGCAAGGTGATCGGGTGACATAAACATTGAAATGATGATGACGACAGAGTTTTGAGATTGTTTGAAAGCTTGAGTTGTTTGATGTTGAAAAAGTATTGGAATTCTCAAGACATGACTCTGACTATTCAACGCTAAAATTGTGTATCTGATGACGTCATAATTGTCAATCTCATCATAACGTTACTATTGTGTGCACAGATTGTTCAAGTATCTACTGAAGAACAAGTTTTGACATGTATATGTGGTGAAATAATCTTTTCAATATCTATTACAGTTCTAAAGATGTTGTCATTTGAGATCATATTACTGTAGTATATCGCCGTGTGGGGAGTTGGGGTTCAATTGCATCTAGAATAAACTGACGCTCCGGTCAACTTGAGTTGCGGTCCACCATGTCCATTTATTTCCAACACAGCAACGATTTCCAGCATGTCACATTCACAGTTTTCGGGGAGAAGACATATTTACTCTGGTCCGCCGACTAAGGCTAGCCGTACATAATTACACCCAAGATACAACAGCTAAGTCACCAAAAGGAAATGTCCTTGTGCTATCAAGTGTTCATTCAACTTTCCTGGCGATGATGCCACGGAAACTAGCAGTTTTACATCTTCAAAAGTCCAATTTTCTCGGTTGTAAATCAAGCCCTGCTTATTATGTCTTGTCTGTCTGACTTATTCACTACACGCGCACGTACATCCTCCTTAAAAAGATACATTATGACCTCTGACCCGAGACAGGCCGCCTAGATACAAGTTCTATTGTTATAAGTCGAGCACTATATATGGGCGCAAATCGTCAGATTAGTGGAGGCTTGGCATAGCGCCCTCAAACGACTGAGTTAGCTTAATTATCAAGGGACCCAACAAATAATTTCTCCACATTACGTAACCACCGTGCACGTGATGACGTCATCAGTGGTATATATGTAGTCATAAAGTCCACATGTGAGGGAACATTTCGTTCCGTAGAACTATGGTCAAATTCCCTACCACTTTGGCTCTATTTGCATTCAAAGTGCTAAAAAAGTGTACATTTTTGAACCTCTTCCGGTTTGGACCGGAGGTTTGGATCACACAGGGGTCATGCCATTGTATGATTTGTTCAGTTCATTGCGACCTATCATGCTATGAAAGAATTGTTCAAGTATCTATTACGATTCTTGAGATATGAATTTTTGAAATAATAACCATTTAATTTTTGTAATTTGACACCTGTGACGATATCATGACGTCACAATGTGCACAAATTGTTCAACAATTTGATAAACATCATGTTCTTAAATGTGGCGAAAGAATCATGCAAATATCTGCTGTAGTTCTCAAGATACAGCATTTTTAAACAATTCAGCTCCAAATTTGCGTATTTTGACACCACATTACGTAACTACCGTCCATGTGATGACGTCACCAATGGTATAGTCAAGAAGTCCACATGTGTGGAAACATTTCGTTCCGTAGAAATATGGTCAAATTCACTACCACTTTGAATCTATTTGCATTCAAAACGCTTAAAAAATGCACATTTTCGAACAACTTCCGGTTTGGACCGGAAGTAGGCGTCACACAGGGGTCATGACATCGTATGATTTGTTCAGTTCATTTAGACTTATCATGTTGTGAACAAAATTGTTCAAGTATCTTATACGGTTCTTGAGATATGAATTTTGGAAATAATAACCTTTGAATTTTTGTATTTTGACACCTGATGACGTCATGATTACGTCACACTTGATGCCATCATGATACTATACATTCTGGTGAAAGTCTGCCGTAGGGCCTATGTCTGTATCTAATTTACTAACGATTCAGCTTGGTTTGATGGGCATTGTTGCTGGTAAGTGTAAAAACTGAGATTCTCAGTTTCGTTGAACTTTGACCTCCAATTGATCCGAGAAGGAAGGGTCAGATGAAAATGCCCACACAAAGAAAATTGTAGCACAGAATGTCATCTATAAACCTGCCAAATACGAAGATCCTGGGTCACGTGGTTTTCAAGACGGAAGCATTTTAAAATATGCATATTTATGTTTTTTTGGGGTGTGTAATTTGATACTTGATGACGTCACGATGACGTCACGCTTGATGCCATCATAATATTATACACGTTGGTGAAAGTCTGCCATAGGACCTATGCCTGTACTTAGTTACTTAAAGATTCAGCTTGGTTTGATGGGCATTGTTGCTCAATAAGTGCAAAAATTGAGATTTTCGTTTTCGTTGAACTTTGACCTCAGATTGACCCCAGAAGGAAGGGTCAGATGAAAATGCCCACACGAAGAAAATTGTAGGCCATGATCTTATCTATAAGCCTGCTAAATACGAAAATCATGGGTCACGTGGTTTTCCAGACGGAAGCATTTTAAAACATGCATATTTTAGTCATTTTTGGGTTGTAATTTGATACCCAATGACGTCACAATGACGTCACACTTGTATGCACACCTTCACATTGGGGTTGATGTTCCTACAAAGTTTCAAGTTGATAGCTTGAACCGTTTTGAAGAAAAGCTCTGGAAACGTTTGAGTGGAAAAAGAAGAATAAGAATAAGAAAAAAAAAAAAAAAAAAAAAAGACAAAGAAATCGTACAATAGTAATAGGTGATCGGAATGAGTTCCGATCACCTAATTAAAAGTGGGTTTGGCCAGTCTTAAACATACGTTTAAAACCGGCTAGGGCCCGCCTGGACGGTGATAATGCCTGAGCTGCTAGCCAGTTTTAAACGGATTGTTTAAGACTGGCCAAACCCATTTTTAATCCCATTCATAAATAGATTTGTGTAAATCGGTAAAACTTAATAAAATTAGCTTGGCGTTTTGCATTCACTTCTACCGGTAGCTGTGCGTCGAGTAATGCAGGTGTGTTGTGTACGCGCACACACACGACCTGGTAGATTTGTTACAGTGCACATTTTGCTTTCGGGAGCGTGCAGTTTCTGTGTGCGTGTTCCATACGCGCCGACTAGGGCGCAGGCACAAGCGCGAGCAAGCCGGTCATTATCACTGGTTATTATCTCTCATTTAAAAACGGTCATGTGATGTGGTGTGCTCTGAGCCAATGATGATGCATAAGGGTATTTATGAATTACTTCTTAAGGCAAGAAACATGGGTCAAACAACAACAGTTATGCACCAGAATGTGCCAATATTAGTAAAAGACAAATCAGCCAAACATCAAATGAAGTCAGCCACAATTAAAGTGCTTTTGGCCGAAATATGTTCATGGGTGTTGACAAACATCAATGAACATATTTTCTGACTATCTTCAAGTGAAAGTAAAAATTTAGATTACACAAGGTATTACGAGGTCAGAGAATGTAGTTCAAACCCAAAATTAAATGTTCTAATGCATCCAGATGTGTGGCTGTCTTCACCAACTGTTACATTACCTTCTGCAGGAATGTTCATGTAGATAAACAATGTCAAGGGGAAATGTCCAAATTGCTGTGGTACTTAAAACAAACGTCTACTCCCGTCAAAAGTGAGTGGACTTCCAAATAATCCAAGGCTTTTTGTTCCACAAACACGAACACCAGCTCTGACTCCACTGCCTCGATCCTCAAACAATGAGTGGTTCCCTCTATCATCCCTCTTCCATGTACGTTGGGATATTTAACCCGACCTAAAATGGGAGAAAACAATTTGTCAAATGGCCACTCAAGAAACTCGGAAGTTCGATCGACGACTATAGTTTGACTAGAGTCCCTCAAACAACGGAATTATCCATCGTTATGAGGGACTACCATTGTTCAAGGAACTCTACAGGAAGTCGCTCAATTGAACTTGCTGCTGAATGTAGCCCAAACCTGGAAGGAGATTTGTTTTCGCGAACGTGTAGTTAGTGTGTTGACGGTGGCCCAAAGAGAACATAAAAAGAAACCACAGTAAAGCGTCACGTGAGCGCACACGAGAGCGCTACTATAGTATAGGCCACTCTGTACTCGCCTCGATGTTCTCCACGGGCCAGTATCAACGCACCAACTGCACATTCGCGAAAAAAAAAATTCCACCTCCAGCTTTGGACTTTGAGCAAGTTTGATTGAGCGACGAGTCACTGGACTCTATAGTCGTCCCTTGAATGACAGATAATTTATATTGTTCGAGGGACTCAAGTCAAACTATAGTCGTAAATCGAGCTTGCTCTGGGTTTAATCCACAACCCGGTGCCGCTGTGCGTCGTGAAGAGAAAAATAGATTGTCGGCCACTGTCAGAAATATATGCTTTTGATTCCAAAACGGTATTTTAGGTAGTTTTTTATTTATACATATTTTCCCATTTAGAATATCTTTAGACGACCAGATCTTGGAAATTGTGTATGTGATTCCAATTGTGAGGGAAACAAAATTGGTTTGGGTCATTGACTAACAATCATGGGTGAAAACTTGTGGTTGCGGGTTCAAATCCGGTTGCGGTACCTGTGCCCTTGGGCAAAGCACTCAACCACACTTGCTCCATCCTTCGGAAGGGATGTAAAGCCTTTGGTCCAGTGTGTTAGGTAATGGTAATTTGTGAAGAGCAAGGGGATTCCCCGGTGTCTCTGGCCGATTCTAATTCTAATTCTTCATGGGTTTCCTCAAGCTTGCGAGTGACGGTGCAATGAGCACTATTGAGGAATCCTTGGTATGATTACCAGAAAGAAATAATAATAAATGCTACTTACAGGCTGAACATCTAACGCTTTAGGACTTGATGGAATCTTCCATCTTACACCGGTGGAGAAGATGCATACATGTAGTAATTGGGTCCTTTTGTGGTCATCTGTCAAGAAACACCATCTATGGTTATAATATTGCATGATGAAATGCTGAACATGTCAACTTAAAATACCTGCAGATGCAAAAATAAACTTTTCTGTCTTTGCACTATATTTTATTATGCTAAGTTTAGCTTATACATGGCCAAGTTTATGAAGATTTGAGCAAGTACATGTACATGTAGTACATGTACGTATATGACTGGACAACACATACAGTTCGGTATACAACCGACGTGCACATGTATGCAAAATTAAGCATAGTTAAGACTGTAGGCCTACTGGTTGCCTGCATAGATTCCTGCACTGAAACAATGTTCTGAAAAAGTATACAGTATAATGTTATAAGCTATAACGGCTACCTTGTGCTTTTTGCTGCTTTAGGAATTCCATTCTCAGCCAAACTTGATGTGTTAACTCTTGGGAACTCCAAGCATGCGTCTAAGAAACATCAAACTTTCTTCATCCACTTTATTTTCTGTAGGAAAAAACAATTTACATTTTCAAAAAAGGCAATTATGCTTACAAAAACAATCAACTTGTAAATTACATACCGAGCAGACAACTCGCACCTGGACCGAGTGGACAACTCGTCCACGAGTACACGAGCAGTAGTTGAGACACATGAATAAGAGTTGGGAAGTTAATCAGTCCGAGACATTTTTTTCTTTGAAATGACTCATCTAGCATTGAAATGTGCAGATTTGAATGAAAAACTAAAAATTTATCTTAGAAACAAATTAAGATGTTGTGAGGGAATTGTTAGTATCATACATGTACATGTATGTTTTGCACACAAGCCTCACAAAGTCTAAAGCCATGATCAACTTCTCAATTCTTTCCGAAACAAGTTTAGACAGAACATTTTTTTACTATTATACTAGGCCCCCCACCAGCACTTAGGTTTTAGCGGGTGCAGGTCAACTCGGTCCCAAACCAACTCAGTCCCAATCCAACTCGGTCCCAACGAACTAAGCCCCAGGACAACTCGACCGTCATGGGAAAATAAACGTAGGGGGCCTTTGCTTGGGTTTTTTTTCATCTATTTTGCGTGTGTTGCGTATGCGCTGCGCATGTCCGTCTGTAATTAGTCTGTGGAGAGATTTAGACGCATACGCAACGCATGCACGAGACGGATGAAAAACGGACCAAAGGAAAGGCCCCTGTAGGCTAGTCGTGAAGAAAAGTGTGAAGGCCATAGCTGTCGTAGTTGCCAATTTACCACTTTCACAGATGCCATCTTCGTAGGAAAAATGCTACTGCGTATTAAACGCCATCAATTAAGCGCACACACACCCTGGAAAATGTTCCAAACACGCGTTCGTGTTGCTCGAAATTTGTTCGAAATACGGCGCAACCGTACGCGTCACAAAAATTTACGCTCAAAATCCTGATGCACGTGACAATTTGTAGGAAGTGACGTCATTCGAACGTGATCAATAGAAGTTACGACGCAGGACATCAGACCCAAACAAATATCAAGGTTTGCAGCATGGTTAGTACTTAAAACTAGAGTACAACCCTGCTAAAAACGTGACGAAGTAGCAAGTGGAAATTTCCGCATTCCCAAAATGTTCAACAACTGAATTGTTTGCGCCATGGCCTGCTGCGACACGGCACAGGAAAGTGAACGCAATCCATTTCAGACACAAATCGCAAAAGTAAATCTGACGTCAAATAATTTGCGGTGAGCATTCGCCCAATTAGTTGAACTTAAGCGAATTTGTGACGCAAATCATCAAATTCGCGTCAAGTTATACTTTTGCATTTGGCGTATCGCGGCCGCGGTCATCCGTCAATTTTTCTCGCGCAATTAAGTGAAAACGAGCATGACCGCCTGGCGAGCTTTCGCACAAGCTCTAAAGTAACTACCGGTACACTTTGTTATTTTATAAGGCGAAAGCCGCTTTACGTCAAATTGCCATTCACAACCAAACAGTGAAATTAAATAATCGTAATATGTTGCTTCCATCAAATGAATCGGAAAAGTTCGGCTGCTTGGAAATCTTGTACATTTTTCAAGAGCGGTCGAGTTGTCCTGGGCCTTCAATCGTTGGGACCAAGTTGAGTTTCAGTCGACCTGGGACCAAGTTGACTCGGGACCGAATTGAGTTTCATTTAACTTCATGAACTTCAACTTGGGACCAACTTTACTCCAGACCTGGGACAGTGGGAGTGGGACTGAGTTGACTGGCATGACTGGGACCGGGACCGAGTTGACTGGGACCGGGACCGAGTTGACCAGTTGACTGGGACCGGGACCGAGTTGACCAGTTGACTGGGACCGGGACCGAGTTGACACGAAACCGTTTTATCCCCCATGCACATGACCTAGATTGTTTTCCCCAAAGACATCTGTCAATGTACATGTCATGCATGTAGGGTCATGGCAAACGGTCGAGTTGACCTGCAGATTGCAATGTCATATGGTTTACGCACGAAACAAAACGAAAAGAATTGTGGGCACCTGCACGTATTATTATTATTATTATTTATTCGGCCAATACATCAAAAAAACAAGCACACACAAATTACATGCTGTGAACAATAAACAAAAGTTACATAAGAAAGCGCAATTTACGATGTAATACTGAATAATGCAGAGAAAAATAGACAGGAGTGAACTAGGACAAAACAGTCCAAGCCGGCCAGGGTAAGCAAAAGTGAACCTAAACACTGTAGCCCTAAAGCCTGCTTACCCAAGAATTAAGCCTGGTGGGTTTCTTACCATGCACGGAAAACAGCAAGATGATGAAGGAAGCCATGCTGGTTTCACGAAGCACTTTTGTCATGTTTGTAGATCATGAAATTTTTTCTTGAACATCGCACGATTCGCAGTACAGACGTGGAAAACCGTTGGCGAAAAAAATTTTATCCAGCGCGGGCGGTTGCGAGAACCATGTGACCATTTCCGGCCAATCACAGAAAAGCATAGGACGCTTTGACACGACGTCACAAAGCATGTGACCAGTCCCATCCAATCGCAAAAAGCGCCTGACACGGAAAATGGTCAATCTTTTTTGACCCGGAAATAATGGTCAAAAATACGTGCTGTCAACAGGTCATGTGACCATTCTTATCCAATCGCAACAATCGTCTGACCCGGAAAAGGGTCAATTTTTTTTGACCCGGAGAAATGGTCAAAAAATTGACCCGGGAGTTTTTAGAGTGTAGATTCAAAGGGGTTAGGTATTGCCTATTGGAAGGGTAAACCCGTGCCCGGTTTCGATTATAATACCGAGAGATTAGGAATACGAAGGGGTAGAGGTTTCGAAGACACTACTATAATGGGCTTTGGGACGGAAGATCTACCACCGGGGTCGGGTCAACACTATGCATTTACGGTAAGTAATATTAAGCAAGATGATAAAGTTGCGGATGCGTGGCAAGATTTTATGCCCACAAAAAGCGTATTTACAAACGTGGGGGTTACAAAAATAAATGCGTCGATAAGAGCTTACGTATACGCTTTGTTAGGCGCCCAAGCCCAAACAAAAACTAGCGCGTTATCGCAGAGTACTGGGTTAGACGCTCAGAACCAATTTAATAGCATAGTAGAAGACATAATAAACTCGCCGGAAGATCTAGAAACTAGCATAAGTCAGTTTCAAGACTCTCTACAATATGCCAGAACGCCTTTAAACTTTATATTAAAGCCTAGGTTGTATCTCATTCCTTCTGACATGGAGTTGAGAGTGGGCGTACACGAGGGGTACAACAATAACATAAAGATTGCCGTCGGAAATGTACAGACTGGGGTTAACCAAAATTTAAACAAACGGCCGAGCGCCGATGAAGCTGAGAGCGTGTTTAAACCTCAACCGTTAGGCATGAGTAGCGAGTATCTGTCTTCTCAAATAAATAGCATGGAGGCCGGAGAATTCCAGAGTATACCTATGCCACGACCAAAACCAAAACCAAAAACAGATACTTACAACAAAACTGAATTAGAAGCGATAAAAGCCGAACCGATACCGCGAGTTAATACTCTAGAACGTGTAATTAACCCTAAAATTGAGCAAGACGAAACGACATTTGTTGATAAAGTTAAACTAGATGACGTTGCGACATCCGGCGACCACGAAGAAGAAAAGACCTCTTTAATAGTTGGATATTTAGCGATGGCGGGGGTGGGTTATTTGATTGATAAAGTAGTCTATTAAAATGTAAAATGACGTGAAAATGGGTCAACTCGGCTAATCGCTTAGCCGAGTTGACCCATTTTCACGTCACGTTTTTAAAATTCTCTTTTGCACGTAAACAAATATCAACAGAGCAACTCCGCTTATCATTGCCCAGACATGCCCCGCTAAAAATCCTGCAATCGTGCTTAGCATATTAAATAACCAACTTGCTACTCTTCCTAATATTGATGGCAATGCGTATAACGCTTTAGCCCCCAGCTTCTTTAACAAATTTGCCAAGTTTTCTAGGTGGCGTTTTATCCATTCTGTAATCCATTCTAGTAGGCTGCGACGGTGCGAGTGATCCACCTCCACTACACCCACCTGACCCTCCTAATCCAACTACAATACTCCCTATTATCGCGCTTACCACTAACACAAAAGCGCCCATAATGCGTACTAACGTGACACCCTGTTCGCTGAATAGCGTTCTAATTTTATCGGCTAGAGTCTTATCGATATTTTTCATTCGCTCTATAGTTTCTTTTATTCTATTCATTTGGCTTCTTATACCCTTTTCAATTACGCTAGCCGCTTCTAGTCTAAGCGATCGTTCCTCGTACAAATTTTGTAGAGTCTTTTTTAATTCAGCGATTTTTGGTTTGTCGTTTTCTTTTTTTAGCTACGCTTAATTCTTCAGCAACTGTCAATAATTCATCATTAACGTGGTCTAATTCTATTAAATTTGCTTCTAAATTACCTCGAAATGTCTCAAACTTGGCGGCCAAACCCTCGAGTTCTCTAAAGTTTAGCCCCTCTGTTTGTACAAATGTATCGACAGGGCGACGTTTAATAAAGTTGTCATCTAAAGACGACAAAGTTTCTTTTTGATCCACGAACTTAACCATTTCATCAAATGATTTTCAAATGATTTACTTAAATCGGCGAATGAACTTGTCTTTACTATATCTCCAGGAGTAGGTTCATATACGTTTGTAGCCAAAATTTCTAACTCCTCTTTTGTGTATTTAATTACTACTTCAGGCACTCCTAGCGCTCTGGCAAACTCTTCACCATCATTATACGAGCCCATTAGCTGTAGGGGGGTCAGTGGTTTTCCGCCTTCGCCGTAATGCGGTACTGTCTGTCTCCCCAGGTGGCATCTATGCTTTCGTCTCTATTTACTTCATAAAACATTTCTTTATCCGGCAAATATTTTGTCGTTTCTATATAGTAGTCTACGACAATTTTTTTTAAATCTTCGTCTTCAGTGGGTCTTAATGTTGGGTCTATAGAGTCTGTTGTTACGTTTGAATCTTCTAAGTATGGTTGTTCTACTAAAGCGCTAAGCGAATCGTCTTGTGGTACATCAACTAATTTCAACTCGCTTTTTATAAAATTCTTAATTTGTCTTCTGTTTAACCCCGCACTTTTAGCTGCTTTTTCTATTCCGGATTTAGTTTAAAAATTGGAAGGATTACGGCTAGTAGCCTTCTTAGTGCTCAATCTAATTTTTATTTCGTCATCTATTTTATAATATAATAGGCCGTCTTCGTCGATATAAAAATTTTCATAATTTGGAATGACTCTTTCTAGATCAATATCCAACGATTTATATAAATCGTTAACAAATGATATATTTTTGTATCCCTCTCTAAAAACTCCGGCGCTTTCAATAGACTCACTTATAGGTCGTGGTTGTAGTGTAAGTCCGGGGTCTTGAAGCCCGGCAAATCGGCCTCCAAGACTGGATTGAACATCACTAATGTCATAACTTTCTTCCGCATCGCGGGTAAAACCTTCTTCTGGTTTAAGCCCCTCCATGGGTATAATTGTGGGGTGTTATGGCCGAGCGGTCTAGTGCGTCGAACTTAAGTTCCTGTGCTAGTACTAGAATGTAGGTTCGATTCCTGGCCGTGACGGGTTGTGGCACCTGTGCCCTTGAGCAAGGCACTCAACCACACTTGCTCCCATTCCTGTAATTGGCGGTTCCTCCGCTGTTGGATGTGGTATATAAATAAAATAAAAAAATAAATTCTTCTCCTGCAGCCATTATTTATTAATACATTTTGAAATTTATTAAATCAAAAATACATTTTTTAAACTGCAGTCATTACGTTGGCCGGTAATATGCCCTGTTTAATCAACCAACTCATCGTAAATTCAGACGCAGTAACCCACGCAGTTAGTTTAGCGACATCCGAGACGTCTACTGTACCTAAATTTACATGAGTTATATTTAACAATATTTTACCCAGCATATAGCGAAGCCTATCGTCAGCCCAGACAACACCACCGAGTGATAAACCATGTTTGCTATCGTTTTTTGATCCATTCTTTTATTTATAATTATATGCTATAATATTTAAATCATTTTTTAAATCTTCCATGTCTCGTAATTCTGAGCGGTTAGCTTCAACGGGGCAATCTCTGACGACTTTTGGTTTAGATTTCTCGTTAGAGTAGCTCGCCACATTTTTACTAGCAACTAATTTAAATTATAGATATATCGACGCCCCAACGCCTATTACAGCCGCCAATGCGTACCACTCGTAGTTGTTACCGCCGCTTTCTGCCGTCGTACTATCAGAGACCTTTAGTTCATTAGCCGCCTCTCTCAACTTGACATTTTGCTCTTTAATTTGTTTGTTGTGCGCGGCGAGCTTCTTGCCGAGTTGTACTCGTTTAGGATCTTTTTGTTTTGTAGTGGGTACCTTTTTGACTTTAGGTTCTGGTTTGACTTCTTCTACGTTACCGGTTTCTTCGACTTGACTATCTATAGCACTATCCATTTTATTATAACTATATTATAATTTAATTAAAATCAATTTTCTTCGTCTTCTTTCGATTGCAATTCATTTACAGTTTCAACTACAGCATCATTTTCGGCTTCTACAACTTCAACGTGACTAGCTGTAATTAAAAACGCAGTCAACGGGCCGACCAAGTGTCCGTAATTTAAGTAAACCCCGCTAAGCAGTCGACTCACGCTCGAGTTTACCGCCGGATTCGTCTCTAATTCAACGTGCAGCTTGGTCTCGTCGTCCAAGTTTAATCTTAATTTGCCTATCCCGAATTTGGGCAACGCAAATTTTACAATCTTGGTAAAGGCCGTGATTATCGGCAACCCGAGTCCTTTTATCATCTCCGCTCCAATTTTGTTTCGTATAGTTGTTCGAGTTTAGTCAGCGTCTCGTCGTTCATAGCCTCGACTTCTTTTTGCGAGTAGTCTTTACCGAGGTACGATTTAGCTTTACCCGCGGCGACGACTTCCAACATTTTGCTCTTCAAATCCGGCTTTCCTTCTCTCATTACGCTCGCCAATTCCATTTTAGTTTTAAATATAGACTTTATTTTATTATATAGCTTTTTTCCGCAAGTTAACTCGGCGTTTAACTTGTACAATTGATAAGTAATTGTAGATAGCAACGTCAATACACCTATCTGATAAACTGATTTATTGCGTTACAACTGTCCATGATCTATAATACCAAACGCAGTTATTTACAACGAAAAACGTAATTATTTATAATACGTCGTAAGTTACCGGCGGATCGGTCTTCAATATCAGTTTTGTGTACTTTATATTCTTCAACCTGTACTCTATCTCTTCTAATTCTTCTCTGGGTACTCCTCTATTTTCCTTCATACACTGGTTAAAAGATCCCTCGTCTTTGCAGTAAAACATGGCTATCCACTCTGTCTGCTCTCTAAAATCCTTTAGCACGCTATTGTATTTTTGGGTAAGCAACCAGCAAGAGTGATTGTCGTGTCGCCCGCTCATAGCCAAATTTGACAACTCGCAATTTTCGCAGTCTTTCAGACTCTTGCGGTATTTTAGGTCTTGTCGAGCGCTACAGTCGTCGATGATAAACAGCGTGTGAAATCCCTTTAAAACGCTTCTGTAGGCGCTAAGTGCCTGATTTAAATCTAATCTATCCAAGTCGTTTAGCACCACGCACTCGTCGCTCGTTATCCACTCGTAGTTGTAGTATGTCTTGTTTGTATACACGGTCGGACACAGAATTACTACGTATTCAAAGTTGTCTTTATACGCGCTCGACAGCAAATCTAAAATAAACTTTGTCTTGCCAGATTTCGTCCTTCCACATATCATTGAAGACTATTAAATCTACCCTCTCTAATTACTAATTGAGAGTCCATAATCAAATAGATATACCACTTTAATTGGCCGGTCGTCTCGTCGGCCGACGTCAGCTCAATCTGGATACCTCCACCGTGAGAGCCAATGTGCCTGCCGCTTCCATGAGCCGAGTTGTCGTCGGAAGTCCTGAAATCTAGCCAAAGGGCGTATTTGTCGGTCAGGTACTTGGTCATCGCGATAGGAATCATTTCTACGTATTTCGACACGGCCGACGGCATATGCGTACTTGCAAATCTCGCCAAAGTGTTGATCGCGTCTCAGCTCTGGGACGTACAACGCTTCCGGCATTCCCTCGACTTGAACTTTTACTTTAGTCAAGTCTGGGTTATAACTGTTTTGCGGGTTGTTGTCGGTCAAGTCCTTGAAAATTAAAAACACACCCTTTAAGCTCTTGACGTTGGTGTTAATGTTGAGAGTCCACGCGTTGTCCGTTTTATTTAGAATCTTTTCGTATTGGCGGTGGACTCTGTCAAAATAAAAAGAAACTCCACTCTTGTACCTGCTTTTAATTTGACCAGCTAGTCTAGAATCATTTATTACTTCATACTGCAATTTCAAGTGAGTAATCTTGTAAGTCGCGGCGTCGTCGGTAGACTTTACGACTCTAAAGTGATCGTTCCACTTGATGGCAAACGACAGTTTACCCTCTAATCCACTCGGATAAAACGGGTGATGGTCGGTTAAAATTCCAATGTCTAACGGAATGGCGTAAAACTTGCCGTAAGTGTTTGCCACCGCCACGTCGCCCTTGTTTGTTTTTACCGCGTCGTCGGCTTCCGTCCTGAGTTTAGTTACGTTTTCTTTTTCAATACCAAAAAGACTCAAATTATTTTGGTGATGAGGCGATATCCAGTGATCTTTATAAGACTGATAGACGTCGTAATCGTCCAAGTTGTAAATCTCGTTGCCGTTCATGGAAATTCGCATCTGCTTTACGATATTGCGAGACACGTTGTTGTAAAGAGTTTTGTTATCGTCCGTGTCGCTATTTAATACTATTCTAAATATCAACAATGCCGTGCCCGGAATCAAGACGTCGTTGTTGGTTAACTTGGGGAAATCTAGATTAAATGTACTGCCGGCGCTCGCAGTCTCGGCAGATACCTCGGCGCAAATTAACCTTCTCTGACCTTTAATTGAATTTGGGTTTTTGATTTGTCTGTAAGGATCAATTTTCTCTCCAAAGTGTCTATTCATCTTTATTTTATTATATAAAAATGATAATTTTATATTTAAATTCTTACCGCTTTAATTAAAATGGTGTCGATAGCGATGATGGTTGGTGGAGCCATATTGAATACGTTTGCGTTAACAGGGGGTAATATTCTGAGTAATAAACTCATTGGAGACGACGGTGAAGAAACCAAACGACACAATTTGGCGTTTGAACAACTTACAACCGCTAAGGAACAATTTGATGAGAGGCGCATAAAATATTTGGATTACTTAAACGACCGGCTCAGAAAGGAAGCCCACGCTCGGCATACTTTCAGCGACGTCGGCGATGCGCTGTACGAGTACAACCAGCTCACCGGCGAAGATAAAAAAAATGCCGGTAGGGTTAACTCGCGAGCCGAAATTGTCCGACTTTTACGCCAAGCCAGAACACGTAAAAGACGGAGAGCTAGTATTCATCGTGGGCGGTCTGGGTTTACCGACATTTTTGGTTTACAAATATATCTAAATTAAATAAATGACTATGAACGACAAGAAATTTGCCAAGTTGTATTACGGGCCAAGGGGGTACTGGAAGGGTGATGATGCGGTTAAGAATTTAGCTAAAAAAGCAAAGACGAGTGAAGCGGAATCTAGAAATTGGTTGCGCAAACAAGCAATGTGACAAATTTATCTGCCCCCTCCGACGTATATACCTAGACCTACTTCGTTAAATTCTAGTTACGGCGTACCAAACGTAGTGCATCAGGCCGACCTGTTGTTTTTGCCCTACGACAAGGTTAATTCTAAAACTTTCAAATACGCGTTGACAGTAGTAGACGTCGCGAGTAGATATAAAGAAGCCGAGCCGCTAACTTCTAAGACCGCGGATCAAGTTACCGACGCCATTAACAAAATTTACAAGCGATCGCCTTTGACGTGGCCAAAGATTATTAAAGTAGACCCGGGTAGAGTTTATGGGTAGTTTTAACACGCTCATGAGTAAAAATGGCGCTATAGTACAACGCGGCATACCCGGATTACATCGATCCCAGGGTATAGTAGAGAGATTCAACAGGTCATTAGCCGAGGTATTATTCGGCCATCAATACTCGGAAGAAATGCTTGACCCAAAGTCTAGAAATACAAAGTGGGTAAAGAGACTGCCCGACGTGATCAAAGCTATGAATGACGAGGTAACGCGTTTAATCGGTAAGAAGCATATAGACGCCATTAAATTGAAGCGAGTCGAGCAAACGCCCGCCGCACCCGGCGTTAAAGAGACGCCGTTAAAAATTGGTAAAGATTTAGTCAGGTATATGTATCAGCCGGGTGAATCAGAGGGTGGCGAAAGGAGGCGAGCGACAGATCCTATATGGTCTCTTCAAACGTTTACGATCAAAGAGTACACGCGCACGCGCGGTCAACCAATCTTGTATTATTTAAACGACCCCGCTCCAAAGAGGTCTTTTGTGCGACAAGGGCTTCAAGTAGTGCCCGCGGGCACTGAGCTTCCACCCTCTGTAGAGTAGTGTCCGTACGCTAGGGTATTTATGCCGTCGTTTAAACGAAATCTCCTTGTATCCAGTGGCGAAATTGCTAACTTATTCTGAGTGATTGAGTAAATTTGATGCTTTTCGCTCTTTAAAATGTTTTGTTTTTCGTAAACCAGAGTAGATTTAAATAGAGATTCTTTTGTACAAGTCTAGCGTCAGGTTGTCTCTGACCACCGCCTTTTTAATGCCTTTTGCCTTTTTGATAACGTCTCGCTCTGTCTGAATTGCGTACAGTTTTGGTCTGATGCATACAGCCTCTATAATTTGTTGACCCGCGACCTCGTCTTTAAATTTGCCTATGACCTTTTTATTAGAGTTGTCGTACAGCTCGTGATCCTCCGGATAATTTGAAAAGTCGTACAAGTGCTTATACTTGGCCATGTCGGCATATACGTCGTCGGTTTTAATTTCCAAGAGAAGGCTGTCGGTGTCGGTGTACACTAGGCTCGCGTTATCTTTGTACTTAGTCTTCAAATGATTGTAATAAAAGTCGTACATTAACGTTTTCGACGAGTCGAGGATAGTCATGCCGCAGTAGATTGGCTTGTCCAGTACCGTCTTTGTCCTATACATGTTGACCATGGCCAACTTGCAGTCTTCACAGACGGTAGTAGATTCGTAATTTGGTAACGAACACATTTTAGAAAGCTTCTTTTCCTCTTCTAATCTGACTAGCTCCGAGTTTAGTCGATTACGCACGTTTTCCATCGTCTTGCCAAAGACTGAATTGTTCATCAGCTTGAAAAAGTCTTTTTCAAAATCGGATTTTGATTCTTTGCGTAGCTGAGTGTTTTTGTCGATGTACGACTTCATCCAAGCAGTTTGCTTAAACGATAAAATTCTGTGAATCTTGGTCAACTTTAATCTGAGGTTGAGATACAGTTTTAGGGTCTGATAGTGAACGACGTAATTAGTTCTATTTTTCAGAGTGCACGTTAATTTGTCGACGTCGGGTGGTGATAAGTCGTTTTTCTCAATTAGTCGTCGTTGGTAATCCGAAAACCACTCTTGAGAGACGTTCAAGTTTTCCGGAGCTAGAGGATAGTCGTTGTGTTCGTCGTGTAATTTTGTTGGATATTCCAAGTCTACTTCCAAAATGTATCCCCTCTCGGATTGAGCTTCCAATATTTTTAGTACGTCTTCCGTAAAGAATTTGATCTTTCTGTCGGTAACCCATTTAAAGTCGCCGACTGGCAGCGGTTGAGACATTGCCCACCCGTACAAGTTATTGGCGTCCAAATATTGTATGAACGTGCTCGGTTTTGTTTGTCGTAATCTTGCAAGTACTTGTTGTTTGCTCTGACGTATCGCTTGGCACCGACGCTAGAAATTCCGCCCCTTATCCCGCGCTCTACAAAAAGATACATGTCGTAATCCGTCAGTAATTTCAGTTGCGCCTTTGAATGTTTGAGAAGGGCATCCCAGCTTAGACCCGGAGATGTAAAGTAATTGGCTGGGTCTAGCCCGTAGTGCTCTAGGCAAGTCTGTCTAAAGTTTTGAAAAATGTCCGCCAACAATAGCGTGTCGGTCTGTACGTACAGGTCGTGATATTCTCCCATATTAGAGATTTCAAATTCCCGCCAAGCTCTTTGAGCGTGCTGATAGTCCTCGTCGGATACGTTACCGTTGTTTAACTTGCTATGGAATTTTGATTTTGACGGTAATTTAGTCTCTTTAAATTTGTCGAAAGAGTCCATGTACTCGTAAGGATAAACACCCTTTTTCAAAATCAACTTGAATTTTTCTTCGTCTTGAGTTAGAGTTTTGAGCAAGTTAAATTGCTCGCTGGGGCATATCTTACTCAGCTTATCTAGAGAGCTAGCTAAAAAGTGAAACGAGTCGACAAATCTCAGTTGACCTACACTCTAAAAACTCCCGGGTCAATTTTTTGACCATTTCTCCGGGTCAAAAAAAATTGACCCTTTTCCGGGTCAGATGATTGTTGCGATTGGATAAGAATGGTCACATGACCTGTTGACAGCACGTATTTTTGACCATTATTTCCGGGTCAAAAAAGATTGACCATTTTCCGTGCCAGGCGCTATTTGCGATTGGATGGGACTGGTCACATGCTTTGTGACGTCGTGTCAAAGCGTCCTATGCTTTTCTGTGATTGGCCGGAAATGGTCACATGGTTCTCGCAACCGCCCGCGCTGGATAAAATTTGTTTCGCCAACGGTTTTCCACGTCTGTACTGCGAATCGTGCAATGTTCAAGAAAAAATCTAATCATAATGATCTACAAACATGACAAAAGTGCTTCGTGAAACCAGCATGATATGGCTTCCTTCATCATCTTGCTGTTTTCCGTGCATGGTAAGAAACCCACCAGGCTTAATTCTTGTGATAAATTTACGTGCAGGTGCCCACAATTCTATTCTTTTTATTTCGTGCGTAAACCATATGACATTGCAATCTGCAGGTCAACTCGACCGTTTGCCTTGCTCTATAATGCATGACATGTACATTGACAGATTACTTTGGGGAAAACAATCTAGGTCATGTGCATGGGGGCTAAAACGGTTTCGTGTCAACTCGGTCCCGGTCCCAGTCAACTGGTCAACTCGGTCCCGGTCCCAGTCAACTGGTCAACTCGGTCCCGGTCCCAGTCAACTCAGTCATGTGTCAGTCCCACTCCGGGTCTGGAGTAAAGTTGGTCCCAAGTTGAAGTTCATGAAGTTAAATGAAACTCAATTCGGTCCCGAGTCAACTTGGTCCCAAGTCGACTGAAACTTAACTCGGTCCCAACGATTGAAGGTCCAGGACAACTCGACCGCTCTTGAAAAATGTACAAGATTTCCAAGCAGCCGAACTTTTCCGATTCATTTGATGGAAGCAACATATTACGATTATTTAATTTCACTGTTTGGTTGTGAATGGCAATTTGACGTAAAGCGGCTTTCGCCTTATAAAATAACAAAGTGTACCGGTAGTTACTTTAGAGCTTGTGCGAAAGCTCGCCAGGCGGTCATGCTCGTTTTCACTTAATTGTGCGAGAAAAATCGACGGGCGGCCGCGATACGCCAAATGCGAAAGTATAACTTGACGCGAATTTGATGATTTGCGTCACAAATTCGCTTAAGTTGAACTAATTGGGCGAATGTTCACCGCAAATTATTTGACGTCGGATTTACTTTTGCGATTTGTGTCTGAAATGGATTGCGTTCACTTTCCTGTGCCGTGTCGCGGCAGGCCATGGCGCAAGCAAGTCAGTTGTTGAACATTTTGGGAATGCGGAAATTTTCACTTGCTACTTCGTCACGTTTTTAGCAGGGTTGTACTCTAGTTTTAAGTACTAACCATGCTGCAAACCTTGATATTTGTTTGGGTCTGATGTCAGTCCTGCGTCGTAACTTCTATTGATCACGTTCAAATGACGTCACTTCCTACAAATTGTCACGTTCATCAGGATTTTTAGCGTAAATTTTTGTGACGCGTACGGTTGCGCTGTATTTCGAACAAATTTCGAGCAACACGAACGCGTGTTTGGAACATTTTCCAGGGTGTGTGTGCGCTTAATTGATGGCGTTTAATACGCAGTGGCATTTTTCCTACGAAGATGACATCTGTGAAAGTGGTCAATTGGCAACTACGACAGCTATTGGCTTCACACTTTTCTTCACGTAGCCTACGGCCTTTCCTGTGGTCCATTTTTCATCCGTCTCGTGCATGCGTTGCGTATGCGTCTAAATCTCTCCACAGACTAATAACAGACGGACATGCACAGCGCATACGCAGCACACGCAAAATAGATGAAAACAAACCCAAGCAAAGGCTTCCTACGTTTATTTTCCCATGACGGTCGAGTTGTCCTGGGGCTTAGTTCGTTGGGACCGAGTTGGATTGGGACTGAGTTGGTTTGGGACCGAGTTGACCTGCACCCGCTAAAACCTAAGTGCTGGTGGGGGGCCTAGTATAATAGTACAATCTTTTTCTGTCTAAACTTGTTTCGGAAAGAATTGAGAATTAAGTTGATCATGGCTTTAGACTTTGTGAGGCTTGTGTGCAAAACATACATGTACATGTATGATACTAACAATTCCCTCACAACATCTTAATTTGTTTCTAAGATAAATTTTTGGTTTTTCATTCAAATCTGCACATTTCAATGTTAGATGAGTCATTTCAAAGAAAAAAATGTCTCAGACTGATTAACTTCCCAACTCTTATTAATGTTTCTCAACTACTGCTCGTGTACTCGTGGACGAGTTGTCCACTCGGTCAAGGTGCGAGTTGTCTGCTCGGTATGTAATTTACAAGTTGATTGTTTTTGTAAGCATAATTGCCTTTTTTGAAAATGTAAATTGTTTTTCCCTACAGAAAATAAAGTGGATGAAGAAAGTTTGATGTTTCTTAGACGCATGCTTGGAGTTCCCAAGAGTAAACAAGTTTGGCTGAGAATGGAATTCCTAAAGCAGCAAAAAGCACAAGGTAGCCGTTATAGCTTATAACATTATACTGTATACTTTTTCAGAACATTGTTTCAAAATGTCTGCTTCAAGTGCAGGAATCTATGCAGGCAACCAGTAGGCCTACAGTCTTAACTATGCTTAATTTTGCATACATGTGCACGTCGGTTGTATACCGAACTGTATGTGTTGTCCAGTCATATACGTACATGTACTACATGTACATGTACTTGCTCAAATCTTCATAAACTTGGCCATGTATAAGCTAAACTTAGCATAATAAAATAAAGTGCAAAGACGGAAAAGTTTATTTTTGCATCTGCAGGTATTTTAAGTTGACATGTTCAGCATTTCATCATGCAATATTATAACCATAGATGGTGTTTCCACTTTCTTCACAGATGATCACAAGAGGACCCAATTACTACATGTATGCATCTTCTCAACCGGTGTAAGATGGAAGATTCCATAAAGTCCAACAGCGTTAGATGTTCAGCCTGTAAGTAGCATTTATTATTTCTTTCTGGTAATCATAACCAAGGATTCCTCAATAGTGCTTATTGCACCGTCACTCGCAAGCTTGAGGAAACCCATGAAGAATTAGAATTAGAAATGGCCAGAGACACCGGGAAATCCCCTTGCTCTTCACAAATTACCATTACCTAACACACTGGACCAAAGGCTTTACATCCCTTCCGAAGGATGGAGCAAGTGTGGTTGAGTGCTTTGCCCAAGGGCACAGGTACCGCAACCGGATTTGAACCCGAAACCACAAGTTTTCACCCATGATTGCTAGTCAATGACCCAAACCAATTTTGTTTCCCTCAAAATTGGAATCACATACACAATTTCCAAGATTTGGTCGTCTAAAGATATTCTAAATGGGAAAATATGTAAATAAAAAAAACTACCTAAAATACCGTTTTGGAATCAAAAACATATTTCTGACAGTGGCCGACAATCCCTTTTTCTCTTCACGATGCACAGCGGCACCGGGTTGTGGATTAAACCCAGAGCAAGCTCGATTTACGACTATAGTTTGACTATAGTTTTTCCTGTAGAGTCCCTTGAACAATGGTAGTCCCTCAAACGATGGATAATTCCGTTGTTCGAGGGACTCTAGTCAAACTATAGTCGTCAATCGAACTTCCGAGTTTCTTGAGTGGCCATTTGACAAATTGTTTTCTCCCATTTTAGGTCGGGTTAAATATCCCAACGTACATGGAAGAGGGATGATGGAGGGAACCACTCATTGTTTGAGGAGGCAGTGGAGTCAGAGCTGGTGTTCGTGTTTGTGGAACAAAAAGCCTTGGATTATTTGGAAGTCGACTCACTTTTGACGGGAGTAGACGTTTGTTTTAAGTACCACAGCATTTTGGACATTTCCCCTTGACATTGTTTATCTACATGAACATTCCTGCAGAAGGTAATGTAACAGTTGGTGAACACAGCCACACATCTGGATGCATTAGAACATTTAACTTTGGGTTTGAACTACATTCTCTGACCTCGTAATACCTTGTGTAATCTGAATTTGTACTTTCACTTGAAGATAGTCAGAAAATATGTTCATTGATGTTTGTCAACACCCATGAACATATTTCGGCCAAAAGCACTTTAATTGTGGTTGACTTCATTTGATGTTTGGCTGATTTGTCTTTCACTAATATTGGCACATTCTGGTGCATAACTGTTGTTGTTTGACCCATGTTTCTTGCCTTAAAAAGTAATTCATAAATACCATTATGCATCATCATTGGCTCAGAGCACACCACATCACATGACCCTTTTTAAATGAGAGATAATAACCAGTGATAATGACCGGCTTGCTCGCGCTTGTGCCCGCGCCCTAGTCGGCCCGTATGGAACACGCACACAGAAACTGAAAGCAAAATGTGCACTGTACTGTGACAAATCTACCAGGTCGTGTGTGTGCGCGTACACAACACACCTGCATTACTCGACGCACAGCTACCGGTAGAAGTGAATGCAAAACATGGCAAAACGCCAAGCTAATTTTATTAAGTTTTACCGATTTACACAAATCTATTGATGAATGGGATTAAAAGTGGGTTTGGCCAGTCTTAAACAATCCGTTTAAAACCGGCTAGCAGCTCAGGCATTATCACCGTCCAGGCGGGCCCTAGCCGGTTTTAAACGTATGTTTAAGACTGGCCAAACCCACTTTTAATTCCTAATTATTTACATTCAGTTTATCCAAAGTATCCCAATTTAAAGGAGCGTGACCAGATAACATTTTGAGCACTCCCATTTTCCCCATGTGTTGAGATATTGATACCATATCATATGTCATATATTTCTCATTACCATTCTGAAATTTCACACACTCAATCCGTATATCTCCAGGGATGTCATCAAAAACCCACTGATGTTTTGTAAACTAATTTATTTGGTTACATAAAGCAGTACAGTACACCAACAGTACACCAACCACATCCAAATTGGAGATTGCGAATTTACTGTTTTCTTCATGGATTGTATTTTGGGAAGATATTTTATATGATTGTTATAGTTAAAACAAAATCCATTTTTTCTGGAAAAAATTGTCACGCTCTTTTGAACAAAGGAGTTTTCCTTGAAATTAGTGTGTAAAATGCAATTTTTCAAAACGCATTTTAGGTGAAATGGAGTTCAATCTGTTTGCTCAATAAATGTATAGAACTGTTTGCCTGCTAAATGTACTGATAATCTTTATTATTTCTGTCAGGTAGTCCTGTGTCCCAGACCTACCCAGTATGAAGGTAAGCATGTGTTCCTGGCTCAACAAGGCTTTATACATGTACCAGCATTGACAAGCAATGACAAGTGTCCTGTGCAGCCTAATTGCACCATCATTGGCTGTGGAACACATGCTTATTTTCTCACCATTTTTCGGCTCAGAAAGGTTTTACCCAACACTCCTGAATGACCCGGAATGGCAGGTCATTCTGACCCGGGAATGGTCGTGTCAAATATAATCCGGAATTCCGGGTCAAAGAGGTTTGACCCAACATTCCGGGTCAAAAAGCTTGACCCAACATTCCAGGTCATTTTGACCCGGAGGTGGTCGTGTCAAATCGAACCCGGAATTCCGGGTCAAACAGGTTTGACCCAACATTCCGGGTCAAAAAGCTTGACCCAACATTCCGGGTCATTTTGACCCGGAAGTGGTCGTGTCAAATCGAACCCGGAATTCCGGGTCAAACAGGTTTGACCCAACATTCCGGGTCAAAATGGCCTGACCCAACATTCCGGGTCATTCTGACCCGGAAGTGGTCGTGTCCATTAGAACCCGGATTCCGGGTCAAATTTGACCCATTCCGGGTCAAATTTGACCCGGATGTTTTTAGAGTGTAGAGAGAACGAAATGTATTTTTCGGAAGTCTTTGGTATACAAAAAATGTCTCCGCTAAATTCAGAAATTCCCTGCATGAGTAAGTGCGCGTCGTAATTTTCCAAATTATGAAAAAAGACTGGGATTTTAGTTATTTTTGGTTTGATGGATAGTTTCAAATTACAAGCGTTGTGGGCCGCGCCCCTAAAGTTGCCGGTTATATGACAGTGGTCTCTCACCTTTGAGAATGACCTCGTTTCCTTTTGACACTTTTCGCACCAGTAAATCTCTTTATCATTCCGTTTTATTTTCTTTGACTTTGGTAACTCGCACGTACACTTTGATGGGTCTAGTTTTCTGATTGGATACTCGCAAATCCAACAATTTTTTGACTCGTTAAATTTTGCCTCGTCTTCTTTCGTGTAAATCATGTTTTGCGCATTTTCCTTTTCAAATAGTTTGTTTAGAGCGGCTTCTTCTACTTGTAAATTTGTAAGCAATTTTTCAACCGCGTTTTCGCCCCTATAATATTTTTTACTGAGTAGGCGTCCGTCGTGTCTGACTACTGCGTAAGACCACCCGCAAGCCACGTGTTTTTTAGTTTTGATGGTAGCGTTGCCCGCTTTCTCTTTGTGAGGCACGATGAGAGATTCAAAGTCTGCGTAAATTACAAAAGGAGTCGGCATTTTATGCTGAGTGTTTTTAAATTGTATAACGTCTCGTCTACGATTGTATCTATCCAATTCTGTAGATGGCATGACTATTCTGCTAGCCTTTTGTTTAACGCCTCGGCAATCAATTTTATGCTTGTCTAATATCATTTGACTACTAAAATGCTGCAGACAGCGAGGACAAACGGGTTTCTTTTGTTTATGTTTGGTCTCGCTGAATAGTAGTTCATTTAGATTTTTAATCCAGCAGAAATGATTTTTATCGCCGTCTGAGTATAGCATGAGGTTAATGACCTCACCCGACTCGCTTTCCGTAATGTATAGCGGGTATATGCCATTCTTTTCGTCGTAACCAAACACGTTAATATTTAGATTGTTTTGTTTTTCAATCTTGTAGATTTGACTTATCGGCGTTGGGAAAGTTATGCCTCTAAAATTTAGCCCGTCGTCTTCTTTGTAAATATCCATCCTCTGGTACCTTATTTTATACGTTGGCTCATTTATTACGCTTGTTTTTACTTTATCTTTAAATTTTCCTAGAGCCGCCCTCAAAGACCAGCGTATACACTCGTCGTCGTCGTTTTTCACGTTGATGACGGCCTTTTTATTTTTTATGTAGTCCGGTAATTCTATGTAGGAGCTTCCCCTGATTGGCTTGTACTCCGTAAAGTTTATGTACAGAGTGTTTAAGCTTAAACACGGACCACCCGCTCTTTTCCGTCTGAAATTCTTCTAGTTTTGCCTTTAGATTTTCTACAGTACTATTCAACGCCTTGTCAATGTCGCTGTTGTTTAAAACGAGTTCATTTCTAGTGCGAAATGTGATTTCTTTTTCTTCAATTCCCCCCTGCGCGTTTAATTTTTTTAGAGTTACACGTAATCCCAACTGAAAATTGTAATTTGGTTTGTTCCGTATAATTTCAAGCATTTTACCGAAAATTTTATTTCTGTTGTATTTGAAGAAATTGACGTAATCTAAATTCTCGCGACCAATTTTTATTTCGTAATTTTGAATTACGTTGGCAAAGCGCTGAGGCACTATCCCCCCAAAATCTATTGGCTTTATGGCCCCGCTGTATATAGGCCGCCAATAATTTCTTATCGACTCTAAGTAATCACCCTTTGTATACTTGTTATTTTTGCCCGTGGCGTCAACCTTATTTATGTTATACTTGCCGATTAGCGATAGCAGACTCTGTTTAGTTTGACCTCATCCGCGTATCGCTTGACCGTTTTTATTAGTTGTCTTCTCGTACCAATTTTCTCACCGACGCCAATAACGGCCGGTAGATTTTCGTCGCTAATAAACTTGGTGAGTCGTTTTTTGTTCCATCCAAAATATCCAGTTGGCTTGTGTCCAGTTTCCATTTTTAATATATAAAAGATAATCTTATAGTTATTTTTAAAAAAATTGTCATTTTTTTAGGAATCAAAACCCAGTTTTGATGCCTCGATTACATTCCGTTTTTAAAAAAAATTTTGAAGAAAACGCTGGGTTAGCGTTTTTGTGTTTTTGCCTAGGAGCCCCCATTTACATACTACTTGTCAACTAGATAACTGAAACAACAACTTACTAAGGTTTGTTTTAGACGGCATCAAATGTTCTCACGACTTACAGTCTGAATTTTCTTCAGATGGGGTCCCTTAGTGCTGTAGACTAATATACGGAAGGCAAAGATGTGTGTACGAGCGTGTAGTACACTATACGAGCCTGCGAACAAATGAGGTCCGCATAAGGTTTCCAGTCAACTCGGTCCCAGGTCAACTCGGACCCTATGGGAAATTGAACGTAAAATTATACCTTTTATTTCTGGATGTCCTTCAGATCCTGTAAGGACTTCTCATCTATACATTTTCATATACTCTCCAACAAAAGAAACTGTGCAATATATGTGGAGAATAAACACCAAATTCACAGACAATATTCTCTGACATTGATAGAAAAAGGTTATGCACTCAAAACCTGCTCATGGCATAGTGCAGGACTTAGGCATGCCTGGGTGTTGATTTCACAATAGGGGTCCTACAGGTTGTTATGTAACATAATTCTATAAAGTTCAGGTCTCGTTAGCAAGCCGTATAAAAGGACTACCCAAAAGTCAGAAGAGCATTTTGCAAGATTGTGTCCAGTACTCAAAACGTCATGCCGCGTCTGTCCTTAGCTGACCGTCATCAGGCCATTGGAATGTTGCGGGCCGGAATGAGTCAAGGCGATGTTGCAGCACACTTTCAATGTCACCGAAACACCATTTCAGCACTTGTGAGAAGGCAGAGAGAGCGAAATGATGTACTGCCATGGCCAGCAAACTCACCAGATCTCAATCCGATTGAGATGGAGATGGATGAGATGGAGCGCCGATTACGTCATCTTCCTCGGCAGCCAACAAACCTGCAACAGCTTGGTAGAGATCTCGTCCAGGTGTGGAATGACATCACACAAGATTTTCATGCGCGTGTTTATTGGCTCCATGAGGCGAAGATGCACTCGATACTGACTTTGTGACTTCAATATTGGCAAGTCAGTTTTCAGCAACCTCTGAGAACACGAAGAACACATTTTGTACATTTCAAGTTCGGTTAACCATTTGAAAGATTTCATGGACTTTCATTAACAGTTTATTCCAGCGAGTTACCTGCCATGGCTGAAAAAATACAGCAATTTTTATCGTGCACAGTTTCTTTTGTTGGAGAGTATATAAAAATATAATTCAGTAATAGTTTGTTTTCGCTCGTGATAACTGATCGACTTCGTGTGTTGTTTGCATTTGTTTATGTAAGGTACGAACTATTTCAACTGGTACAAGCTTTACTATTTGAAAATAGAATTACAGAAATGCAGGGCAGTTGCAGGGCAGTTTTCTGCAGGACAGTTGGTGCGAAAACAACCTGAATGTACTTACGAAACAAAACAAAAGGAGATTTGCAATGTCCAAAAATGTAATCGACTATTTTGCCTGAAAATCCTTACCTAAGTGGTGTATTTCCGCCCGAGATGATATATTTTTATCAGTAAACTATAACGGTATCTGTTTCGGAAAACAATGTTCAAAACCCAACTTTGGTGATTATTAATCTTTGGCCATTGATTCTACATTTTTAACGTTCAATTTCCCATAGGGTCCGAGTTGACTTGGGACCGAGTTGACTTGGGTCCGAGTTGACTTGGGACCGAGTTGACTTGGGACCGAGTTGACCTGGGACCGAGCTGACTTGGGACCGAGGCCGGAGGGATAGAGGAAGAGGGTGATCGCGGCGGCAAATGCTACTACATTTGACTTTACTTAAGTCTGATTCGGATTCAGCATTATCAATAATTTATGTCTTTCAAATTTGGAAGCATTTAAACCGGAAACAAAGTCATTATGGCAGAAGTTATATTTTTTTACCTACAGTGGGCAAAACATCCCAAACAACAATCACCCTGCGGTAACGTGTAAGTTGGGTGTAAGAACCTACAATCCTGGACAAAATAGTTGGGACACTTGAAGTGTGTACCCCCGCTCCCCCGTTCAATGTTGACGCCGACTGGTGCAGATTTCGGTGGCGCGCAGTACCCCAGCGACCCAACATTGCGCGGGGGTTGCACGGGGTTAGCCAGAGTGTCCCAAGCTATTTTGTCCAGGATTGTAGTCTATGTTGCCCTAAAATGAAGACGAACCTCAATGTCTTGGTCTCTTACAGGTTTTGGCCCATGACCTACTTTGCTACTGGATTCTGTACTACTGTGTACTACTGATGTGTACTTGATACAGACAGGGGCCACATCGCACACGGTCATTATCACGTACTGTCCGGCCGATGTTCCAAGTTGTGGAGTAAAGTCACATTGCATTTGATCTTTAGGGGTAATTATAGGTGCGTTTCCTCTAATGTAAATGTATCTTTTTCGTACACGTCTTGGAACTTATAGTACAATTAAGGTCAATGAACAAGGGAAGTCGTACGGGGGTACAGTTTGGACTTTGCACAGTAATGATACAGCATGATTCTGCTCGTTCAATTTGGCTAGGCCTGTATTGAGATTTTGCTATGTGTTGTGTTAGCCCGCATAGAATATAATAAATAGATCTTAAGGTAACAGCATAGCCAATTACACGTCTGCTGGGCACTACACACTATGGCGTACATGTCTTACGCGTTTGTGCTCAGCAGTGAGCGAGCGAGGGCAATCTTAACAAACCCAGATATGTCCAAAGCAGCTCGACAGACACCAGTCAAACCAAAAGGCGGTGACGTGTTTTTGTATTCGTGGGCAGATGCCCCCGCTACAAAAGAAGACTGGAGATGCGACCAATTGAGGTGGCGTAATGTAAGGCTCTTGCCCAAAAATCTACCTCGGGTGAAAAAGGTGTACCATCATTGCTATATAAGAATGGTACAGTTGATCATCGCTTCAGTCGACATGCGTACACCCTTCAACGAGGGCCAAGTACACTGGTCCTAATCCAGTACATCGGTGACAACAAAGTGGCTGGGTGCAGTGCCCCACACGGCAATGCAGAAAATATGCCCACCCGTCCACATATCCGGACATGCCCTTCTGTTTTGCTGAAGATTAGTAAATCTGAAAATGAAAATCCACATGCTTTGTATAAAGCTTTGACAACCAAACCCGTTCCAGTGAGCAATGCCCCAGTTCTCCTACCCTAAACAGGTAAGAAATAAACTTAAGCAAGAAAAGCGAAAACATCGACTAACCCATGATGAGTTATATAATGTGTATGAGCTCCAGCAACAGTGCCCCCATTTCATACATCAGTTTACACTTCTACCTGACTTGGTCGTTTGCATTGCTCTTGAACAGCTTCTTGATGAAATGGAGCGACTCTGCAAGGCAGACAAATTTCTGTTGATGTCGTACGATACAACATTCAATCTTGGTGATTTTTACCTATCCGCACTAGTTATTCGGCACGCCAATTTCATCAACAACCCCATTATCCCCATTGGTATGATGTTACATGACAGAAAATTCGAATCGAATCATCGCGATTTCTTTCAAGCCATCATGGCAAAGTGTCCTTCACTTAAAGGTGAAAACATTGTCATCGTCACTGATAGGGAACAGGCAATTGTAAATGCCATTGAAGCGGAGCTTCCAGCAAATAATGTCTTCTGTTGGAACCACCTGCTCAGAGACGTCAAGCATTGAGTAAACACGCACGAGGGGAAAAGTGGCGACAGGCATATTTACAGAAAGGATGTCAAAGATCTGCTCAACTGCAAAACAAAACAAGAGTACTATATGTTGCAAGAAAAGGTAAAAGTGCACTGTTAAAAATTTCTCTGTACATTTACATAGAATCTTATGTCAATTATTATTACAAAAGGTATGTTTACCAACAGACGTTCTCTGTAAGCATTTGTGTAGGCTAACAAAGACCTTGTTTGCGTCCTGACATACTTTCTTTGTAAGCATTCTGTGTATCAACAAAGCGAGCTCCGTATACTTACAGACCCTACTTCTAAGCATTTTGTGTGAACAAAACAGATTTTGTGAACTTACATTTTCATTTGTTTATTAAAGCTCCGCGCTCCATCATTTAACAAAAAATCTTTGTGAATCCAAGAGGTCATTTTGTTAATAAAATGGGGGCCTTTTGTAACTTTACAATTCTTGTGTATGTTTACACAGTATACCTGTACGACCACACTGACCAAATAAAAATAATCTCATGATACGTTTCAGCCATTTATTTAATTTTCATCAATGAATTACAATGTTACCATCCAATTACTTCGCTTTCAAAAACAAAATTAAAAAACATAATAATAATTCAGAACCCACCGCAAGAGCACTGCCGCATATAATAAAACAGTTAAGTTTCCATGCTACGATGTTGTTTTCAAACAAGGAATGCTTTTGGTTTTTTTTTTCAAGACAGACAATCTGAAAAGTGGCTAAAACAACATCCCCCCGAAAACCATTTTGTCCTGCTTCTTTAATACGGCAATCCACTTACTGAACATCATCTAGTGTACTCCGAACTCTAAGATATGAACCATACATTTGCTACTACCTTTATCAACGATAACCGTGTCAAGTTGTTGTGCTCGTTTGTTCCCTCTTAAAAATTGCAGACTTGCACCCAGTCCCTCCACTCCAAACCCCATCAATTCAATTTCGCTCGATTCACAAATCAGTGCGCCTCCAACGGCGGTGTCATTTAGGAAAATTAAACGTGATACATCATGGGAAAAATCGCCACCGCCATTTCTGTAAGTGGTTATAAACACTGGACAGGTAATGCAATAGCAGCTGGCTACATGTAAGAATTGAAGCCGCCATCCTAATTAATACTCAAAACAATACTTTCCCTAGACAGCTCCCCAGTCCACACTATCGCTTAACACATATGTTCAAGTATATGACCAGTCTAGGCAAGGTATTGTTTTGGAAGTAGTAAGATGATGGACAGTGGCTTCTTTTAGGGAGCTGCTTGCATAGTCCATTGTATTAAAGGTCAGTGGTTGTATACCGAGTAGCCTTCAATTTTTCATTGTTTACACAGTGATCCTCGGCTCTTGAGGTCCAGCATTTTAGTTACTGATTCATTCGTTCAAAAAAATAAAAAATAAATCGCAACACGATCTGAAAAATCGGTCTCTTTGACAAGCCTTTAGTCCAAGCATTTTTTTGGCTCAACCCACCACTAATTGCAACAGATTTTTTTTAACTGGTATGCATTTTAGTAAAGTCTCCTGAACACCATACTAAAAGTCTACCAAAATATATTTGGTGGAAAGGTGTCAAATTTGCATAATATGCAAATTACATGCTTCCATTAGGAAAAATTATGTTTCACTATAACTATATATGTAGGTACCCAATCAAAACACATGAAATGTCTAAACCTATGTTTGCATGGTCACAGTACACGATAAACATGTTTCTGAATTGATAGTGTGAACACAAATATGCAAATTATGCAAATTATCTGCCGCCATTAGGAAAAATTACATTTTTCACTGTAAGTTTATATGTAGGTACCCAATCAAAGCACATGAAGCGTCTAAACCTATGTTCGCATGGTCACAGTACACGATAAACATGTTTCTGAATTGATAGTGTGAACACACATATGCAAATTAGCGGCCACCATTAGAGAAAACAAATTTACACTGTATTTACGTACGCAAGTATCTACTCAAAACGATTTACATGTATTTGTGTAATGTACCCATGATTTTATGGCCAGAGAACATAAACACGTTTCTCAATTCATATGGTTAAGATAAATATGCAAATTATGCAAATTAGGTACCGACATTGTTAAAAAAGTGTTTTTCACCAAAAAATATCTAAACCCTGCTTTTCCTGGTCAGGAAAATTAAGATAAGCACACTTCTACAATAATCCATTTTATGACTGTTTGGTAAAATACATAATTCACAGTCGTACGCTTTGGTAGCGACCTGATACCATTCCCACAGCGCATGAAAAGGTAACTTTCAACCAATGAAAAGCCAATAGGGGACAAATGTATCTGTCTGGCGCAACAGTTGTGTCAACCCACCGCCCACAATCACCCCTTCTCCACCTTTGATAATAATTTATGTAAATATTCTCGTGTGGTTTTTAATTCAATTTGATTGGTAATGTATGGCAGAAATTTGCATAGAAGAGACGGACAGTGCCTAAATTATAAATAGTCTTTGTAAAACGTTCAAGCAGTGGAAAGGCATACTGTTGTTGAACGAGAGTTTACTGTAAATGCCTGATTTAAGTAACTGAGGCATTATTCAATGTTACATTTAATGTTTTGCAAACACAATCTGATAAGGTACGCTAACCAAATGGAAGAGTGTGTTGAGGTATAGGGGCGGAAGGGGGGAGTGGTCCCTTTGTCACATATCGTGCTGGGTGTAAAGTTATTTTTTTCTGTGGCAAGGATGCCGAAGGGCTTTGTTTGTGGCAAGCGTCCAAGTAGCTTTTGGGGCAAGCGTGCCCTCTTTTGTGACAAATATGCAAGGACTTTTGTGGCAGGAATACCGAACAATTTTTGACAAGATGCTTCTGTGGTAAATAAGCCAAGGGCTTTGTTTGTGGAAAGAGTACCATTTACTCTTGAGGCAAGCGTGCCCTCAGTGTGGCAAGCGTGCCAAGTACTTTTGAAGCAAGCGTGCATGCCTTCTTTTGTGGCGAATATGTCAAGGACTTTGTGGCAAGTGTCCCAATTACTTTGTGCCAAATGTGCAAAGGACTTTGCAGCAAGTGTGCCAGGTACTTTGTCCCTTTGTCACATATCGTGGTGGGTGTAAAGTAATTTTTTCTGTGGCAAGGATGCCAAGGGCTTTGTTTGTGGCAAGCGTCCAAGTACCTTTTGGGGCAAGCGTGCCCTCTTTTGTGACAAATATGCAAGGACCTTTGTGGCAGGAATACCGAACAATTTTTGACAAGATACTTCTGTGGTAAATAAGCCAAGGGCTTTGTTTGTGGAAAGAGTACCATTTACTCTTGGGGCAAGCGTGCCTTCAGTGTGGCAAGCGTGCCAAGTACTTTTGAAGCAAGCGTGCATGCCTTCTTTGTGGCAAATATGTCAAGGACTTTGTGGCAAGTGTGCCAGGTACTTTTGGCAAGTGTGCCAACGACACTGCAGGCATGCGTGCCCGTTGAACACTTTGCGGACATGTTTTCTGTTGCCGAAAATTAGTCGAACAACCAACACATGGTATTTAGGCAAGCTTCAGTGCAAGGCCGAGGCTAGAGCTGTCGGCTGACTTCAAGGGGTTGACTGGAGTAAATTTCTATTTAATAGACTTATAAAATGACTTTGTTTAATTTCTTATTTTTCTATTAGCAATTTGTATGTCTTTTATATTCATATTTAAATATTTGTTATTCAGGTAAATGTTATACTGTATTTATATTTTAACAAATATAATTTGACCCTAAAACCACAAAATGAATTTCATAAATTTGGAATCCGACGTATACGAGTCACTCCATGAACATTGGGTTTAATCACTCAATTTTTCTTTTCATTTTTTTTGTTACAGTGACGGCAGCTAATTTTCATAATTTGCATATTTGTCAGCTAATTTGCATAATTGAAAAAGATGTTACGCTTAATTTAAAAAGTTGTTTATCATGTTCTCTGGCCATGGCCATAAAAACGTAATTTACACATGTACATCGCTTTGAACAGATACCTACGTACAAAGTTGTATTGTAAAACGGTTTTCCTAATGGTGGCCGCTAATTTGCATATTTGTGTTCACACTATAAATTCAGAAACATGTTTATCGTGTACAGTGACCATGCAAACACAGGTTTAGACACTTTATGTGCTTCGATTGGGCACCTAAATATAACATTACATTGAAAAGTATAATTTTCCTAATGGCGGCAGGTAATTTGCATATTATGCAAATTTGACACCTTTCCACCAAATATATTTAGGTAGACTTTTAGTATGATGTCTAGGAGACTTTACTCAAATGCATAGCACTTACAGAAATTCTGTTGCAATTAGTGGTGGGTGAAACCCTAATTTGACTGGACTACTTTGGCTGTGCACTATTTTGTGAATCTGGCGAATTCAACTAGTGTGCCTAGAAATTGTCATTTTCTACAATAAATGATGAGTCATTAATTTGCAACCTAACATATAAATAACAACGCCAAGTTGTTACTAATGAAACGTTGTCAATTTGGAATGGTGATGTTCATGCTTTTAACTGTTCCCTCTGCATTTTCTACACATGTATTTCCAATTTTTGAAACTTACAGAATTGCAGCAAGTCCTCCCATCCCCTAGTATTTGTGAAAGACTGTCTTACGTTGCTTGGTTCGTGTACGTGCGCGGTCGACATTGCACCGTGTGGACAGGGTACTAGTTTATGTGCCATTGGGTTCAGTCTGTAAGACAGTCTTTGGAATCGTTCCACCTGTCACGTGAGACCAGGGACTTTGACCTGAACATACATATTCAAACGAAGGTCATTTTGGAATCGCCCAATCGCAAAGATGATATCATTGCTCATGAATAATGATGTAAGACTGGTGTCATAA
The DNA here is from genome assembly GCA_037783545.1 of Henricia sp. BOLD:AAB3569. Lineage (NCBI taxonomy): Eukaryota > Metazoa > Echinodermata > Asteroidea > Spinulosida > Echinasteridae > Henricia > Henricia sp. BOLD:AAB3569. Next base: position 106,154 of record JBBELK010001081.1, on the reverse strand, counting down.
CGGATATGGACGTACGGAATGGAAGCGCACTGTACGCCCTACGAATGTACCGATGTGCTCCCCAAGTCGGCATCGTAAAACGTTCGTCGTTGGACTTTTTTAGGTTTGCTTCTATAGATTTCTGAGTATAAATAATGACCGCCAGAAGCAGGGGCTAATCAAAATTAGGAGAGACGAAGGACAGATCTTTAAAGGACATTTTACAAAAATATAAAAAAATTCGAACCGTGTCCGGAAACTGGGCCATGCAGCAACGATAAATGTTTTCCTTCCTCTGTTGATTTAACGAGTAAGAATTTACAAGTCGGACATCACTATTCCTTGACAAAATGACTAAATTACCAATGTTAGCCGTCATTAGGTGCAGATCTGATAGAAAAACAAATTTGGCAGGAAGAAATGACGATTATATATTTTAATTTGGACAAAACTTACTATAGTAAGTAGATGAAGTTGGCTTCTAAATTCTTTCCTTTTTCATATAAAATAATAGTACCATTGGTAAAGGGTTGAGTTGATCATAGTTGTTTCTTTAAAAACAAAATGACTCGGCTAGCATTGTAATGTGCAGATTTAATGGGGAAAAAATAGACCCCTTGCACAGCGGCCATGACAGAAGGCAGTCACCTGGTCACATTGCGTCATGCACGAGTATGCACTTGATGGATCTATTGTCACACATTTAAATATAAAAACCTGCCCTCTGTCATGGCCGCCGTGCAAGGGGTCTATATCAAGTGGCAAAAATTTAAGATTTTTGGAAAAAACACATTTGTTCAGCCCGTCTCATGTTTTGCACACAAGGTCTGAAGCCATGATCACCTTCTCAATTATTTCGGGTACTGGTACCTTAATTATTATGAGAAATTGCCAACTATTTTGTTGTTGACAATTTGCAAATAAATTATTTACTATTTATTCAACACAAAAACCATGCATTTGTAATTGTTCAGCCTGTCTCGCATGTTTTGCACACAAGGTCTGAAGCCATGATCCGGTACCTTCGTGCGAGAAATTGCCAGATAGTTTTTTTTTGTTTTTTTTGACAATTTGCAAATGAATTATTTACCATTTATTCAACACAAAAACCATGCATGTATTTTAAAGGGTTTTGAATTATGGCCGAGTGAAATTTTAAAAGGCATACTTTAGTTCTGTATTTCATGCGTTTGGTACCATTTTTGAAAGTTTACCAATCATGTCTTTAAACCTAAGGAATGAAAGCAATGATTGAAAGATAGGGCATAAACATTTTCTTGTAATAAGCAGATTGTTTTACTATAGTACTAATAATTAGTACAAATCTTATAAGTGACGTTATTAATACAGCTTGCTGTGTTGCTATATCAATGCAGGCACGTTTATGAATTTACTTGTCTTTCCAAAAAAATAATTGTCCTAAGCACTGATGACTATACATGTAAAGAATAAACAAAAACTTGGAGGTCAGAGTTCAATTGGTATGTAGCATTTATTTCGTGTAATTGGAGGCATGCTTCCCAGTGGACTCAAACTGTCAATTTTTTTTTCACATGTACGCTTTTCTATACCGGAGCAGGGGTTGATATCACAAAGAATGGTGACGTGTCGCAAAAGTAGCCAAATCCATTGGAACTCGCTGAACCCGTTGCGAGATGTGATGGATTTGGTATACTTGTGACACGTCGCAAGTCTTTGACCCCATGGCCCAAATTCGTTCTGCTCTTTAAGTTTAAGCAGGAATATACATGTACATGTACCTTTATAGCTCAGAAAAATTAACTTTCAAAATCCACTAGCTAATCTCATGACATCAGTAAGCCAAGCATCACCACGAAATTGGGCACTTTTCCAGTGGAGCTTTTATCAGGGCACAAAATGTGTCTATTCCCTCCTTGGACATGTTGGACAGTTTGCTCAAAATTTCAACATGTACATGTAGGTTCATTCATGATTATTAAAGAACTGTCCTAGTTACATGTACATCTGCATGGAAATTGTACCTTTCAATTAGGCCTCCATGTTATGTGAATACACCATGGAGTGTACATGTACTTACATGTAGCTGATTACATGCTCAAAAAAGAATTTGTCAAGCAAGGCTTCAATACAGTCTAATTCATTCTGATTAAAGACTACTGTTTTGTGTGTGGCTGTCCGTTGCAATTGACATAAGTCACAAAGTCGTGCAGCTAGCTGCAGGACATTTGAAATAAAAAGTCTTGTGTAGCTTTAATTTTCCATCATTCATCAAATATGGAAACCCCAGACACGAAGCAGCAACAGGACATTTTACATTAAAAGAAGACCAAAGTGTGGATTGCACACTCTTCTGTTGGGAGAAGCCGCAAGTAGTCGGGAAGTATACGGACTGATGAGAATCCCGTGTAGATGGAGGTCAATCTTATTCCTCATTTTCTGAAGAAAAAAGCAAAAGAATCGCATACGATAGTAAATCGTGAGAATTTGGTAAGAATCTGTCTAAAACAGCGTTTAATTGTAATTACTAAATTCATTTTCCCCCGTGGCTCATCATTTTCCACAGGTCTGGTCTCTACTACACTGTTTCAAGCAGGTACGAGTTGTTCATGCATAAAGCTGAACTGAACACTTGTGTAGGCAAAAGTGCACTGTTTGAACATGATTTTTGTAATATCAGCATGAAAAGCTTGTTATAAGGTGGATCTTGTATTAATAATTATGTGATTATTGTCACTGTTCCCCTGTACAGAGACTGCAAAAGGAAATACCAGTAAATGCTCAACATGGGTTTGTGCCCGGGGTTTGTGTGTGACATCATGGGTGGATTGACTGCTATCTTGTGACATTGGAATTTTTGTTAAAGAAAAGATTATAAATTACAACAAATTTTACCTCGCAGAAATACTTTGCCGACAGAGATTCCATCTTCTGTACCGTCATGACCGTACTTTATTGAAACTCTGCTAATTTGTGGGTCTGAGAAAAAAGAGAAACGAAAGTGAAAGAAATGGTTAGAATGCAATGGAGCATGACATAATTAAAGTGTTTTCAAGCAAACACTTGAAATTTTTTCATTGCTAAAACGTGTTTCCTGCAGACCAAATTTACCCGGTTTGTCCTCCAGATTGGAAGTGTGAACAAATAAAGCCCATGCTATGATGCTTTCCTGCTAGCAGCTATGTGCGTTTCCCCACATGCCGTTCGTTACAATTCTCCTTCAGCATATGCGAATATTTTGTAAACACCATCATTTTACAGCATTCCTACCTTAGCTTTCTTCAAATCTTGCACCTACGCCGCTGAGAAGTACCTGCATCCTTTGCTAAACTGTCTGTCTTTTGATATAATCCTCGTCGCTTCTGTTAACACGGTGACGATCCGCCATCATAAATCCTCAAAATCACCACGCACATTTTTGTTCATCGTTATCGTGTGGAAAGTCTTGCATATACCATGTTTCTTCCTCCATGCATATACATACAGTACAACTACTTCGAGGTGCAGGTACACGACCTTCACACGCCGTACATTCGGAAACAGGATATGCTAATCATTACGTCACGTAGGAATGTGCTCGCCATTTCGCGAGCAAACCACGTGACACGTGAAAGGATTCCAAAGACGGTCTTACGAACAACACCCATAAACTAGTTCCCTGTCCACACAGTGCAATATCGACCGCACGGACGGCGCATAAACTAGTTCCCTGTCCACACGAACCAAGCAACGTTAGACCGTCTTTCACAAAGACTACCCATCCCCATCCAAATCCCATCCCCACCCAAACACTTATATCAAACCACACTAATTCAAATTCACTGAACATCAACTTTTGAACCAGAAACTCTCAAATACAACAACCATAAATTTGCAACTATTTGAGGAGCTATTATAGGAGCTATTCATAAAACGTACAGATTTGCTCCTTGTCCCTCCACCCCAACACTACCCCCCCCCCCCCCCCCCAGGCATACACATCAAGTCACATCAATTCAAACTTATTGACTATCAACTAGTGTGCCCAGAAATATGAGCCATAAATTTGCAACTACATATACATGTAACATCAATAAAAACTTGTCAACCAAGAAAAATTTACAAAATTGTTAACTGTTGGTTGTATTATCTATTCTCAAAGGCATTATACATGATTTGCATTGCCTGAAACACCGACATGTTGACAGATTTACGTGAAACTTACGTGGTGCCAAGGTGTTGATGGTTGAAAACATTCCATGAAATATTTCGTCCGAAAATGCTATATTCTTTCCGATTTGAATTTTGTTCTCGCGAGTCGTGAATTCATTTTTCGGGCGATTTTGGCAATGTTGGTACCCGTCCACCGTGTGTATGTATTATTACATGTGTGTAGCTGTGCCGGAGTACATGCATGCAGTTTGTACCCAACCGCCTAACCCCCCCCCCCCCCCCCCCCCCCCCCCACACCCCCATTATTGTCTCCGTTTTCATTGTTTTCCTGAATTTTCCAGAACCTCTTGGGCTGCAAATTTCACAGGTTAGTTATTTCAAGCATGTTGTTCTTCATAACAAATATAAACGCTGTCTGTTGCTGTTTGAACAGCTTTACCAATCGTGTATAATACCTTTGATAATTACACACTTAAGCCAAAACCCTAAAGTGTCCCTGAAATGGTGTTTTTATCAATAAAATCTGTGCTATGGAACTAGTCCATTAATTTACAATCATAAAAACCCTACTTGGAAGTTGTTTGGGGGGTTAAAATCAAGGTTTTGGATTTGTATGCTAATGAAAATTTACATATGCATGAGCAAAGTGGTGATGTCACATTAGGAAAACACAGGAAAATCTCATTGAACTGTGCACAAAAGTTTCCCAAATTTTCTCCAACCTGCTGAAACTTTTGTAACCCATGACGGTTTAGGTTCGTTTTATATGTTGCCTGTTGCAAATCATGAAAAAACTGTTCAGTTTGAAGTGTTATTTTTTTTCTTTACTTTTCTGATGTGTGTTCCTAATGCACCTATCAATTGTGCCCCAGGGGTGGGTATTTTGTAATGCAAAAAGTGACAATCCCCACCTCTTAGGTGGGGCAGCCCGGGTGGGGGTGGTGGGGAGGGGGGGTTGGGGGGGGGGGGGGGGGGGGGTGAAAACAATTGATAGGTGCATAACGCCCAAACAGCGGCCTCTTTCTGTGAGTTTATGTAAAGAAATTTTCAAAGTTAATAAATGCCACTCTTTATTCATGGCATCAAAATGAACAGTAGTATTGTCTTTCTACACAAGTAATCATTCATATGCAGCAAAAACTGTGCATGAAGTTATTGAGCATTTCAGGGGCCCTTTAATGGTACAGAGTCGTCCAGCAAAATTATACAACCCATTTTTCCTCGTGGTCCTTTAGCTTGGAGCATAGACTGAGAACTTTAGCATTGGGGCCTCCAGGCGAGTTCTTGAGTCGTTTCGTTCCCCTATCTGGGCGAATGCGGAACAGTATCCTTGAAATGGAAAAGCAAATAGAGATCATGCATGATACAGTGGATCAAAGAAGTGAATTCTTCAAAACTTTAATTTGTATTGGACCTTAACAAAGAAGGAAATAAAATTAAAAAAACTGCTGTTGGATGTTTTCCTTTTTTTTTTGGCAACTTTTAAATGGAACATGCATTAACTTCTTAAACACACTTTAGAACTGTGTCTGGGCTTTTACAATTGCCTAAATACAACTTTATAGCACTGTCCTTGTCTATGTACTTGTACTATTAAAGTTTGGTCAGGATCTTCAGTTTCCTGTTAAGAGGGCGGTTTCACAGTGTAACGGGTCAGTAAACCCGCCCTTGTTTGTCCTCAAGATCAGGCTTCGAACAATAGAACCATATGTGTTTCCGCGCGTGGCTCTCTTGATTTCCTCCAAATCTGGAGGACAATTTGACCTCAATTTGATATTTTGACCTGTGCAAGCACCCTATACGAATTGTCAATATTATGACGTCATTATTTAGAGAATAAAGGTGTTTGTCCGGTCTTAAACATACGTTGAAGACGCGGGAGTCAAAAGAAGTCAATCCGTGGCAAATTCTTACCTCTGCATAAATTCCAAGGTGGCAGCAATACCATTCGGGTATTGCAAATTGAACACATAGAAGCAGATAAACCAAGTCTGTACTGCTTGAAGAAATGATGAACAAGTGATCTGTGTCCTCCCATCAAAACAGAAATGGATTGTGACCTGTGTAATGGCACACAAGTAAGACAGTCAAATTAAGGAAAAAGGAAAAAACAATGCATGTGGGTCTTGTACTGTTCCCAGGAGATAACTTTTGCCCAAAAATGTAAGAAAATGCTGCCACAACATACATTTCTGAAAAGCTTGTGTACAAATTTTACATATACGTACATGTATGTAACGGTGGACAGACAAAAGTGTGACATTTTTGTCTGTCCACCATTACATACGTATTTGGAAAATTTGTACACAAACTTTTTAGAAATGTACATAATGTATGTTGTGGCAGCATTTTCTTACCTTTTGGGGCAAATGTTATCTCCTGGGAACAGTAAAAGGAAAATTCTTTAAATTTGAGATAAACTGATCACATCTGAAAGGAATTATTGACTGATTTTTCAAATAGGCCCATTAGTGTGGAAAGACCCATGTACCTGTATTGGACAGAAAAGTAACACCTTCAGCCATGCAAAGCAGTCATTTTCCTTTGAATGAAACGTAAGATTTGTTTGTAGGAAAAAAACATTCCAAGAGTATGTTTCAGTCTTGAATTCTGCTAGAGCAACATCTCACTTACTGAACCGCATGTACGTTTACAAGTTAAAGGCACAGGCTCGTCAGCAATGCGCGCGCGCCAAATTCGTGCCACGAAATACGCAGCTCCATAGCAAAGGCATGGAGCTGCGTATTTCGCGCAACGAATTTGGCGCGCGCGCATTGCTGACGAGCCTGTACCTTTAAATGCAGGGACACTGATGCAGCTGCAACAAGAAGTCTTAAAGAGTACAATTTGATGTTTTTATACTGAAGTATTAATTTACCTGTGAAAGCTATCACCGGGCTTGTCATCTTTTCTTTATCCATATCGCTTGCAGTTTCCTGTTCAGACCAACGATAAGGGTTACAGTAACTTAAACTGTAAGTTAAGGAGAGTATTGAAAAAAAAAAGACAAAAAAAGAATACGACAAACATTCTTCAGTTGCCTTTGTGCATTTGCTAATGCCATGTCCACTTTGAGATTGAAACAGCCCATACATTCTTGTGAGATGATCTTGTGAAAATGGAAAGGATGGAACTTCACTTGTAGTACAATAACGCTATAGGTACATGGACAAGTACAGATCCAATTATCTAGTACATGAGACTAACAGTGCTGAAGAGGAAGATATCTGCATGTCTTCAGAGACTGATCACTCAGGTTAGTGAAGACATGCAATATTGTGGGACCATGAGAGGCATATGTACATAAACTAGTCACTGATAAGTATACCCATCAAAACCAGGGAACTTGCTGGGACTGCCGTGTCCTTGTTATGTTAAAAAAATATATAATTTCAATAAGTAGCCCTCAATAGATGATGATTGGACCACAGAGAAAGGAAAACACAAATATCTACTTGAAATGATCCAATACGCCTTTCTTAATATTTATTCATGACGGACCAAAGCGAGGCTATAGTTCCTCTCATGTCAGTGCCGGATTGTATGCGTGCGATAAGCCTACGAACGTACCGATGTGCTCCAAGTTGACAGCGTAAAACGTTCGTCGTTGGACCTTTTTAGGTTTGCTTTTCTATATTTCTGAGATAATGACCGACAGAAGCAGGGGCACATCAAAATTAGGAGAGACGAAGGACAGATCTTTCAAGGAAATTTTTTAAAAATTATTTCGAACTGTGTCCGGAAATCGATCTCGTATTCGTATAATTTATGAGGCAGTAAAAGAATTAAGTCTGACTTGTAAATTCTCTCCTTTTTCATATAAAATGGTACCATTAGTAAGGGTTGAGAAGTTGATTAGAATTTATTTTCTTTAAAATGACCCATCTAGCATTGGAATCTGCAGATTTGATGGAATAAATTTCAAGTGGAACAAATTTAAGATTTTGTGAGAAAACACTTAACATTTTGTTCAGCCTGTGTCTCATATGTTTTGCACACAAGGTCTGAAGCCATGATCAACTTCTCAATTCTTTCGGGTACCTTTGTGCGAGAAATTGCTAACTACAGTTTTTTTTTTTTACAATTTGCAAATGAATTATTTAGGCCTACCATTAAAAAAAATCATGCATCAAAGCAGCATGTATTTTAAAGGTTTTTGAATTATGGATGAGTGAAATTTTAAAAGCACCTTTAGTTCTGTGCGTACCATTTTAAACGTTTACCAATCAATCATGTCCTTAAACCCAATGAATGAAAGCATTGATTGAAAGATAGGGCCTTAACATTTTCTTGTGATAAGCAGATTGTTTTACTATAGTACTAATAATTAGTACTAATCTTATAATTGACGTTATTATTAGTATACAGCTTGCTGTGCTGCTAGTGCAGGCACGGCAGTCTTTCCACAAATCTATTTTTTTAACAGAAAAACAATCTTCCCAAGCACTGATGAGTGATGACTAGAGTCTATACATGTAAATTGTAAAGAATAAACAAACTTGGAGGTCAGAGTTCAATTGTAATGTAGCATTTATTTTGTGTAGTCGGAGGCATGCATGTTTCCCAGTGGACTCAAACTGTCAAATTTTGTTCACATGTACACTTGTCTATACAGGAGCAAGGGTCGATATCACAAAGATTTGTGACGCGTCGCTGAACCTGTTGCGAGATGCAATGGATTTGGTATACTTGCGACGCGTCGCAAGGGCACACAAAGTGCAGATTGAGGTTCAGATTGAGATTGCGGTTGAGATTGAGATTGAGGTTGAGATTGAGGTTGCCGTCGACTCACGCTGTTCCCTAACACAATGAAGTTAACACTGCAGCTAAATTAATTGGCTGTTGCCAACTTTCTATCTGTTTTTAATAGTAACCCTACATTGTAGCTGTCACTTTTTATATACAATTTGCCTTACAATGCAGCTGGCAAGATGCACCACTGAAGAGCAGGTTATGTGTAACTATTTATGTGCACAGGATATTGTATGGTCATACAAGTTGCTCTTATTTAGTATATACATGTACAAAATAATCATCCAAGTATAGCGCCCTCTATAGATAGTTGCCATGGCTGTGCGCAGCGACCAGGCATATACATGTATTGCTACAACATCATGACGCGCACACAGTATTGTCCAAATTCAAGACGTTCTTAGTGCTGTCATAGTGAATCGCATAACATACTGTGTGTGCGTGCTGCACGAATGATAAATCGGAATGCGCACCACGAAAGGCATCTTTGAAAAAAGACTAATCGACGCGTGATGCAGGTTGGACTCCATAGTGGATGGTCATAATGCGATAAAGACGACCACGCCCAACCTGGGCTAGGCGAGGTGGTATTTGAGTCGAGTTGGTAAACGGTCGACTTGACCTGACTCCTCATGCATGACTCCTCATGCGTGAAAACGTGTACATGTACATGTAGGTCAACTTGACCGTTGTACTTACATGTCAAGTGTGTACCAACTCGACCGTTGTACCAACTTGACCGTTGGATGCTTCACTACAGTCCGATTTTTTTACTCAGCAATGTTGGAAGGTACCGGTATGTACTGTACATGTACATCTCATGTACAAGTAGCATCAATGTGAAGCATGATGGACCGGTTAATTTGCTTATCCATATAATGTCGATCATACATGTAGAAATTATATGTGTATGTATTTTACAGGAGTGGCCATTTTTGCTACCAAGCCATTTCACAAGGGTGATTTCCTGCTTGAATACCACGGGGAACTTCTCTCGAAGAAGGAAGCCACAGCTCGAGAGAAAAAATATAAAGAATCGGATGAAAGTTTCATGTTCTTTTTTAAGAACAAAATGGGACAAATACAATGGTAAGTGTGGCACAGAACATGTGTGGTAGGTACTGCTATTACACGCCATATTTTGTTTAGTTGCCAGTTTCGAAAATATTGTGGAATTTTTGTTCCCATCCCTCCACTTCTTTTTCTTTCTTTCTTCCTCAGAGCAACTTGCGAAAATTTCAGTGCTGTATTTTTCATACTTGTTACAAATTTCAGTGCATTGTATTTCAATGAAACTGAATGTTTGTTGCAGTGTTGATGCCACAAAGTCTGATGGTCTTGGCCGTTAGGTCAACGATGGTGTCTGGCCAGTTGCCAACTGCAAAATTGTGACATTCTGCTAATGTTCGGAAACCCGCATTTGCTTGTTTGTCACCAAATACATTATCAAGGGTGCTGAATTGCGTTACGACTATGGGGTTCCTGACCTTCCCTGGCGAAAAAAAGTAGCGCTGGGAATTACCGTTTATTTTGTAAACGTTTAAACGTCAATTTAACGTTCGTTTAAACGTTTAAACGAATAGAAAAAAATAAAAACTTAAAACTTATTACCGTAATCGCAATATAAACCCAGGACTCGGAAATCGTGTAGTCACTTCCAAATCGCTTACGCAAAAGCTCTCTCGCCTTGGTGTAACCTGCTTGAGGCTCCATTACTGCACAGCAACGGATAACTCCCAAAGCTTCACCTTCACAGTAGTGAAAGAGGCTATTTAGCTTCGCATTAGGTCCAACGCTGGTGTTCCCCACAGCAGCATCAAAGCTTCTGATAAATACCCAATAGTCAAGTGGATCTCCATCAAACTTGCTGAGCTCACACTTGGGTAGTTGCATTGTGTCGATCATTTCCCGCTGATAGTCTGGCATTGTGACATTGACAGTTACTGGCTGCAAAGGTTGCATCGGTTGGGTCACCTGCATTTGTTCTCGTTGCACATTCTCTTGCGGCTCAGGTGGAGGAGGCAACTTGTCTGGGGCATCAGTCAACCACTGGCCCACCTTTCCCTTGGGTGTTCTTTCTGCAAACATCTCTGGTAGACTTATACGTGAAGATTGCTCCTCGAAATCCTTGAGTGCCCTCTCTTCTGCCTCAGCCTTAGCAATCTCAAGTTGCAGTGTGCAATCCCTCTTGCGCTGACGCAAACACAACTCTTCATCTTCAATGGCCTTTAGGGCTTCCATGTGGGAGGCCTCAGCAGCCAGTTTCGCCAACGTAGCTGCAGCTCGCAACCTAGCACTGCTGACGGAAGAGTGGTTGCACCTGCACCTGACTTACTACTATGGAATGAAGGAATTTTTTCATGTATATCAAATACAAAGCAAAATGGCAATGCAAAGTGATTAAATGGCAATGCAAAGTGATTACCGTGCGACAATACTTCAACAAAGGCAAATTTTACCTAAATGGCAATGAAATACAGGCAAATAAAGTTACCAATACATACTAGTCTTTGTATGATTAATGTCTGCCTTGCATATTAGTGCATAAATCTAAGAGTTCAATATGTGACTCAAATTTCCAGAGTTCAAAGTCAGTTCCGTTTTCGGCGTTCAGAATTCAGAATTTCTGGTACAGTTCTCTGGCACAATTCGATGAGACGAAATGGCACGTATCCACGATGCAAACCACAAGCCGGTAAGTATTCCGAGGGTTCCCGCTCACCAGGACGGAGGCGGACAGGACATGTCAAGTATTCCGGGTGACTGGACTTGGAACATGCAGGCTTGACACAAGGACTGGACAGGGCAGTATTCAGTAGGCGTGCATGGCATTCACAACATTAGCCAAAAGATTCATCACATTTAACGGTCCTAAACTGTGGAACTCTCTTACTCCTGAATTAAGGTCAGAAGTAAGATTGTCATCTTTTAAAAGAGAATACAAAGCTTCCATTTTAAGAAACTATGATAATTAAATAATTTAAAAAAAATACTGTCGTGCATGCATCTCTTCTTGCTAGTATTTTAAATGCAATTATAAACAAATTATGTAATAAGTAGGGAAATTCTGGTCTAATGGTAAACAAAAATGATACTCGTTACCTGGTAGTATACTCTATTTAGTTTACTATATTTTCCATAAAAAAAATATTATGGTACATGTAATTTTTAAAATGTGGGTTCCCAAACTCGACAAGCTCTGCTTTTTTTGGGATCCCTCCATACATTAAAAAATCTGTATTTATAAATGTGTCAATTATTGTGTATGGAAATAAAGTGAACTGAACTGAACTGAACTGAACTGAGACGGCGTTCAGATCCACACACGTCACGCTCGAGTGGCCCAAAGTCATTAAACTGTTACATATTCTGCTCGTCTGCTGTTTTATTGTAACACTCGTAACGCTTGCTCTTTGGTAATTTACACCATTCCACGCTAACATGAATTAACGGCCTGAACGGACGGGTTTAATCTGAAAAGACAAAATAGCACATTTCCTTATAAACTAAACCGTGTACAAAGTTCATGTATTAACATTACGGCACATGAACAATACAAAGTCATAATTCAGCAAATTCAAAAACTATCAGAAAAACTATCAGAAAACTCACGACTCTGCCGAGCTATATAAGTCCACAAACAGCTACAGATAATGTAGGGTAATACTCAAAGACCTCAAGTAGGCATTTATGATATTCTGCCACAAATTACGAGTTCAAACTGGGAACTTTGGAGGTGACGATACAACAACAATACACTCTCCCAACGTGTACATGTACATGTATGTCGGTACATGTACGTACAGTCAATGCCACACGCGGCACACAAGTCCCCGTGCCTTCTGTGTGTAGAAAGATAAGCCACACCTACACGCGGCTATAACCCATGACCTAATGCATAAAATACGCACTAAATATGCAAATCAATGTTTACTTAAAGGGGAACCGCGGGCCTGAGTTACACATGTGATTGTCAATCGGGGACCTATTGTCCGTATTTTGTTCTCTCCATGGAACGTCCCCCATTGCCGGTATATACAAACACACACACGGATTTACGCCACTGCCTTTTAACCTGTTTTTTTTTTACATAATGCCAAATAATATAAATTACATGTTTCTCGTCCCCGCGCGGATCAATTTTGACCCCCGCATCAATATTTTTTATATTTACTATATATTTTAAACAATCCCCTCCCCAAAAACATTTTTATAACGGTATAGCCATGGTATCGGGTAGAGTAGTAAACTTTATGTCTATATTGTGGATTCATGGCAAATCGTGCGTGTGCCATACGCCACTGACATAGAGATATTATTATGAACAATCTGCCAAGAAGAAGATCACAAGAGCCTTCGCACCTCGGGCAGCTGCAGGGGAATAGCTATGACCAGAAATGCACATGACACTCATGCTATTTTTTTTAACATAGAGATTGACAAACACGGAAGAACAAAGTGTATTTTCGAGCGCTCATCGCAACAAAGACTTTCCATTCCAGCTCAAAAGAAATGTTAAAAGTTTGTTTTGGTGGAATGACAGATTTTAGACACTGGTATGATCCAAATTACCACAGACGATCTATACAGACATACACTGTACATGACAGTTAGGGTGTTCTTTAAATTAGTCACAGGGGTCATTTATCGCAGCACGGCCATCTTGGAAAAATAGCCAAAATATCAAAAATACTAAATAGTAAAGTCCCCCCTCACCGACTTTTGAAAAATGTCCGGACGAGAAACATGTTATTTATATTATTTGGCCTTTCAAACCTGTATTCGATCGGGGACGTCCTATTAACTGAAAACCTTACTGTAGGCAAGAATTTTCTTTACTGACACCTAGCTCAATTGTACCTAAAGCTACAGAGATGAAATTTAAACGTAAATGGTTTGTGCCCTAACCTATAATGGTTTGTGAAACCTATAACAGGTTTCACTATATATAGTTTGTATCCGTTCTCTCAATTGTTCTCGTAAAGAAGATGAAACAGAAACACCTTCAGGGAAATTCTGAGTTGAATTGCCGTCTGATGATTCAACTGTTATTTGGCATATTTAATTGACAATTCATAAATTTTGTATGTTCCAGTCATTTAGTTTCACGATGGAATGTTGCAATTGCAACGCCAGTCTGAAGTCAAAAGCAACTTACCAGCGCGCAGGATTATACCATGTCCTGAACAGACGCAATTTACCTGCGACCCGGCCGGCTGACATCTTGACGTCACTAAGACTTACAAACAATCTCACACCAAAACAGAGATTCATGTGTACAGATTGTTCAAAGATGGTTGTTTGGATGGGAAGAGCGCAACAAAAACTAACAGAGACAACGGATACGTTTGTAAAGGCCACCCACCCCAAGTCCTACATTGCTAAGAAGTCATCACAAAGGCGACGAAGCCCTGGAGTAACACCCAAACGGACAAAAAAGTTAATGCTGTCTAGTCCCCTTGCTGATCATGCATATGCAAGAACCCCCCAGAGACACGATAAAACAAAATGTTTTGAAACTCCATCACAGGGCAAAAAGAACCCTGTTAAAAAGATCAGTAACCAAACTATCCAACCTGCTGTAGCAAATAGGAGACAAATTGCTCTGCGCAATATTAAATTGAGCTTCTACAAAACAACAATAATGAAAAATTATGCTTCCAGAAAAAAAAGAGATCTGAAGAAAAGAAAATTAAGATTTTAAAGCAAAGGTATGATTTCATTGTTTCTCAAGCCCAGAAGGGAAATGAAGAAGACATTGAGATTATAGAGAAAGAGATAAAACAACATGAACGGTTGGAATGGGAAAAAACAAAACAAAAATTACATCATCGATTTAAAGTCGATGGGGAAAAACCCAGCAAGTTTTTTTTCGAAGCAGTTAAACAACAACAAAAACATAATGCGGTCACGTGCTTTAAATCGGAAAATGGCAATGTTTTTGACCAACCAGCGGCCATGTTGAATCATGTTCAAATTTTTTATCAAAACCTGTTTTCGTCAGAAGAAATAGATGGCGGTGAAATGAAAAGCATTCTTGATTGTATTGATACTGTCCAATTTGACACTGAAACTGTTAAAGAAGTTACCAAGGCTATAGAGGAAAATGAATTGTACGCAGCCCTTAAAGAAATGGCTTCTGATAAGGCCCCGGGACTTGACGGGCTGACGGCTGAGTTTTATTGTAAATATTGGTTTGTTCTTAAAAGTCATTTTGTGGAAGTAGTTAATTATTGTTGGAAAGAGGAACAAATGCCTCAATCTATGAATTTGGCTTTGGTTAGATTGATTTTCAAAAACATGGGAGAAAGAGATATTTAAAAAAACTGGAGACCCATAAGTCTGCTTATTGTGGACTATACAATTATTTCGAAGGTAATTACGAAACGGTTAGCTAAACTTCTGCCTTTACTGATCAGTGAGTCTCAGACATGTGGGGTTAAAGGTAGAAATATAGGTGAAAATGTAATGGTTTTACGGGATACTATAGATTATGTTAACTTGACAAATAAAAACGCTGCTCTGCTGAGCATCGACCAAGAAAAGGCGTTTGACAGAATCGAATGGGCATATATGTATGCTGTCATGAACAAAATGGGTATTCCCCCAGAGTTGATAACATGGGTACACATTATGTATAAAAACCCCACTGGTCACCATTAATGTAAATAATTTTTTAACTGAACCCTTTGTAGCTACTAGAGGAATACGACAAGGGTGTCCCTTATCTCCTTTGTTGTACGCTATTTGCGTAGAAGTTTTAAGTTGTCTTATCCGTAAAAATGAAATTATTCAAGGACTGAGTGGTTTTACCTACTGGGGATAAAGTTAAAATTATTCAACATGCTGATGATACAAGTTTTTTTGCTACAAATGACTGTGATTTTATAGAATTGGAGAATGTGTTTTTTACGTATAGTAAGGGATCTGGATCTAAAATTAATACCCAAAAAACAAACGGATTGTGGTTGGAAACATGGAAAAACAGAACAGATACACCGGGAAGTTTTCAGTGGAAGAACGATAAAATTAAAATTTTAGGAATTGTTTTCGGAAACAACGTTACCCCTGAAGATAATTGGCGCGAAAAAGTATGTAAAATAAAACGTGTTCTCGGGAGATGGAAAGGGAGGGTTTTGACTCTGAAAGGAAAATCGATTGTTATAAACAGCCTTGTGGGAAGTATTATTGCCTAGTATGGATCTGTTTTTCCATGCCCCAGTGAATTCATTGACAAAATGGAGGATTGTATCTGGGACTTTTACTGGTCTGGTAAAATAGACAAAATGAAAAGAAATACAGTGAGGGCGCCCTCCACAATGGGTGGCACTGGTGTTATTAACATACAAAGTAAATTGAAGGCCCTGAAAGTTCAATGGTTACAACGCTTTACACAAAATAGAAGGAAATGGACCCAATTATTTGAATATTGGATTAATTCGGCTGGTAGTAATTCAAAACTTGGATGGTGTGTTTTCAATAACGGCACCCACTTAAGTCCAAATACGCCCCTTTTTTACAGAGAATTGTTGAATGCCTTTGGAAAATTGGAAGGTAAATTATGTATGGAAGTTAGTTGTAAAAATGATGTAATTGATTTACCGTTATGGGATAATACGGTTGTGACTGATGGAATTAAGAAACCAAATTCTAAAATTTTGAAACCAGTCGGAATGTTCACATTGAAGAAAATTTTAGACGGAGACAACCTTATTTCAGTTCACAAACTAGCTGTTATAACAGTGCGGAATACTTATTTAAGTATGATAACAAGTGATTTTACGTCAAGCAAAGCTCAAAGTAAATGGCAAACTATCCTTAACATTGCGGCTCCCCTTGATTGGAATGAGATATGGTGTAAATCGTGTAACAAAATAATGGACCATGATGACAAAGATGTATGGTATCGTGTACGAAATAGAATCCTTCCTACTAAATATTTATTATTGAAAATGAACAAAGTTTCTGACGCGCTCTGTGATTTATGTAAATGTGAAACTGAAACACTAGAACACCTTTTTTTGTATTGTAGTAGAACCTTGTTAGCATGGTTTTTTCTTGAATACGTTCTAAGGGGCAGTACAGGTAATAAAAAACAATTTCTTAATGACAGCAACCGAATTTTAGGATATGGAGAGAAGATCACTGAGATAAGTTTATTTTTGATATCAAAACTGCTTGCCACTATCTGGGTTACGAGGTGTCTTAACCTCAATCAAACAGAACCTTTTACAAATGATCAAATTCTGAAAAAATATAAGAAAAGGGTGCAGTATTCACTGAAAAGTGAAAAGCGGAGACTAACAGAAAACGATTTTAATCACTTGTATGGAAACGTAATACGCTATTTTATTTAGTTTAATTTGTTTGCAAGAGTATCCCAAATGCTGGTGTTATGATTTGTATTAACATTTTTATTTTGTGTAAAATATTGTATATATATATACAACCCAAAATCGTTACTTTCAAAACCTTTTTAATGTGAACTGTTTGTGAATTATTGTTGGAGGATTGTAAGATGAGACAATAAATGAAGCTTACTAGCTTCACTACACCGAAAAAAAAATAGTACAAGATATATACTTGGTCAGGATTTTGAAAAGCACACATTAACAGACCACAGCGTGAATCACCATAGACGACTTCCCTAGCCAGTATCAGTACACTGACGAATGATTATACGTCACTTCGTGAAAAAGAAATTCATGCACATACCATATTTTCAATGAGTGGCATATTGTGATACGCCACTTGGTGAAAACGTAAATTTGCATACCCATTAGTTACGTATATTAGGCAAATTCTGTAATTAAACAAATACAAATTTTCAAGTCTCGGAACTTTGCAGAAATTAATATTAAGGACACCAGTTAACATTGAATAAAGTCATATTATACCCAAAACAGATATTGCTAAACAAGGTTTTTTTTTTTACGGAATTGCCACTTCGTGAAAAGGTTGATTTTATAATCCTATTGAGATATTACAGGAAGGTGGACACCAAATGTATATAACTTACGTTAAATACATGTACATACCTGCCAACTAGTCCGATTTTTAAGTGTTAAAATAAAGTGTTGAAAATGATAAAAGTACGATTTTTCAAAACATGAGTATTTTTGATCGCAGCGCATCCACACAAACTTTACGGTCTATTCACCATGCAATAATTGCGCATGCCGACGCTAACTGAGTCTAATACTTATCCACCTACCGTACCGGTGTTAGAAACAACCCAATTGCCGCACTACGCACAGCATGCAGCGGCCGTGCACCGTGACCAGGCATATTGCTACATCATGACGCACACACAGTACTGTCCATTTCAAGACGCTGTCACAGGGCTCGAATTTCATAAAAAAATCTGCTAGACCACAGGGTTAATAGCTTAATTAAATCATTTACTGGACCGACGCTATTTTTACAAGACCAAATCCACAAGAAACGTTGATTTAGTGTTCGTTACTTTAAAAATGCACTGGACCACTGGTCTAGTACGGTAGAGAAAGCACTAGACCGAGGCTTAAATCACTGAGAGTGTGTCATAGTAAATCACATAATATACTACACGGAAATGATGAATCAGATTGCGCACCACGAAAGGCGTCTTTGAACCAAGACCCACTTAAGTCCAAATACGCCCCTTTTTTACAGAGAATTGTTGAATGCCTTTGGAAAATTGGAAGGTAAATTATGTATGGAAGTTAGTTGTAAAAATGATGTAATTGATTTACCGTTATGGGATAATACGGTTGTGACTGATGGAATTAAGAAACCAAATTCTAAAATTTTGAAACCAGTCGGAATGTTCACATTGAAGAAAATTTTAGACGGAGACAACCTTATTTCAGTTCACAAACTAGCTGTTATAACAGTGCGGAATACTTATTTAAGTATGATAACAAGTGATTTTACGTCAAGCAAAGCTCAAAGTAAATGGCAAACTATCCTTAACATTGCGGCTCCCCTTGATTGGAATGAGATATGGTGTAAATCGTGTAACAAAATAATGGACCATGATGACAAAGATGTATGGTATCGTGTACGAAATAGAATCCTTCCTACTAAATATTTATTATTGAAAATGAACAAAGTTTCTGACGCGCTCTGTGATTTATGTAAATGTGAAACTGAAACACTAGAACACCTTTTTTTGTATTGTAGTAGAACCTTGTTAGCATGGTTTTTTCTTGAATACGTTCTAAGGGGCAGTACAGGTAATAAAAAACAATTTCTTAATGACAGCAACCGAATTTTAGGATATGGAGAGAAGATCACTGAGATAAGTTTATTTTTGATATCAAAACTGCTTGCCACTATCTGGGTTACGAGGTGTCTTAACCTCAATCAAACAGAACCTTTTACAAATGATCAAATTCTGAAAAAATATAAGAAAAGGGTGCAGTATTCACTGAAAAGTGAAAAGCGGAGACTAACAGAAAACGATTTTAATCACTTGTATGGAAACGTAATACGCTATTTTATTTAGTTTAATTTGTTTGCAAGAGTATCCCAAATGCTGGTGTTATGATTTGTATTAACATTTTTATTTTGTGTAAAATATTGTATATATATATACAACCCAAAATCGTTACTTTCAAAACCTTTTTAATGTGAACTGTTTGTGAATTATTGTTGGAGGATTGTAAGATGAGACAATAAATGAAGCTTACTAGCTTCACTACACCGAAAAAAAAATAGTACAAGATATGTACTTGGTCAGGATTTTGAAAAGCACACATTAACAGACCACAGCGTGAATCACCATAGACGACTTCCCTAGCCAGTATTAGTACACTGCTTTTTGCAGACGATATTGTTGTAATTTATGAAACTGTAAAATAAAAACTAGAGAAAAGACACAATTCTTACATGGCCTGGTATGTACTCAGAATATACATACATGTATTAAATAAATGACCATAAACAACTTTATAGTTTTTATCTACTTTAAAAAAAAGTCATAAAAGTGTATGCTTTAGTTTGGACAGACCCAAATGCCAGACTGTGCTAATTTCGTCGGCCTTTTTACGCAGTAGTAAAACTTTGTTTTGAGAAAATCGCTTTTGAAGTTGGTCACTTTTTTCAAACTTGTCAGTATTTTTAGGTGATACTATTTAGTATGAGATAAATGACTTAAACATATACTTTTTATTGTACATGGATTGTCTAATTAAAGAATATTTTAGCTTAAAACGTATTCCTCACTTCGTAAAAAACGCAAAATGCCGACCAAACATGTACATGTATACGTGATTCGCCACAGAATTCGCCCTCTGCCTGTATTTCACTGAGCGCGTAATATTTACAACGTCGCCCTGCGCGTGGCATTTTCACGAAGTGACGAATGATTATACGTCACTTCGTGAAAAAGAAATTCATGCACATACCATATTTTCAATGAGTGGCATATTGTGATACGCCACTTGGTGAAAACGTAAATTTGCATACCCATTAGTTACGTATATTAGGCAAATTCTGTAATTAAACAAATACAAATTTTCAAGTCTCGGAACTTTGCAGAAATTAATATTAAGGACACCAGTTAACATTGAATAAAGTCATATTATACCCAAAACAGATATTGCTAAACAAGGTTTTTTTTTTTACGGAATTGCCACTTCGTGAAAAGGTTGATTTTATAATCCTATTGAGATATTACAGGAAGGTGGACACCAAATGTATATAACTTACGTTAAATACATGTACATACCTGCCAACTAGTCCGATTTTTAAGTGTTAAAATAAAGTGTTGAAAATGATAAAAGTACGATTTTTCAAAACATGAGTATTTTTGATCGCAGCGCATCCACACAAACTTTACGGTCTATTCACCATGCAATAATTGCGCATGCCGACGCTAACTGAGTCTAATACTTATCCACCTACCGTACCGGTGTTAGAAACAACCCAATTGCCGCACTACGCACAGCATGCAGCGGCCGTGCACCGTGACCAGGCATATTGCTACATCATGACGCACACACAGTACTGTCCATTTCAAGACGCTGTCACAGGGCTCGAATTTCATAAAAAAATCTGCTAGACCACAGGGTTAATAGCTTAATTAAATCATTTACTGGACCGACGCTATTTTTACAAGACCAAATCCACAAGAAACGTTGATTTAGTGTTCGTTACTTTAAAAATGCACTGGACCACTGGTCTAGTACGGTAGAGAAAGCACTAGACCGAGGCTTAAATCACTGAGAGTGTGTCATAGTAAATCACATAATATACTACACGGAAATGATGAATCAGATTGCGCACCACGAAAGGCGTCTTTGAACCAAGACCCCGTTCTCACTAGAGAAATCGCTTCGTTCAACAAAGAGATTTCCTGATATGAACGCACGCCTCTTCATTCGACGATGATTAGAACCGCTTCATTCGATGAAGAGATCGCTTCATTCGACGAAGCAAATTTGTAATGTGAACGGCTCCCTTCATGCGACGAAGCGATTTGGCAGGACTGTGGTGTTGAACGCCTAGCAAGAGTTGTTTTTGACGCCCTGCTGGAAAACCACACAGCGCGTCTAGACGCTTGAAGCTCCGCGCTTGATGCGCGACACACGTACGACCTCCCACGGCTTTATTTGATCTTCGTTAGCGGTCGCTCTTCATGCGATCTTCGTTAAGTGATATGTGAACGCATGCTTCATTAAAGTTGCATTGCCCGTGTTTGGGTGAAAGGATTAAAAAAATTAATTTACACAAGCGAACGAATTTAGAAAGCTTACGTGTCTCTGTAACGAAAAATATCAAAAACTTAAATTTCCGACGTCGGGAATTAGAGATACAAGCCTTTTTCTTGAAACGTGCTTCACATGTTGTACATGTGCGCGTATGCTCATATGTACATAGTATGTGTACAATGTACACATGTACGCGCCCATGTACATTTACGTCATAACCCTGTCGATTAAATGACCTGCCAGCCATTTAATCATTTCTTGTTTTTAATCGACTGGCATTAATCCTTGACGGATTTTTACGTTCTTGGTACCAAATGAAAGCTGATAACTTTTTCTATTCTAGAAAAATACCTATTTAACTTTAAAAAAAAAATTGTACGCCCAAATCGGCCCAAACTAAATCGGCCTTTAACTAACTATGATTAACTAATCTTCGTCGAACGAAGCGATTTCCAAGACTAATTCACGCGTGATGCCGCTTGGGCGAAGTGAATAGCCCAGGTTGGACTCCTTACCGTGTACATAGCGGATAGTCGTAATGTAATGAAGACAAAGACGTGCAAGGTCTGGCGACGTGGTATTAATTTGTGTCAAGTTGGTAAACGTCGACTTGACCTGACTCCCCGCGCGTGCCACACGTGTTGTGTACATGAAAACGGGTGCAGTACTAGGTCAACTCGACCGTTGTACCAAAGACACCTTTCGTGGTGCGCAATCTAATTCATCATTCGTACAGCGCGCACGCACAGTATATCATGCGATTCACTATGACAGCGCTAAGAACGTCTTGAATAGACCTTTATCACGGTGTGTCCATTTGTGTCTTGTTTCCCATAGTACGTGTTGGGAATCGCTGTCCACGCAGCGCGCTCTTTTGATCGCGCAACGCCTGTGCCATTATGATGCACACCATGAACAATTTTAAAACGGGACCAAACTTTTTTTCCGAAAGCCTCGCTTTGGTTACGTTCATTTTAATAGGGAGAAAGGGGAAAATGGCCGCACCATGATAAAGGTCTATTGGACATTGATGTTGTAGCAATATGCCTGGTCGCCGTGCATGGCTGCTGCATGCTGTACGCACAGCCAGTGTGGCAGAAACCTGATACCATCGGAGTTGTTCTTCACAGTTGGGTTGTTTCTGGTACACCGGTAAGGTCGGTGGATAAGTGCTTGACTCAGTCAGCGTCGGCCATGCGTGTAACATGTGCGTGACACATTCTTGAATGCGATACCAAAACTTCAGAATAATGGTGATTCCACGCTTTTGGTAGATTCCTTCTTTAGTTGCAGCATCGACTGAAAATGCTGTGTGCATGTGGTTCTGTGTACATGCGGTGCGATCAAAATTCATCATTTAGGCCTACTCTCGCTATTTTGTTTTCCTCTCATGTTTTCAAGAATTGTACTGTTCCGATTTTCAACACTGTTAACACTTTAAAATAGGAACAAATACGATAAAATCGGACTAATTGGCAGGTATGGTATGGTATAGTCGAGTTTGTCACTTTTTAAATGATATTTCAGTAGTATTTTCACCAAAAAACCCTAAAATTTTACCAAAAAATATAAACTTGCAGCAGAAATTTTTTTCTTATTTAGGCCCCCCAAAAAAGATATGTTAAGCGTTAGCGCGCAAAAAAACAAAAACAAAAAGCTGCTCATCGCATCAATCACAGGTTGTGGGTTCAAGCCCCACTTCGACGAGTTGCCTCGTCAACCCAAGCGATATTTGGGGAGCTGTTAGGGGAAATGCCACAATATAACTGCTTATAGGGTTGAGCGCCTTGCCAGCAGCCACCTAGTTAAAGCGAAATGGTTCTGGCGATTCCGTGATGGCAGCGATAATAATAGCGCCAGGAGCACCCCGCAGGGTGGACATGTGCGCTGTATAAGATTCCACTATTGTCATTATCATTATCATTGAATTGTAGCCAACTGCAAAATAGTCTGGTTACCAAAATATCTTGGTCTGAAATTTGAATCCTGACTTCTCGGGCGAGGCTGTATCATAGCCTTGTTCTTTCTGTATTCGATGTGTTTTATGGGCGGGGACTCTTTATGCAAATTTTTCGAACAGAGCGCCGAGACGCGAAAGCTCATTGGTTAACGGTTGTTTTGACAGAACAATACGGTGCCGTTTGAAAAATAGCAGATTTTCCGTACGTAGCCTATACCCAGTTGGTAAGTTCACAAACACGTCATACCTTTACAGAAAATATGTGAGGGATATCTTCTGGTCTTCGTGAAAGTCATCAATTTGCAATTTGCAGGCTGCATAATTTAAACTACCGTTGATTTACTCAGTTGTAACACTACGTGTGATGTCGCCATAATTGCATCAGACAGGCCTACATACTGTACACTACATAATGGCACACAGGGCACTACGTTTGCCGTACGTACAATAAACGTACTACAACAACAACAACACTACACATGTACGACGTACAAACGTTTCTGCTTGCAAACCGGTCACACGCACCATTTGACCCGAGTAGTGAGCTCTGATTGGATGTTATGTAAGATATGAATATTTATAACACTCGGGTTTCGCATAAGTAATTGCGTCGGATTTCGAACGCAGATATAAAGAAAAACATAAGAAATCGAATACAGAAAGAACAAGGCTATGATACAGCCTCGCCCGAGAAGTCAGGATTCAGACCAAGATTTTTTGGTAACCAGACTATTTTGCAGTTGGCTACAATTCACCGCGCGATGGCGCACTTTCGCTGCATAGCATACAGGCAAATTCTTCACGGATTCACACAATTTCATAGCCTTGGACAAGGCTACAGTAGAGGAAGCAAGTTTTTAAGAATCATTTACAATTTTCACAGTTATTTTACAAACTATTTGTTACTAAGTTCCATCTTTTTCAGTTTTGCTGTCGCTTTGAAGTTTATGTTATGGATTTTGTTCCTTATTTCAGTCCAAGATTTGCCATCAAGAAGCTTACCTCCTCTTTTCAGAAATAATAAGCACAGTGACTTTCCAGGTGCCTTCTTTGTTTTCAGCAATGTTTGGACTCCTTTTTGTGCAACAATGAACTCTTCTTGTTCTGATGCCCATCTACTGTATGGTCTTTGTGATCGAACTGTGGGTTTGACTCGATCTTTTCCTGTTTGGGGTCTTCCCCGTTTTGCACACTTGCTACCTTTTCGGTACCTATTCCCTTGCGCATTGTGGTCACTATGCATGTCTTGGTCATCTTCTTCAGTTTCACTTTCCTCTTCTGAAGTGACGGTGGGTAGAGATTCATCATCTCTGAGATCCACTTCATCAAGTGATTTACCCTTGAAATCAGCAGTTTTACCCTTGAAATCAGCAGTTTTACCCTCTTGAGCAAGGCTTATTACCTTTCTTATTTTGGCCAGCAGGAGAGTTTCCATTGGGTCACGGTAATACTCACGATGAATGCTGATATCATGACCCATGTGGTTTGCCAACTGCTCTAATTCAGTCTTTTTCAGATCCAGGAGCTGAGACAGGGTGGCCAAGTGCTTCCGCAGTTTTGTGCATCGGATGTTTTCTGGATGCTTTAATTCTGGCACAGCTGCAGTCGACAGCTGGGCCATGACCTGGTATGCCCTGATTGGTGTGGAAGCACTGTCACTACACCTTGAAAACAGGTATTTCCTGTCCTTGTTAATGTGAGCCAGCAGATCCATGCTCTCTTTCAAATGGGGAGGGAGCAAAATGGGCACTCCCCTGCCACGCTTTCTTCTTACCATGATGAGTGTTAAACGCTGGATGGCAACCCTCTCTGATGGTGTTAGAGACCTCTCTATCTCATCATGCACAGGGCGTTTATGGTTTGTACTATCTAGATAATGATCGACAGTCAGCAATTCAACTTCCTTAGGACGTCGTCTGTTGAAGAGAATTACTTGTGCAAGTGTTACCTGCGCAAAGTTTATGTATGCTGAGCTGGACAAAGGATTCTCTTTGATTGTCGCTTTCAATTCTTCTGACGTATCTCTCAGAAAGCGATCAAACTTGACACAGTCTTCTGTTAGTGATAAGATCTTTGGTGCCTGCCACATCCTCTCTTGCTGTTGACGTTGTGCAGAACATGGACCCGCCGTTCTGATTTCAGCAAGTGTAAGAAATCGTTAATACAAGACACCTTGTCACGATTTTCACAGCGAATGTAGTCATTTTTTACTACCGACGCGAGCTCTGTAAGTAAAAATCCTACCCTAAGGGCAGTGCTGTAAGCTGTGTATGTCCCGTTGTCGTGATTATAACCCGACAATGTAAGGGCTGCTTTAACAACAGTGTCGAAGGATGAAGGTTGTACCAAATCTTTCGCTTGATGAATATTCTTATTCAACTGTCTTGATACGTCTAAGACCTTTGCTATTGTTCTCATTTTCTCTCTAGATTTATCTCCACTTCTGCTGGAATTGCTTTTACTATAAACATGGCTACCGACTTGTACGATATCATTTCTGACAATCAGTGCAATCCTGTCATGTTTCATATCTTAAAGAACATTCTTCATTTGCACAGACAAACTAAATGTTGTCGGTATGAGCAGTCGCCCTTCTCTCACGTGACTATTGGTAGTTTTGCATTTTTTTCTTCTGTAAGGGCAGATTTCCTTGTGTTTCCACAGATAATGACGGTGGAAATAGCCAAAGCAAGTACTGCAGGGGACGTAATCATTGATGGTATGCTTTCCCTTCAACCTGTCCCTCGGCCCTTTTCTGACAATTAGATCCGTTTCCTCTTGGTGGTGAGCTAAAGTATATGTGATGTTCATGATTTCCCAAGTTTCGGAGATGTTGCCATTCTGTCTTTTCAGTTTGTTGTCTTCCACGGCAAGTGTTTCTGCAACCAGCGTCTCCTCAGAGTGGGCTCGTTTACAATGACGTGGGAGTTTGTTTGTTGCCTACAACAATACAAGCAATAACCATACTTGGGCTTGTTCGCATCTATTACATAAAATTCATCCGAACCCTTTTCAGTTCCAGTTGTTTCATTTGGGATACTTTGTTTTGTATATTTACATTTACAAGGAGGCTCCCCGAGTTCTTCATAACTGCTGTAATGGTATGGCTAAAGCAATTTACAGAGTGCCCTAACAAAAGAACGACTTTGGGTCGTTCTATGAAGTTGGGATATGGTCGGTAACTTTTTTTACTTCTGTAGCGAAAGTGCGACTTATAATTGTAAGCTGATTAGGAGACTAGAGCAGTTAGGGAAATTCCCCCGATGAGCAATGTATCAGTGTGCGTGACTGCGCGCGGAGAGACGTGATTGGCTGCGCGCTGCCCAGCATTGCTTTGTGCATTGTATACGCGCGCGTACACGTGGCAGAGTGTCGAAGAGAGTTCACGAGGTAAGCACGAACTTTGAAGAGTGAATTGTGGGCTGTTGTGTATGGTTTACTAGAGACCGGCTGCGTGCCGTGTATGTAAGTGTATCGCTTACTAGGGAGCCGAGATCGCCAGGTTGTTGCCGGCGAGCTGCGTGCACTCGGCCCGGTGTAGCGATACTCGTTTTCTGTTGGAGCGGAAAACAAGTAAGCCGTACTTGGAGTAGCATCAGCCTAACGTGGTTGAACGTCTCGTGGATTGAAAGAGGTGTCAGTGTTTGCTGCTGTGGTGTACACCTTTATGGTGAATAGCGGTAAACGAGGACTGACCCGACTTCCATCCGGCCGCGTTCCCAGTGCGGTTGACTAGCGACTCCAGCAGCCGAGTAAGCCTCACGCGTAGGTGCGTGTGTGGTTTTACGATTGGTTACCTCAGAACATCTACTATATGTACATAGAGTTGCTGCTTGTTGTAGCTTGTCAGCATTGTAGTCAGCCGTATAGCAAGGCAGTAAGCCTTGTACTTGGTGTAGTAAGCCCCCTAGCAGGTTGCATAAGTAAAGGTCTCCCAATCCCAAATTATACCGTTTATTTATACACTACTCAAAAGAATTAAAGGAACAAGAGAACATAATGTTTTTGTAATGGTCTATATGGGCTACCGTTAGAACAAGAGGCATTAAAGTTATGTGAAAATCATTCAGGTGTTGTCAATTGATTCTCAAACAATACTCAACAATGTTGGTGAAATCATACGTGTCTTCTAACACGTGGACACGGGGGTGTCCACAGGCGTGTTCTTTTACCCTGTATGGTGTTGGTATTGGTACACTTGTCATCACTAGTTGTTATCACTTCTTGCAACAAAATGAAGGTTCTTCCAATTCTGTTGTTTGTTGTCTGTCTGCTGGGACTGAGTACTGGTGTTCGCCGTCAGTTAACTGAAGCTGAGGTTGCTAGAGCTGTCCAGCTCCTTGAATTTGGCAATACACAGCGTGCGGTGTATTGCATTTTGATGTGTCCGTAAGTGTCATCAACCGGTTGTGGAGACGTTTTCAGGAAGATGGTCTGTACACCAGGAGGCCAGGACAAGGTCGCAGACGTGTGACTACCCCTCCCCAGGACCGATACCTGAGGATCCTGGCACGTCGAAATCGACGATCTACTGCAAGATCCTTAGCCACAAGCTTCCACAGGGCAACTGATGTCCGTGTTTCCAATCAAACAGTCAGGAATCGTCTGCATATGAAGATGGTATGAGAGCCAGACGACCAGCCACATGCCCCATTTTGTCCGTAGTACACCGCAGAGCCCGGCTGGACTTTGCTAGAAACCATCAATTTTGGCAGATGGACCAGTGGGCACCAGTACTGTTCTCAAATGAAAGCAGGTTCACTGTTTCAACCAATGATAGACGTTTAAGGGTTTGAAGACGGTCGGGGGAACGATATTTCAACTGCAACATTGTCGAATTTGACCACTTTGGAGGTGGATCAGTTATGGTGTGGGCGGGTATCTCCCTGGAGGGGCGTACGGACCTCGTCGTGGTAGCTGGTGCTGCACTAACAGGTTTGAGGTATCGAGATGAGATACTGGAACCTGTTGTGAGGCCATATGCTGCTGCCGTAGGTGAAAATTTCATCCTGGTGCAAGATAACGCTCGTGCACACACTGCACGAGTGTCCATGAACTTTCTTGAGAATGAGGGAATCAGCACGATGCCCTGGCCGGCAAAATCTCCTGACCGAAACCCTATAGAGCATGCATGGGACATGCTTGGCAGACGTGTTGCAGGTCGAGAACATGCTCCATACTCTGTACAGACACTCAGAGAGGCCTTGGTTGAAGAGTGGGAGAACATTCCTCAAGACTCCATAAGACAGTTAATTTTAAGCATGCCTCGACGCTGTCAGGAGTGCATACAAGCACGTGGAGGTCATACCAGTTACTAGACAATGATAAATTAACGTTTACTTTGCCAAAACGTGGACAATGTACGGATAGTCATGATAACCTGCCAGATGATTATGTCCATATTTTTGTTCATTCATGTTTTAGTCATGTTAACAGGCTACCACATCAATAAATTTCGCCATACATTGTTGAGTATTGTTTGAGAATCAATTGACAACACCTGAATGATTTTCACATAACTTTAATGCCTCTTGTTCTAACGGTAGCCCATATAGACCATGACAAAAACATTATGTTCTCTTGTTCCTTTAATTCTTTTGAGTAGTGTACATCATCTACAACCAATTGTGTGATTCATTAAACATAATTACATAGTCGTGGTCCGAAAATCAGGTGTCCTGTTGTGCTTGCTTTGACTTATTTAGCTAGAGTTTCACAATCAATTCCTTAGGCGGTATATTTCCACCAAAACGAATCTACATCCCTTAGCCTTGAGACTGCTTTGTTGGTCTTCGGCCTGAGGAAGAACTTGGGTTCAGGAGATTTCGCCACACATCCTTAGTCAATAGTACTCAGAAATACCAGCTGTTGACTGAGATAAATTAAAACCTTTATATTGTAACAAAGTAGAGAAGCAGCAGTCGACTATTATAAATGGGATTTTGTGCAAATGCAAGTGTTACATTCATTGCACAATCCACACGACACCCACATTTTAGCCCAATGTATCAAAAGACTGAGCTAAAACATGGGATGTCTTTGTTTAGTACCATAAGCCGTGTCCGCATTAGACTAATTATGGTAAAACTTACGAAGATCTCCGTAAATTTTACAAAACAACCCAAAATATATGTTAATCTGGCGAGGGAATGTGGACAGTATGGAATTTTCTTTGGAAACACAAAGGTCACGCCTATTTCACTCCATAGTACATGTAGTAAATAGTACGTTTTTACTAAGACTTCTGGTATTGAAAAAATTAAAAAGTTAAATTTCGAGTCAAGATTACTATCAGGCTACAGATACTAGACAGTTCAAAATTGATGCCGCCAAAATTGATAGGTGATTTAGCGGTAATTGCAGGTGTGCTAAAATACGTCCATTTCCGTGCGGAATTTGATCACTAAAAATTGTGATGTTGACCACAGAACATGTACTTTCGCAAAGGGCAGGCTTTTTTATCATTTGGGGGCGACAAACAACACCCATAGACGAATCCCAAAATTACATATACACATGACTTGTATACTGTAGTTATATTTTAAAAATACCCTATGACATAGTTTCCGTGCATTTTAATTCCCATTGAATCAACATAAAAAAGGTAAAAATAAATAAAAACAATTCCGACCTACCTATTTTGAAAAGCCATACTGTAAAATGTGGTTCTTCCAACTGAGATCACGAGATATGATGACACCTAGATTGGGAAACAACTTCAAGAGAATCAGAGCCAATATTATAAATGGGACTATATAGGAGGATGTCTGCTACGAGTTACAGTCATAAGCTTACATTTCTTAGGATTAAGTGACATGTGATTAATATTACACCAGTTAAATAAATTGTTTAAGTCACTTTGAAGGATTACTGTGTCAGAGTCGGATCTAACGGGTCTATACAATACAGTGTCATCTGCATATTGTCTAAGACTGGATTGAACACAGAATGGGAGATCAAAAACAAAGATGATGAAAAGCAAGGGCCCAAGAACAGAGCCTTGTGATGGTACACCTGAACAAACTCTTAACTGATTTGATTGGATACCTTGGAAGATTACTCTTTGTGATCTGTTGCTAAGATACGAATTAAACCATGATAAACCAAGCCACAAATACCGTATTTATGCAATTTATATACTAACATGCTGTGGCTAACTTTGTCGAAAGCTTTAAACCCAAATTTACGAGGAGGGTTACAATCATCAATGACTTCAGCCCATTCATGATAAAGAGTTGACAACTGGGTTACACATGAACGCTTAGGGAAAAACCCATGTTGAGCATCAATAATTATGCCACGTCTGCACATATGACTTACAAGGTGATTACTTACTCTCTAAGGAGCAAAGAGAAATTGGTCTATAATTACACATGTTATGTGGATCACCAGATTTGAAGAGAGGTACAACATGAGAAACGCTGCAGTAAGATTTCTGTATAAATTACATTAGTCTGCCTGAAATCCACCTCAAACGCTGCAGTAAGATTTCTCTGTGAAGTATATTGGTCAGCCTTAAATCCACCTCAAACGCTGCAGTAATATTTCTGCGTGAGGTATATTGGTCAGCCTGAAATCCACCTCAAACGCTGCAGTAATATTTCTGTATAAAGTACATTGGTCAGCCTTAAATCCACCTCAAACGTTGCAGTAAGATTTCTGCGTGAAATATATTGGTCAGCCTGAAATCCACCTCAAACGCTGGAGTAAGATTTCTGCGTGAAGTATATTGGTTAGCCTGAAATCCACCTCAAATGCTGCAGTAAGATTTCTGTATAAAGTACATTGGTCAGCCTGAAATCGACTTCAAACGCTGCAGTAAGATTTATGTATCAATTACATTGGTCAGCCTGAAATCGACTTCAGACGCTACAGTCAGATTTCTGTATAAAGTACATTGGTCAGCCTGAAATCCACCTCAAATGCTGCAGTAAGATTTATGTATAAAGTACATTGGTCAGCATGAAATCGACTTAAAACGCTGCAGTCAGATTTCTGTATAAAGTATGTTGGTCAGCCTGAAATCCACCTCAAACGCTGCAGTCATATTTCTTTAGAAAGTACATTGGTCAGCCTGAAATCGACTTCAAACGCTGCAGTCAGAAATTGTACTGCGTTTGAGGTGGATTTCAGGCTGACCAGTGTACGTTCGGAAGACTTTCTGAAAACTTTCTGAGACAGAAGAAACTAACAAAACACAGGACAGACTTGGGCAAGTCTATTATTTCGGACCGAGTTAATAAACCTGAAACATTAATTATGTTTCATTTGAAATCAAATAACTTTTAGATTTCTAGAAAAATACATTCAAAAATACATACAAAACTAGAGGTATGACGTTTGTTGTTACAAACGCCAGGTGATCGGGCTAAATGAACATTTTGTGATGAATTTCAGACGTTGTTATCACCTGTGGAATGGCAAAAATGGAAGTTCAGCAGCCGATTTCACGAAACTTTACGCAATTGCGCAAGTCCACTTACGCCATTACTTGCGCAATAACTGATGGCGTAAGTGGACTTGCGCAATTGGGTAAAGTTTCGTGAAATCGGCTGCTGTATACACTAGTCCGGTAACTAATATCTCCTCCCTGCATATCCGCCATAGCTGGGGGTTGATAGCTTGCACCGTTTTGAGATATGAATTGTTGAAATAATAACCTTTGAAATCTTGTAATGTGACACCTGTGACGACATCATGACGTCACAATTTTGTGCACAAATTGATGAACAATATGTTGAACATCAAGTTCTTAAATGTGGCGAAGGAATCATACCAATATCTGTTGTAGTTTTCAAGATACAGCATTTTAAAACATCTCAGCTCCAAATTTGCGTAATTTGACACCACATTACGTAACCACCGTCCATGTAATGACGTCACCAATGGTATAGTCAAAAGGTCCACATGTGTGGAAACATTTCGTTCCGTAGAAATATGGTCAAATTCACTACCACTTTGAATATTTTTGCATTCAAAATGCTAAAAAATTGCACATTTTCGAACAACTTCCGGTTTGGACCGGAAGTAGGCGTCACACAGGGGTCATGACATCGTATGATTTGTTCAGTTCATTTAGACTTATCATGTTGTGAAATAATTGTTCAAGTATCTATTACGGTTCTTGAGATATGAATTTTGAAAATAATAACGTTTGAATTTTTGTAATTTGACACCTGATGACGTCATGATTACGTCACACTTGATGCCATCATGATACTATACATGCTGGTGAAAGTCTGCCGTAGGGCCTATGTCTGTATCTAATTTACTAACGATTCAGCTTGGTTTGATGGGCATTGTTACTGGTAAGTGTAAAAACTGAGATTTCCGTTTTCGTTGAACTTTGACCTCCAATTGACCCCAGAAGGAAGGGTCAGATGACAATGCCCACACAAAGAAAATTGTAGAACAGAATGTCATCTATAAACCTGCCAAATACGAAGATCCTGGGTCACGTGGTTTTCGAGACGGAAGCATTTTAAAATATGCATATTTTGTTTTTTTGGGAGGTGTAATTTGATACTTGGTGACGTCACGATGACGTCATGCTTGATGCCATCATAATATTAAACACGCTGGTGAAAGTCTGCTATAGGACCTATGCCTGTACTTAGTTTCTTAAAGATTCAGCTTAGTTTGATGGGCATTGTTGCTCAATAAGTGCAAAAATTGAGATTTCCGTTTTCGTTGAACTTTGACCTCAGATTGACCCCAGAAGGAAGGGTCAGATGAAAATGCCCACACGAAGAAATTTGTAGGCCATGATCTGATATATAAGCCTGTCAAATACGAAGATCATGGGTCACGTGGTTTTCCAGACATTTTAAAACATGCATATTTTGGTCATTTTTGGGTTGTAATTTGATACCCGATGACGTCACAGTGACGTCACCCTTGTATGCACACCTTCACATTGGGGTTGATGTTCCTACCAAGTTTCAAATCGATAGCTTGAACCGTTTTGAAGAAAAGCTCTGGAAACGTTTGAGTGAAAAAAAAAAAAAAAAAAAACTAGAGCTACGTCTGTTCGTTGAACAGATCGTAGGGCTTTTTCGCCGCTTGCAGGGGGTTGGGCGAATGTTGCGTTTTTTACATGAAAATCAATTGTACATGTATTTATTTTGTTGTCTGTTAAATTTATTTATTTCTTTTTGGGGGTAGGTCGTGCGTACGACACCGGCGTACAGTGCAATATTTTAGAATGATCTATTTCATGACGTAAAAAGACTGTCAAGGTGATCGACCTTGTATATTGTATTGATGTTTAAAAATTTGTCAGTGAAATTTTCAATTCATTGTAATAATGACTTACGATGACGTCATCACGTCATTATAATACATGTATGTCTTTAAGGTAATCGCAGACAGCATATCTTTGAAGTTTTGTTTCCGATGTTGAGTTTTGCAGAAATAAGTCATCCAACTGTGTACAATTTAAAAGCTTTACAAATCAATATTGCACAAGAAACGTTTGTAAAGTTTCACACAACAGGCATACTGACGTGAGGCGATGTTATATACCAACCTGACAATTTTAGACAAACTTCCCCACAGACATCTGTTAAAATTGCGTTTTAAAGAATGTCATCATGCCGGTAGAGGGCACTATTACGTACGATGATGTAACCTTTTTTTTGGAAAGTGTGATGGGCTTTGGCACTAAGACTGTTGAACCCACCTCAACACCTCCTACCATTTTTAAACTAAGGGCCAGTTATAGTTTCGACTGGAAGTGAGGAAGGTGTGCACCGGAAGTGCGCAATGACCGGAGGTCACAATTGTGTTAGTGTTGAAAGTCGTGGAGAAACCTATGGATTTGACATTTACTATATGATGCGGAGTTAACAGATGTAATAACACGGACATTAACACGTACGCAGAATTGCGTGCTCTCTCGGTACTGCAATATGGGGACCGGTAAAGGGCAGCTATGACAGATAGAAATATGGCTGTAGTCACATGGTTATTTTGTTTAGTAAACGCGTTGATTGTGCATTGACATTTGTAACCCGGCTGTGTGTTTGCGCAAACACTGCTTTTAAAGGGTTATTTTAAGACGTTTTAATTTCGCCGCTAGAGGGCGCCCTTTTATGGAACGACGTAGAAACGTACATTTTTGGAAACCCTATTTACCTTAGACACTAACACTACCACTAACTCGGCAGCTTTCCCCACTTTTACAAAATAGGTTCATTTAAATGCACTTCCGGTTTCTACCGGAAGTGAGCAAGGTCACAGGTTATGGCGATATATTTTGGATACCCCACCCTAGTCGAACTCAAACACCTTTGACCCCATCTAGATACCTCTTACCAGTTTCAAATGGCAAGGCAAAGTCTGTTTGACCAATAGGGAATGAGGTCAAATGTGAAGGCATGTGGGCATCTGAAAGACCTTTATTAATGATCGTATATGCCGAAAGAATCAAGATCGTAGGTCAAACGGTTGATTTTTTTAATGAATTTTTGCATAAGGAAACACCTGATGACGTCATGATGGCGCCATTGTTGGGTGCACACCTCTTCTAATATGTCTTTGATGTTACCAAGTTTGTTTAAGAACAACCTCAAGTTTGGGAACAACCTCAAAAAGTGCCGGCAACGCCCATGCGTTATGTCAATGGGGAAAACATCAGAAGAAGAAATAAACGGAAAAGCCAAAAGTTAACGACCTTTGCTAGTGATCGTATATGGGAAGGAATCGGGGTTGTAGCTCGCCTTTGTTAATTTTTCATATTTATAATATTTATATCACCTTTAATCTGACACGTGATGACGTCATTATGAGATCATCAGTTAAATACCTTTGTTAATGACCGTATATGGCGCATGAATCACGATCATAGGTGAATCGGCTGATTTGTTACAAAATTTGAATATGGAAAACATTAAATTGTATGCTCATTTAATCTTATACCTGATGATGAACAGTTTTTAAGTTGTGTCAGTTTGCCTGAGTGTACTGCTATACAGATCTGCCACTTCCAAGTGTTTGATGAACTGTGAGATACCAAGTCATGGCGCAGGTAAAAACTTTTGATTACTTAATTAGCTCCTTGAGGAGTATCATAACATGTATGTTCAGGATTTATACTAAGAGAGTCTTGGGCGAAATTTCATATAAAACAAAATAACATGTACATTATGTAAATAGTACAGTAGCCTTCATCGATTGAGAAAAGATTTGTTTAGATTTTAAAATATGGCAATTTTCAGTTTTTGCACTTTTAAAAACATCAATTAAGTTACTGTAAAATTAGTACTATTTGTAATAATGTCACATGGCGTTATAAATTAAATATTTAAAAAGTTTATCCTGAAAACTCAGTTTAGAGGCAAGTTTGATTTCCCTTTGCGAATTCTAAACTGTTCATTTTTAGTTTGTTTTGTTCACATTTGGGATGGAAACGCGATGTTTTCTCGAAATACTGATATACATATATTAGTCATCAAAGGCAGAAATCAGAGCACATAATTAGTTAAGATTGAAAAGAGTTTGACCAAGGAGGACAATTTCGTAATTAGATTTTTAAAAGATGGTTCAATAAAATCTAGACAATGACTTAATTATTTCAGGCCTATATTAAGCTTTTGTTTTTAAATGGGACGTGCACTGCATGTTCGCGCAACTTACAACAAGTACATGTGTTTACACGTATTGCGCATTCTCTCTTTAGCTATACATGTATAACTATGAGGGCGCTATATCACTTTCACGGTAGCAAAACGCGAGTGCATGGCCTGGGGCGGGGTGACTTATGCATGGTTTTACGCAAATTGCGACTTGGCTGAACTTTGGCCTTCAGTTGACCCAGGACGGAAGGGTCAGATGAAAATGCCTACACAAAGAACATTGTAGTCCATGATCTGATCTATAATGTCTGCTAAATATGAAGACCCTGGGCCATGTTGTTTTATAGAGGTAAACATTTTACGAAATGCATTTAGGGTCATTTTCATGAAGAAAATCCACTTTTTTGCCACTTTAAATTATCATAATTACGTAATCAGTTAAGTTTGTGATGGGGCCCATGCCTGTACCTAGTTTTATAAAGATCAAGCGTTGTTTAATAGCTAATATTGCTTCATAAGTACAAAAACATACAACAAATGTTATTTTTGAATTGGCTGAACTTTGACCTTCGATTGACCCAAGAAGGAAGGGTCAGATGAAAATGCCTACACAAAGCAAATTTTAGTCCGTGATCTGATCTATAATGTCTGCTAAATATGAAGACGCTGGGCCATGTGGTTTTATAGAGGGAAACATTTTACGAAATGCATTTTTTGGACGAAAATCCACTTTTTTGCCATTTTTAAATTATTATAATTACGTAATCATTGACGTCATGGTGATGTTCTACATGGTGGTGGACGTTTGTGATGGGGCCCATGCCTGTACGTAGTTTTATGAAAATCAAGCGTACTTTAATAGCTAAAATTGCTTCATAAGTACACAAAAACACAACAAATGTGAATTTTGAAATGGCTGAACTTTGACCTTCGATTGACCCAGGAAGGAAGGGTCAGATGAAAATGCCTACACAAAGAACATTGTAGCCCATGATCTGATATATATGTATGCAAAATATGAAGACCCTGGGTCATGTGGGTTCATACAGGGAAGCGTTTTACGAAATGCATATTTTGGTAATTTTCATGATGAAAAATCCATTTTTGTGCCATTTTAAAATTATTATAATTACGTAATCCTTGACGTCATGGTGACGTTCTACATGGTGGTGGACGTTTGTGATGGGGCCCATGCCTGTACCTAGTTTTATGAAAATCAAGCATGGTTGAATAGCTAATATTGCTTCATAAGTACAAACAAATACAAACAATGTGATTTTTGAATTGGCTGAACTTTGACCTTCGATTGACCCAGGAAGGAAGGGTCAGATGAAAATGCCTACACTAAGAACATTGAAGCTCATGATCTGATCTAAATGGTTTCCAAATATGAAAACCCTGGGTCATGTGGTTTGGGCAAGGGAACTATTTTAAAAAGTGCATATTTCGGCAATTTTCCGCTTTTTAGGCATTTTTAAAGTGTTATAATGACGTAACGGATGACGTCACAATGAAGCCATTCTTGGGTGCACACCTCTTATACTATGTCTTTGATGTGACCAAGTTTGGTTAAGATCAATGTTTGGGAACAACCTTAAAAAGCGCCGACAACGCCTATGCGCTTTGTCTATGGGAAAAAAATCAGAAGAAAACGGAAAAAAAAAAAAAGAGAGTAATAGGTGATCGGGCTGTTGGCCCGATCACCTAAAAAGCTCCTATTAATGATCTTGATTCTTTCAAACCATCTACATATACACTACTCAAAAGAATTAACCCTGAGGCGCCCCATGTGACGTATATGTCACATACATTTAAACAAAAAAATTAAAAATAACGCGACGCTTACTTTAAAAAAACAAACCAC
This sequence comes from Henricia sp. BOLD:AAB3569, assembly GCA_037783545.1. Taxonomy (NCBI): domain Eukaryota; kingdom Metazoa; phylum Echinodermata; class Asteroidea; order Spinulosida; family Echinasteridae; genus Henricia; species Henricia sp. BOLD:AAB3569. The sequence continues at coordinate 68,198 of JBBELK010001081.1, read as the reverse complement.
CAACGCCCAGAGTGACACCCCTGTAACATAATAGCGCCCTCTGTTGGTTATTACTGTGGAGTACGCTAGAGACCATGAGCTTTTCTATGTGGCAGTATCGAAGACATTACGATCAACAAAAAGACCAACATTCGGTGCAATTTTTCTCCAACATTTAGGTAAGTACCATGCATAAATAATATATGAAAATAAGCTGTAGATTCTAAAGAGTATATGTAGAACCTTGATTTTTCTGCTGAAAGTGTTTTATACGCTGGTAATATAGGCATAACAATCGTTGTCACATTGGGCTTTGACGTATATCGCTATATGCATTCGTTGTGTATATGCATATATGGGTCTGTCCACAGTAATGGGGTACATTTCTGTAACATTCAAGATCTTAGGTCCCAGTTCACTTCAAATGTCTTAATTTTATCTTTAAATTATCAAGCTAAACTGAGGAAATAACTTTTTCACCAAGGAGTAAGAAAAATAGTCCTACAACATACATTTCTGAAAACCTCGTGCACAAATTTTCCTATTACGCATGTAACAAAGACGGAAAAAAATGTCACAGAATTGTCTGTCCACGTTACATGCGTAATAGGAAAATGTGTACACAAGCTTTTCAAAAATGTATGTTGTGGCAGCAATTTCTTACCTTTTTGGGCAAAAGTTATCTCCTGAGAACAAAGCAAGGACATTTCTTTAATTCTGAGATAAACTAAAGGCATCTGAAAGGAATTATTGACTTATTTTTCAAATGTACCCCATTACTGTGGACAGACCCATATGTATACACGTGTGCATACACGCCGTGCATAGCCATGGGCCTAATGCATTGAATATGCATTCATGCAGTGTGATTTTTGCTCACTGTGTTATACTATACAGACTCATGTTCTTGGACATTAGTTTACTCATAAAATACTTGTAACATTGCTACAGACATGACAGAAGGGTAGAATATTTCTTGATAATTGATTTCAGTTTCGCCTTCCTTTTTTTGTTTTAGAGCATGGTGAAGCAAATGTGAACTAGGCTTCATATAGCGGTGTTGCAAGCACTGGATCCGATCGGACTGCACCAGAGTGATGAGCACTCAAGCCGCGCTCTAGTAAAATTAGGGGGGGGGGGGTGTTGGCCAGGCCCTTGTTAAATGTATTTGCAGTGTTCCAGTTATTCAACATTTTACACATACTGGTTAAAAAGCATGTTCAAAAGTTGTTTTCAAGAGCTTGCAACTGGGAAGAATCATGTTACATTGGCACCATTGTAGACTTGTGGGTGCACAATGACCCAATGTGACACGTGTGTCACATTCCGAAAGTAAGTCAAACGGGGTCATGCGCATAAAATTAGCTCGAAACTGGTTTATTGTATCCCAAATAAACTTGTTAATGACCAAACATATTTTTTATTTCGTCTTTAACTTGTTCTGGGCTCCCTAGGGGGAACAAGAGAACATAATGTTTTTGTCATGGTCTATATGGGCTACCGTTAGAACAAGAGGCATTAAAGTTATGTGAAAATCATTCAGGTGTTGTCAATTGATTCTCAAACAATACTCAACAATGTTGGTGAAATCATGCGTGTCTTCTAACACGTGGACACGGGGGTGTCCACAGGCGTGTTCTTTTACCCTGTATAAGGTGTTGGTATTGGTACACTTGTCATCACTAGTTGTTATCACTTCTTGCAACAAAATGAAGGTTCTTCCAATTCTGTTGTTTGTTGTCTGTCTGCTGGGACTGAGTACTGGTGTTCGCCGTCAGTTAACTGAAGCTGAGGTTGCTAGAGCTGTCCAGCTCCTTGAATTTGGCAATACACAGCGTGCGGTGGCTGTACATTTTGATGTGTCCGTAAGTGTCATCAACCGGTTGTGGAGACGTTTTCAGGAAGATGGTCTGTACACCAGGAGGCCAGGACAAGGTCGCAGACGTGTGACTACCCCTCCCCAGGACCGATACCTGAGGATCCTGGCACGTCGAAATCGACGATCTACTGCAAGATCCTTAGCCACAAGCTTCCACAGGGCAACTGATGTCCGTGTTTCCAATCAAACAGTCAGGAATCGTCTGCATGAAGATGGTATGAGAGCCAGACGACCAGCCACATGCCCCATTTTGTCCGTAGTACACCGCAGAGCCCGGCTGGACTTTGCTAGAAACCATCAATTTTGGCAGATGGACCAGTGGGCACCAGTACTGTTCTCAAATGAAAGCAGGTTCACTGTTTCAACCAATGATAGACGTGTAAGGGTTTGGAGACGGTCGGGGGAACGATATTTGAACTGCAACATTGTCGAATTTGACCACTTTGGAGGTGGATCAGTTATGGTGTGGGCGGGTATCTCCCTGGAGGGGCGTACGGACCTCGTCGTGGTAGCTGGTGCTGCACTAACAGGTTTGAGGTATCGAGATGAGATACTGGAACCTGTTGTGAGGCCATATGCTGCTGCCGTAGGTGAAAATTTCATCCTGGTGCAAGATAACGCTCGTGCACACACTGCACGAGTGTCCATGAACTTTCTTGAGAATGAGGGAATCAGCACGATGCCATGGCCGGCAAGATCTCCTGACCTAAACCCTATAGAGCATGCATGGGACATGCTTGGCAGACGTGTTGCAGGTCGAGAACATGCTCCAGACTCTGTACAGACACTCAGAGAGGCCTTGGTTGAAGAGTGGGAGAACATTCCTCAAGACTCCATAAGACAGTTAATTTTAAGCATGCCTCGACGCTGTCAGGAGTGCATACAAGCACGTGGAGGTCATACCAGTTACTAGACAATGATTAATTAACGTTTACTTTGCCAAAACGTGGACAATGTACGGATAGTCATGATAACCTGCCAGATGATTATGTCCATATTTTTGTTCATTCATGTTTTAGTCATGTTAACAGGCTACCACATCAATACATTTCGCCATACATTGTTGAGTATTGTTTGAGAATCAATTGACAACACCTGAATGATTTTCACATAACTTTAATGCCTCTTGTTCTAACGGTAGCCCATATAGACCATGACAAAAACATTATGTTCTCTTGTTCCTTTAATTTTTTTGAGTAGTGTGACGCCACACCCCTCGGCGTGGAAGCGAGTGCTGCGAGGGCGCCCTCCTCCACGAGGTGTGGTCGTTGGACGGCACGACCGGAACGTCCCTGAGCGGTTAGAGACGCGTCCGTTGGGATGGAAATATACCGTCCCAGTATCGGTTGCAGTGTTTCGATTGACCAAGATGATTTATACCCAGATCGGTGATAAACAAGATGAATTAAGGCTTGATTAGAGACTAGCACAATGCTAACTTAAGTATAAGATCTCTTAGCCCAACCTTTAATAGAGGGCATCATTGTATAAGCATATAATTAGTGACGAAACGGTAATCAGTCTTTATAGAGGGCGTCTTTTAGGGCCCCGTGACACAGGGGAGTCAGTTGTACGTGCAATAGGCGGTCACAAGCACGTTAGAGACTTGAATCGAGTCTAGGACTATACTCCAGCTAAGGAAAGTGGCACCACACGCAACCGCGTGGCTCTCGGCGACTATCCCCACACGTCCAATATGGCGGACGGGACGGCTGTACACAAGTATATTGGCTCGTAGCACTACACGCACGTTAGCGGTGTATCAGTGTTACCAGACAAGCACCATCCTAAAAGGCAGTACTTGCCCAGCAGGGAACCACACGATAGCCCCACACAATGGCCCCACACAATGCACACCCCATGCAGAACCACACAGTCGGGTCCAACACAACGCGTACCTCATGCAGGAACCACACGACAGCCCCACACAATGCACACCCTAATGCAGAACCACACAGTCGGGTCCCACACAATGCGTACCTCATGCAGGAACCACACTCGCTGTTCCTCGGTGATCGGGACCGCAATCCTGAACAGGTTCGCAAGTCCAATTGACACTGTACTCGTTCGATGGGCCGTAATCCTGAACAGGTTCACAAGCCCGGACTTCACTCCGAACTGAGCCAGAAGCGGCTCCGCTCGCCCCTTTTATCAATTTCCCGCGCATGCCCAGTACATACGATCGCACAGTGACTTTCGCTTGGCCAATCACGACACACGGAGCGGAGTTTCCACATACACAGCACACAATGCCGCGCCAATGCATTGCACTTGCACAATATAACGTTTTCCTAACGTTTTCGGGTGACCGTGCAGTGTGCATAGCGCCCCCAGCAATTGTGTTGCCTACTCGCACCCCTGTTGCGTCACATAGCCTCCTGACAGGCCTAAATGTCCCCATTTTGATTAAGCCGAATATTCTTATTATAACGCAACAGATAAATTCTCAAATCACTGATTGGACAACTTTACTTTAAAGAAATCTTGAAACACTTCAACACGTTAACTCAGGAACTATTTTTTTTCTTAACTTCCTTAACTCTTATATAACATCAGATACCCACAGCCTCAACACATTAACAAAGAACATATGTGGGGTACCTTTACACGCTACTAGTATAAACTTTACGGCAAGATATTATTTAACTTTCGACATGAATCAAATCAGACAATGTTGCCTTAAATCTTGAATATACACTTAATCGTTTGCATTGATTGGCAATGAATACGGATGGTTATCATCTTACAAAACTATGAAAGGTTGTCATAAAACTTACAAAAACATCTTACGTCATACTGGGTAGAACTTTATATAAAATGCCTCTAACCTCTACGGTATGAAAATATAAGTATAAATATAGAACTCCGCTTCGGCTCTTTTTGCCTCTTTGGCGTTTAGGCTCACCTGGAGCCGCATAAAAACTGGTTTAGCCCTAATAGAGTTCTGGTGGTTTCCTATTGCGCACCATCGAACAGTGAATGGTCGCGTCCCGTGTATATTTTCTTTCGTGTCTGTCCACGGCAATCAATTCTCCCTTCCAGTAGGTGCGTGAGACGATTTCTTCCACCACCGTTACCAAGTCCTGAATTCCTGGGCTGTGGAACGTCACTCGTTTTCTGCGGAATGGGACAGAGGTTGATCTGGAAGGAGGAGGGAGCTCCAACGAAGATGGATCGACAGGTGTGCTAGCCGTCGGTACCTTGGTCATTGGGGACTTGTTCGTCGACTTTGATTGGTTATCAGCTTTTGGTTGTGGAGGAGCCTCGTCGTCAGTTACCATTTCCAGTGGCGGCAAAGAACTAATGCTTATAGCATCATCGTCAGGATGTGCTTCTGTTGAACTTTCGTCGGCTGGTGGGTCATGTGGGGGCGTGGCAGGAAGTGGCGATATGCAGCGTGGCATCGGTGGGAATTCTGGTATTACTACAGGATCTTCTGGCTTGGCCTCCTGACTTTCTACAGCGGATTCTACTCGTCGTGCTTGCAACTCTGGCTGTGTGACGTCCTTCATTCTGATTGGCTCTAACGTGAGATTCTCCAGGTCTGCCAACGAATCAGGATGCTGGACCCTGTAGTGTCTACGGATGCAATCCCGTCGCTTAACAAAGTATGTGCACTGACGGCAATACAAAAAGAGGGGAGGCCCATGCTCAAACTTCTTGTGCCTTGAACAACTTTTCTGAGTCTGAAACTGCTTCTTGCATACGTCACAGAGGAAGCACCTGCTTGCACTGGGTGGTGGCATCTTGACTTTTCTTTCTGAAATGGAAATCGAAAAGAAAGATACCAAGATTATTACATGCATAAGCCTATACAATGATTTACTTTAACGTAAACATCTTAGCGGTACCTAAGAGGTAACCGGTGTCGCCTCTTAGGATATCTCCGCTGTGCAGACGAGTCTGGTACCGCGTTCTCCTCGTGGTCATCCCTTTGAATTAACTCAGTGGGCACATGGACGGGTTCACTACTGCTGTTTCCAGCCTCCAACTCAATCAACGGCTGTTCTATGTGTGAGTCTTCTTGACTCTCCATAGCTTTCTTTGGTTCCTCACAGGGAACAAGTACTGCAGCCTTCCATGATTCAATCGGATCCCCATTGTAAGGCTTAAGTCGGTCCACGTGGACCACACGTGGTTTCGCGCCCTTTGACCTCTGTACGCGAACAACCACATCAGACAGCTTTTTGAGGACAAGGTACGGCCCCTCCCACTTCATCTGAAGCTTGGGGCATACCCCTTTCTTTTTGGCTGGATTAAACAGCCAGACGAACGCCCCCTCTCGGATGCAGGGGTCACTGCTCTTCCGGTTGTAGTTTTGTTTTTGGCGCCTCATGTTCTTGCCAAGGGCCTTTTGCGCCCTCTCGTGAGCCCTTTGTATTTGGCTCCTCAGACTGCTGGCGTAGTCAGTCTTTATCTCCTCATCTGGGGGTGGATGCTCCATTGTTAGGTCAATCGGGAGCATCACCTCGCGCCCCAACATCATCATATTGGGGGATTCCCCCATTGTCTCCTGCGGAGTACACCGGTACGCGCTAGTCGCATATGGGAGGCATTTATCCCAGTCTCTTTGACCCAAGTGTGGATCAATCATCATGGACACAATGGTTATAAGAGTTTTGTTGAATCTTTCAACAAGTCCGTCCGACTTGGGATTGTAAGCGGTTGTTCTCGTCTTACTTATTCCAAGAATTTTACACATCTCCCTAAACACGTGTGATTCAAAATTGGTTCCCTGATCCGAATGGAGTTCGGCTGGAACACCAAATCGGCACACACACTCGGTAACGAACTTTGCCGCTACCGTTTCGGCTTTAGCGTCAGGAAGCTCATATGCTTCCATCCACCGGGTGGCGTAATCCCCGACCACCAAAATCCATTGGTTACCGTCATCGGTCTTGGGAAGTGGACCAATCAGGTCCATAGCAACCCTTTACATAGCTCCGCCCACATTATACTGTTGTAAGGGCGCCACCCGGCGTTTTGGTGGCGGTTTCCTCCTGGCGCACTGGTTACAGCGGCGCAAACAGACTCGCACGTCCGCGGCCATTCCAGACCAGAAATAGCGCTGTTTGACTCGAGCCAAAGTCTTCTTCAGACCAAGATGGCCGCCCAGTTTCCCGCCATGCAATTCTTTGATGATCTGGTGCCTTGACTTCTCAGGCACCACCAATCTCCACCGAACGGAACTACCGTCATCCGATTCCCATCGTTGGTAAAGCACGCCATTACGTAGCTCCAGCTGGTTCCAATAGGACCAATATGTCTTACTTGCGGGGGACAGACTCGCTATCTCCGCCCATAGAGGGCGCTCTTTCCCTTCTTCTTTAGCGACAACCACCCAACGCATGGTGGCGTCTGTCATCTGAGCATCGTGTAGCTCTGTGCTTTCCACAGTTGGTTGCAAAACGGCAACCCTTGCCAACGCATCGTCTGCGTTATCAGCACAATCAGCGTCACTGTTGCCACAGTGACTGCATTGTTTACACGGTCGCCTAGACAACCCATCCGCGTTACCGTGTTTCGCGCCAGGGCGATGCTCTATGATGAGGTCATATTCCGATATAACTTCTAGCCAACGCGCTAGTTGTCCTTCCGGGTCCCTTGACCTCATTAACCACCTCAGTGAAGAGTGGTCCGTTCTGACAGTTACCTTCCGCCCGTACAGGTAATGACGGAAGTACTTCAGATAAACAACTACGGCTAGCAACTCCCGTCTAGTTACACAGTAGTTTTTCTCAGCTTTCCCAAGCTTACGGCTAGCGAACGCAACCACTTTTTCAACCCCATCATGGACTTGGGACAACACGGCCCCAATCCCATCAGAACTTGCGTCTGTATCCAACACAAACTCGCCCTCTGGTGACGGATAAGCGAGAACTGGTGACGTCACCAACTCCTCCTTGAGTCTGGCGAATGCCTCCTGACAGGCATCGCTCCATACAAACTCCTTGGATTTTGATGTCAGAGCATGTAACGGACTAGCAATGGTCGCAAATCCCTGGACGAACCTCCTATAGTACGAGGCGAGACCAATGAAACTTCTCAACTCCTTCACGTTCGTAGGAACTGGCCAATCAGCTACCGCCTTGATTTTGGCGGGATCCGTGGCCACTCCTTCGGCCGACACAATATGGCCCAAATAGTTCACTGACCTCTGAAAGAGGTTACATTTACTCGGCTTGAGTTTCAGTCCCGCGTTCCTCAAACGTTCTAACACCTTCCTCAAACGCTGTAACTCATCATCCACTGTCTTGCCAAAAACTATGACGTCATCAAGATACACCAACAAGATATCCCATTGCAGTCCAGCTAACACTTTTTCCATAAGCCGTTCAAACGTCGCCGGGGCGTTCGCCAAACCGAACGGCATAACTTTCCATTTGTATAGCCCATTGCGCACCACGAACGTGGACTTTTCCTGGGCATCCTCGTCTAGCGCCACCTGCCAGTAACCTGACGCTAGATCTAACGTCGAAAACCATTGAGCGCCCTCTAGCGCGTCAAGGGTGTCATCAATTCTCGGCACAGGATATGCATCCTTCACCGTTACCGCATTCAAACCTCTGTAGTCTATACATAGCCGCTTCGATCCGTCTTTCTTTCTCACTAACACCACGTTAGCCGCCCACGGGCTATCTGAAGCCTCGATCAAACCTCTTCGTTTCAGATCTTCAACCTGGCGATTGATTTCTTCCAGGTTGCTCGCTGGGTGGCGTCTCGGCCTTTGTTTGACCGGTCTAGCGCCCTCAGTGGTTATACTGTGTTTAACCACATTAGTGTGGCCTATGTCGCCACCACCTCGCGAAAATACGCCCTCGAACTCGACCAAACAGTCCCACAATTTATTATGGTCTGCCGGGTCTAAATTCACCTTACTCCGTTCATACAACTCCCGCAAGTGGGTGGGTAATGTCCCCGTTCCAACTTGGGCCTCGCGCCTAACTGGCGGACTTTCAACTTCAACTCGCGACACTGTCGCGGCCAGTGTACCAGCTTTAAGTACACGCTTCTCTTTATTTGGGTTCAGTACCCGAATGGGCACAACCTCAGTCGGCAACTCAACAATAGACTTGGCCAATATAAGGCCCTTTTCTTTGAGTAAGCCATCCGACTCGACTGGCTCCACTACACGGCCGTCTCAGCTACGTGCACGCAACGGTGGAAACTTGGCTCAATTTGTTTGTACAGTTTTTGTTACTCCAGTGCGCCCTCTGCCGTGACGTCACCGTTCAATAAAAAAAAAAGATGGCGGCCCCCACTAACCAGGGAAATAATCGCCGAAAAAAGGGAGGTTTTTTAGTTTTTACTGCGTAATAGAATAGCACAAATGACTTTGGCTTATATTCTCATGTAGATTATTATAATTTACAAGTTGTACGTGTGTTAAATGAATGAAATACCCATAGAAAAGTCCAGAAATTTGGATAATTTTCCCGTTCTACGCGGCGGTGATTTTGTCATTGCTTACGGAGGCCATCGAAAAAATAGTCTTTAAAAAAGCGTTTTTAACAAAAACTAAAGTTTGTTCAACCCTATGTACACCAAAGTTAAGTTAACAATTATAATTAAAACACAATTCTTAAATTTGATCTCAAGGCCAGCGGTATATTTTGAGTTTTGGGGCTTTGAACTTAGTGGTTTTTGCGTGCCACCGCCGTACGCGTGGTGCGAACTTCGAAGGGCTTCACACGTACGTACGTACGTATGCGTACGCACGGTCCACTATTCACGCATAGCGCGTTATAGAGTTAGTCAACTCCACCATTGTACCAACTCGACCGTTAAAACAACTGGATTTCAACGACGAGTCAACTGGACTTATTGACGTTCTCATCAAGGCATCATGGAATTGGATAACAAACAATGCTCTATGGGGCTCTGTTGACATGACAATGTTCGATTTCATTCTCATTTCTGTGAAGCGATTGACATATGTAAAGGGCATGTGAAGTGATTGACAAGACCCACACATTCTTCATAAAGGAAAGATGCAATTTTTGACAAACATATTTATTTTAATTGAGCGTATAGATGAAAGAGTGTAAAGTGGTCCTGTGCATTTTAATTATTTTATTTCATTTTTATTTGTTTTTTCTACGCTCAATTAAAATACAAATATTTGTTAAAAACTGCATATTTCCTTTATGAAAACGTGTGAGACTGCATGTCTATCGCTTCACAGGAATGCAAATGAAATTGATAAATGTTTTCATGTCCCCCTAGGTTTGTGTGTAACGTAAATTGCCAGCCTTGTTTGTCATCAAATCCCATGATGCCTTGTGAGAATGTCAATAAGGTTTATTTGGCCTGTCTTAAAGAAACGGCTACATAATTGAAAGTGATAAACGTTTCAGCAAAAGTTTAGTGTTAGTATGGATATTTTTATTATTTTACACAATCAAAATGAACCAACATTATGGCATTACAAAGACTGTCTAGAGGTTTAAGCACTAACGAAATAAGGTCATACGAATTGTATAACTTTTGCTGTACCACAAATCTGTAACACATTAATCAGCATTGAGAATATTACGGCATGTCCAAGTATCCTTACAGTCCAATTGACAATGCTCCTTACAGCTTTCACGAATTGTGAAACAGTTGACAAACTTGCATGAATGTTTTACTGCTGTGTGGGTGTACGTTTAAAAACTGCTAGGGACAATATACATTATCAGCATCTAGGTCACTTGGTTTTGATGGAAATACCTTGTCACCTTGAGTTATATTTTTTAGAAACAGATTTTAACTTAGCGAGATTCGAGATTTCACTGTACAACTTGTCATATCACAAGTATGCAGCTCATACGATCACTGCTCACCATTGTACGTACTATCGTATACTTTGTGTCGGTGTTGACACAAGTATGTGCACACATGGTGTTTTCCATGAATTTTGTTTTGTAAAAGGAGGTCACATGTTAAATCGTACATGTATATGAATTTCATACATGTAACCATCAACATCATTACCAAACCAAAGTTATGCAAAGCAGAATAATTAACTAATTATGAACAGTTGTAAACAAAGGACGACATCATCGGCAAAATAGTTTCGTCTTGTTTTCAAATCCACTCATGCCGAAGGTAGCGATGGCTTGGCGACGAAGGAAGTCCTCGTTGTATTTGTGTTGGATGTGCTGAATTGATGAGTAGTGTCTTTGGAGAGGTGTTCTTGAAATTTGCAGATGTACATCACACAGTTAAACCACACAAAGCCAACACTGCAAGAGGACATAACATCAATTAGTAATAGAAGGAAAACATTTAATACCTTGGTAAACAACATACCTTGTGGTTTGTACAGAATCACAACATCCACAACATCCCAAGAATACATGTCGGTTCTTAAAGATTCTCAAGTAATTGTTTGGAGAGTAAATTGGCAACGAGTTTAAAGAATTCTAGCTGTCATTACATGTATACTACTTGTAATGTTTAAAGTTTTATTCACCGTTTCTTTTAAATAACATGAACCGACTTTTTCAGGAACATGTATCAGAAACTTCATGGAGAGTTACCGGTCACAATTCCCAACAGCATAATCCACCCTTAAGCTTGAAGATCATGCTAATTATGAGCAACTGCAAAGGTTTGGTGTTGGATTTAGAATTCTCAATGAGCAGGGAGGAGATTTAATACACACTAAATTGAGTGAATTCAACCGGACCTGGCCATACATGGAATGAGGGATCCGCTTTGGCATTTCATCACCACTGTGAGAAGGCATCACCTCAGCACAACCCTAGAGGTCAGACCGTCAGAAGCAGCATGGCCAGTCATAAAGTAGCGTGACACCAGCACGGCTCCTGGATGAAACCATCATCCTGATTGCCTGTAGTCAAAATTGGGAAAAGATTGCGTAAAATTTAACAATCGTCTATTTTAAGTTCCCTTGGAATTTTTTTAATTTAAAACAACTGCTACATACAGCTCATATAGTCTTTCTGTACCCCGGCACTATTAGCACTGAAACATGATAAAAAGTTTTACTTAACCATCATGCATTTACATGCATGTGTTAGATTTATATAACAGACCCAATTTCATGCTGTTATAGGCCTAATATTTTAAGCCTGTTCAAAGCTTAAAGTTGCAGAATTGCAGAAGCGAAGTGGTTTTCCTGCACACAATGGAATTAACATAAATTGGTACAGCGGACCTTTGACACACATGTACATGTACATGTATGGACCAGTTTCCGATCCTATCACTTATTGCGGAATGCCATCTCTAGCAGGAACCAATCTATACATGTCAAAGGTCCGCTGTACCAATTATCGGAAAATAAAATTACCGGCAAGTAACGACAAAGACATGCTAAAGCTTTTCAGAGCAAAACGCAAGAATGGCGTGGGTGACGCTATCAATAATAATATAAGGCTAAAGGCGGGAATGAACTGCGCATGCGCAGTAGTGTGCTCCCTGCTGTTGTCAGCTGACTACAGTAATTAGCATGCAGCATTCTGAACACGTCTTTGTCGTTACTTCTTCTATTTTCCGATTTTGTAGTACCAAACACTACATACGTGTGCGGAAACCCCCGAACAGGTCTATTGGACATATCACACAGCAATAATTTGTTTGAATTTGTGCGAATGTTTACCGTAAATTTATTGACGTCAAATTTTGCAAGCAATTTGTTCCGGCCTCTAAGGCTTAAAATTGCTATTTGGAAGTTGGAGGCTTGGACTAGCTGATTTCATGAAAAAAAATTTGCAGCTTGCGCAAGTTTTGAAAATGGCATAAGCCCCATAGGCTTGCATGTAATTATCACAGGAATGTTGCGCAACTTACGCAATAAAAGGTTGCGCAAGCGGGCTTACGCAGTGCGCAAGGATTCGTGAAATTGGCTGCGGAAGTTGGAGCAATAGCAATTCTGTTAGCAGAATACCCTTGATATGACAATCTTCGAATAACAAAGTCAACTGAAAGCTAGGCCGGAAAGAATTGAGAATTTGATCATGAATTCAGACTTTTAGTTTAAATTGTACACAATTCACACAAAAAAATCAGTGAAATGGATAATAATATCACTGAATTTCCATCATGTGACAATACATACTGTACATGTATCAATAAGCATGATAAGGGAGAACTACATTGACATGTACATGCAAGTTACACGTGAATTCATATGGCAAGTATGGGCCTACATGTAAAGGATTGATAATGCACATGTACCGACGGAGTCAGGTCAAGTCGACCGTTTGCCAACGAACCGACCGACCGCACGTAGCTACGTGCGGTCGGTAGGTTGAGTTGGCACGCACGCTCGCACACGCACGCCACGTGTCGCGCACAAAAAAACAAGGAAATGTGAACTAAAATTTCTAAAAATCTACCGCTGGCCTTACCTTCACATTACAGCAGTCGATGCAGGAACTCTTAAATGTTGTGGCAGAAGTAGTGTTATGGCCCACAAAACCCCAGTTGCTGAGAAAATTGACAAGTTTTGACATGTGTGACCGCGACTAATTTTCGACTTGGAGTAAACTCTGGTTTTTACGTGCCACTTCAGAAGCATCATACATCATGAATAACTCATATTTTCTTGAATTAAACAGCTGTAATCAGTAGTTGAAGTATAGGTTTAGACTAGCGGAGTACGATTTACATATGCAGATACAATGGCGAATAGAAATGCGAAGAAGAAAATTAGTATGCATATTTGGCTAAAAAACATCGTACGTCATAACATTATACTAAATACATGACGTCATTGAGAATTGTCGGGAGTGAAACGGCAGAGGGCGCAATTAAATTTGTCGCGCACAGCCGTGACTATCACTGGTCCTTTCAAACTTTCACACTGCTGGCCAACTATTGTTCCAGCAATGATTGCTTCATGTCCTCCAGGTATCTCCGTAGTTTCGCTGACTACAACTCGTCCAATGAACGCCTCTCCTTCAGATGACGTGCACTTGATTCGTTCACCATTCACGCACAACTCCAATGTACGGAAGTCCAAACTGCCGTTTGTCTGCAGCAACCAATCCATCCCCATCATTGCGGGGATCGATAAATCGACAAATATAGCCTTTACAGGGCGGACTGTCCTGCCAATCTGCAGGTCTACCCAGGCCCATCCGTATATCTTCAATGGACTACCATCCACAAGTCTCACCACACTCTCACAGCTTTCCAGTATGGGTCGCTGTTCTGCTGGTATTCGGTAATAAACCGTCATACTAATCAATGTATCGGTTGCCCCGGTATCGATTAACAACCGAAACTTCGATGATCTCACAGACCCCTCCACGAATAATCCATGGACTGGTCCACGCCTAGAGGGCGCACTACTGAAGACGACATCCTTGTCTTCAGATTTTCTCTTTACACCTCTATCTTCTCTTGTGCTGTCGGCACCGGGCCCTTCTCTGTGCTCAACCTTCCGGCGGGCCTCCCGGTCGGCTGGTCCTCGTTTCCCTGGTTACGGAAACGCTTAGGTTTCGGCTGCGGACACTCTCTCGCAAAATGCCCCAGCTTGCCACAATTATGGCACTTCATATCTGCTTTTCTTTGTCGCTTTACAGGTGGGGAACCAGCGACGGTTGGTGGCGCTCTTCCTGGCGCCCGTTGCGATGGCAACAAAGTACTCATGACTTTCTCAAGCTGACGCGTTAGGTCGCTCATACTAGTCATTTGCTGCCTAACAGCTTGCTCAATGGACTGGATCCGATCCTCCACATCGTGATCCTCACCCCTGGCGAACTTAGGGGATTTCTCCATCCTCCTCTGAGCTTCCACCCTGTGAAAGTTCTCCGTCTCCAAGGCAGCCTGCAGTGCCTCGGACAAATTCTTGGGCCGCGCCCGAAATACACCTTCACGTATCTGCTGTTCATACACAGCATCAACGAAGTGATTTTTCTCCAACCGATCCCTTGCCTCCACGGGGATCTCGGGTTACGCCTTAACGGCCAACTCGTGAATTGATTGACACAATTCCTGCAGAGTTTCCTTCGGCCTCTGCCGACGATGACGTAATTCAACCAGAAAATTCTCAGCCTGCTGACCAGGCCCAAATCTTCTTGCTAACAGCTTAACAAGCTCATCATATCTGAGCTTACGCTCTTTGTAAGCACCTTCTCCAAGGATGCGGATAGCATCCCCTTGGAGACTTGCAGCCAAGTATTCGGCTGACTGCTCATCATCCCATCGATTTACCAACCGACAGCTTTCAAAGTGCCCGTAATACTCCATCCACGGGACTTTGCCATTAAAGCGATCAGGAACTATATTTGGGCGGCGCGGAGACATCTTCTCCTTCAGCCCATCCTCCCCGATGAATCTTCCATCTTTCTTCAGCTGACAAGGCCACGCCCTGTCTGCACCAGAGTTATCGGCTACTACGTCATCAGCCTTATTCTCAGGCGAACGTGTAGCAAAACTCATTAAATCACAGTGTAGCTTCTTCTCCGCATCAGATACACTCGGCATGTGAACACTATGACTCATGTTCACACCCGGTTCCTGCAGTATACATGTGGAGACAAACGGATTGGACACCCTGTCCCTTCGAGGCGTTGTCCAATCTACCACACTTGACGCACCACCTCCCATGTTAAGGTGGGTTTTTGGAGTCTTGACTTCAGTCGACGGTACCGACCCCAACGTCGTATACCCAGAAGTCTCATCCCTATAATCAGCCAACATTTGGCGCGGCATTCGGAAATCAACATCCGAATCTACCCGAACACGCTCACGTGACTGCTGCGTAGCGACTCGGGCGCCACCAATAGGGCCCGAGCCAGAACTCTTAGCCTCTTTCAAAGCCGCTTGTAACTTTGCTATCTCCTCCAAGCGTTGGGATTTCTCCCACTCTAACAACTGAACATCCATCCGGGACTTTTGCAAGTCCCCCTCCAACTGATTCATTATTGCAGACTACTCCAATCGATGAACTAATTGAGATGATTATGTATGTAAATTAGATGACGAAACGTCTCACGTGATTTTACTGAACCAATACAAATCCCACTTCTGACACCAATTTGTGACGCCACACCCCTCGGCGTGGAAGCGAGTGCTGCGAGGGCGCCCTCCTCCACGAGGTGTGGTCGTTGGACGGCACGACCGGAACGCCCCTGAGCGGTTAGAGACGCGTCCGTTGGGATGGAAATATACCGTCCCAGTATCGGTTGCAGTGTTTCGATTGACCAAGATGATTTATACCCAGATCGGTGATAAACAAGATGAATTAAGGCTTGATTAGAGACTAGCACAATGCTAACTTAAGTATAAGATCGCTTAGCCCAACCTTTAATAGAGGGCATCATTGTATAAGCATATAATTAGTGACGAAACGGTAATCAGTCTTTATAGAGGGCGTCTTTTAGGGCCCCGTGACACAGGGGAGTCAGTTGTACGTGCAATAGGCGGTCACAAGCACGTTAGAGACTTGAATCGAGTCTAGGACTATACTCCAGCTAAGGAAAGTGGCACCACACGCAACCGCGTGGCTCTCGGCGACTATCCCCACACGTCCAATATGGCGGACGGGACGGCTGTACACAAGTATATTGGCTCGTAGCACTACACGCACGTTAGCGGTGTATCAGTGTTACCAGACAAGCACCATCCTAAAAGGCAGTACTTGCCCAGCAGGGAACCACACGATAGCCCCACACAATGGCCCCACACAATGCACACCCCATGCAGAACCACACAGTCGGGTCCAACACAACGCGTACCTCATGCAGGAACCACACGACAGCCCCACACAATGCACACCCTAATGCAGAACCACACAGTCGGGTCCCACACAATGCGTACCTCATGCAGGAACCACACTCGCTGTTCCTCGGTGATCGGGACCGCAATCCTGAACAGGTTCGCAAGTCCAATTGACACTGTACTCGTTCGATGGGCCGTAATCCTGAACAGGTTCACAAGCCCGGACTTCACTCCGAACTGAGCCAGAAGCTGTTGTTGTTGTTGTTGTTGTATATTTTATGGCATCTTCGGCAACTAAGGCCCTTTATGCCATCAACTATACGGTTTTAGCTTTAACTATACTATATTATCAACTTGAGATGACGAAGAAGAAGTTGCAGTTTTAGAAGTGGGAGGAAAACCCCCAGAGAAAGCCCCAGGGGAAAACCCACGCGGTCAAGTAGGGACTGCAAACCCAATCCACATACACGCCCCGGATTCGAACCCGGGACCCCAGAGGTGAAAGGCGAGGAAAGAACCCGTACGCCAACCCGACCGCCCGCTGAGCCAGAAGCGGCTCCGCTCGCCCCTTTTATCAATTTCCCGCGCATGCCCAGTACATACGATCGCACAGTGACTTTCGCTTGGCCAATCACGACACACGGAGCGGAGTTTCCACATACACAGCACACAATGCCGCGCCAATGCATTGCACTTGCACAATATAACGTTTTCCTAACGTTTTCGGGTGACCGTGCAGTGTGCATAGCGCCCCCAGCAATTGTGTTGCCTACTCGCACCCCTGTTGCGTCACAGTAGTGTATTTCAAGGAGATAAATAAGATAATGTATACATTATACATAATGATTGTTAATTTGGATGTGTTGCACCGCTGCCCTTACCCAAAATAATGTTATTAGCACTTACTAATCTCTCTACCCCGATATTCTAAAAAAAAAAAACCTTCATAGTCAGGCATGCAACTGTGTCATTACTAAAAAAAGGAAAATGGAAAAAAATCTCCAACTTTGTACATGGTGTTTTATTTTTTATTTTCAATGGGAGACATAGGCCCTAAGTAAAAAAAAAAAAAACCAGCTGTTCAGCTGAAAGGTTGCATGCCTGCATGGTGTGCTCAGGTTGGAATCAAACCCTCAACATCCTACCTGCTTACCAGGCAGATGACTTATAAGCAACTGACCAATGAGCTGGTCAATGTTGAATGGTCAATTCAAATCATTTGGCACCAGCAACCACAACAAATGTGTGAAGCTGGTTGAAAATTGTATTTACATGTAGGATAAAAAAAAAACTCCTTATTGCGTGCATCAAAATGAAGTGCATTGGAAGATGCAGTAAAACAAATCTAATTTGTTTTTTTGCTAGTAGCTCATCGTAAGGATAAACCCCCTTTTTTAAAAGCAATTCAAATTTATCCTTGTTGGGAGTGAGCGTCTTAATCAAATTAAATTTTTCCTTTGGGCATACCTTAGTCAACTGTTCT
Organism: Henricia sp. BOLD:AAB3569; assembly: GCA_037783545.1. Taxonomy (NCBI): domain Eukaryota; kingdom Metazoa; phylum Echinodermata; class Asteroidea; order Spinulosida; family Echinasteridae; genus Henricia; species Henricia sp. BOLD:AAB3569. Next base: position 50,178 of record JBBELK010001081.1, on the reverse strand, counting down.
ATAGAGAGCTAGCTAAAAAGTGTAGAGAGTCTACAAATCTTAGCTGACCTAGTGAAAGTGAAATGTATTTTTCTGCAGTTTTCGGGATACAAAACAACTTGCCACTAAATTCGAAAATTTTGGCTTGAGAGAGAGTTTCAGATTACAAGCGTTGTGAGCCGCGCCCATAAATTTACCGGTGATATGACAGTGGTCTCTCACCTTAGAGACAGACTGCGTTTCCTTTTGACAATTTTCACACGAGTAGACCTCTTTGCCGTCTTTTCTTCAGTTTAGGCAACTCACACGTACATTTGTGCGGATCTTGTTTTCTGAGTGGATTCTCGTAAATCCAAAATTTTTTTTGAATCATTAAATTGTGCTTTGTCAGATTCAGTGTAAATCATGTTTTACGCATTCTCCTTTTCAAATTGTTTGTTTATGACGGCTTCTTCTCTTTGTAAATTTTCGAGCAATTTTTTAACCGCATTTTTACCCCTGTAATATTGCTTACTCGTGAGATGGCCTACAGCCATCGCACTACAGCGTGCGACCACCCACACGCCACGTGTTTTTGAGTTTTGATGGTCGCGTTGCCCGATTTTTATTTGTGCGGTACGATCAGCGATTCAAAATCTGCATAAATTTCAAACGGCGTCTGCATCTTATGCTGCGTGTTTTTAAATTTTATAATGTCTCTTCGACGATAATATCTGTCTAGTTCCGTAGACGGCATAACTATTTTACTGGCCTTTTGTTTAACGCCGTAGCAGTCAAATTTGTGTTTGTTTAGTAACTTTTGAGTTCCAAAGTGCTGTAAGCATCTAACGCAAAAGTACTTTTTGTTCAAGTTTTTCGTCTCTCTAAAAAACAATTTGTTTAGATTTTTAATCCAGCAATAGTGGTTTTTATCACCATCGGAATATAGCATCAGGTTAATTACCTCACCAAACTCACTTTATGTTATGTATAGAAGGTGAACGCCGTTCTTTTCATCATATTTTCATCACGTTGATCAAAGCCTTTTTATGTTCTATGTGCTCTGGTATTTTGATGTACGAACTACATGTACCTTTAATCGGTCTATACTCTGTAAAGTTTATATACAGAGTGCTTAAAGGTACACACCGGCCTACTGTTTACATGATTTAGTGATGTAGCAGCATTGACAATACTTTTTTGATGGTCGTTGTGAAAAAAGATCATCAAAATATCCCGTAATTTACTAAAGAAGTGCAAAATTAACAAAAACGGTAAAAAGACGGGTTATACGCTTTACCAGCCGTTGCAACTACGCGCGAGCCTCACGACTTTGTCACGAATATACTTTTCATTTTTTTAAATGTCATTTTTCTTGTTGTTTTGATACCTGGAGAGCTATACATTTTTTTTAAAACATGTTTTAAATAATTGGCGGGTAGTACCCAGCAGATTTTGAATACAATCGAAAGTTCAATATCAAGTTTTTATGTTATGCTCAAAAGTTGCTGGGTACTACCCGCCAGATTTGCTCTCTGGCGTAGAACCAACAAATCCCATACTACTACAAGTTTCACTGTATTTGCTTTTTGCGAGTTCCTTTCTTCCAGATTTCGTGTGAGCATGGAACTATTTAAAGCTCATGGTGTGAGCGAGTTTCTCTGTTATGGGATGGTAAAATTAAATGTGTATGTCAAATATTCCAGATTATTTCCGAAGATGTTGTTGTTGTTGTATATTTTATGGCATCTTCGGCAACTAAGGCCCTTTATGCCATCAACTATACGGTTTTAGATTTAACTATACTATATTATCAACTTGAGATGACGAAGAAGGAGTTGCAGTTTTAGAAGTGGGAGGAAAACCCCCAGAGAAATGCCCCAGGGGAAAACCCACGCGGGACTGCAAACCCAATCCACATACGCCAGATTAAAATATTATTTTCCCGAACCGGCGGGTTTTAAGCTGGCAAATAGGTTCAACTGTTAAGTAAGGTTGTTTTTGACCTTACCCGACGTAATTATTAACACTGTATACTCAGTGCTTTCCCGAGACACTATGAAAAACTTCATAGCGTGCTCGGGTGGGACAGGTTTAACTGTGGCCTCGATTATCTGTGGAGCAGTACCTATTTGATAGATTTTTAAAATTTGCAATGTCCTATACAATTGTATTTTTAACAAAATCTCTAAATTACGATTTTTCCAGCCCGCGGCTTCCCCGTGCAGTCATGCCACGACGTGAGGACGTGGACACAGGGGACTAGACATCGTGCATACATGCATAGTAAGCAGGCCTCTGCATAAAATTATACAAAACAGGTGCGCGCGCACGGCGCTGTTACTACTAAATTCCCTTGTGAGGTACCGTGGCCGAGTGGTTAGTGCCATTGACTCGCAATCATGGTAAAAAACTTGGGGTTGCGGGTTCGAATCCGGCTGCAGTACCTGTGCCATTGGGCAAGGCACTTAACCACACTTGCTCCATCCTTCGGAAGGGATGTAAAGCCGTTGGTCCAGTGTGTAAGGTAATTGTAACGCACTCTAAAGAACCCAAAGCATTCTTTCGTAAAGAGCAAGAGGATTCCCTGGTGTCTCTGGCCATTTCTAATTCTAATTCTTTATGGGTTTCCTCACGCTTACGAGTGACAGTGCAATGAGCACTTTTGAGGAATCCTTGGTATGAATACCAGAAAGAAATAACAACAAATAAAATAAAATAGACGTATAATTTCTCAAGTAGGAACTTTTTAAAGATCACGACTAGTAAATAATATTTCTATAGTTGTTAGGTTCTGTTGTGAGAGAATTAGAGGCGCATCCATTACTTCAAAGTTGACTGAGCACACATTTAAGTCCAAATTTCAAGAGTGATTTCAATACTTCAGTTGATTGAGAAACGGTTAACTTAACGTTCATTAATGTTCATTAATGTGCAATAACTTCAATCTGTAATCTAAGTATCTACCACGCTTTTCAAAGACATCGTTTTCTCATGGTGGTGATGATAGTCTGGTCACCCGCTGCTGAGGGATAGCCATCCATTCTTCCTGCAATAATCGTGACAAGTCATCGATAGTGCTGTCTGCGCACACATACAGGCATACACAGAATGCTTAAACTGGACTCAAAGATGCTTGATGGGATTCAGGTCAAGCGAATTTGCAGGCCACACCATTCTCTGGATTCCCTCATGAGCCAAACATGCGCTGACCTCTATCTCTTCCTGATCCTCTGTGTGGACGTTGTCCGGCAGACACATTCATTACAATAGGCAGCATAATATGGTACATGTATATACACTCTAGTGAATTTTGAAATTGAATAATTTTGTCTTTAATAATCTGTGCTATTCTCAAAGTGAACAATTTTTGTTCACCTTTTTTGCTTAAATTCAAAGATTTCTTAATGGCAATGTCAACGGCTAATTTTCAGTGGTAGAAGGCTGCACGTTATTATGATGAATGTTTCGTAAATTGTTTATTCATTTTTTTTGTTTTAAATAGTCGATTTTAATCAGCAAAGTTCAATGACTTTGGTTACTTACATTATGTTTGGTTGAAAATGCAAAAATAAACACACAGTCACTTATAAGTATAAAACAGGGTGAAACTTATGAGGAGAAAATTAACGCAGTTGCATGCGTCTGAATTTGTGTTGCTATTGAGCTGCGTATTTCGTCGCACGAATTTCGAGAGCGCGCATTGCTGATGAGCCTGTGCCTTTATTTATCCCGCACTGACGGACAACGTATATTGATTTTTCTAGTTTTGGGTAATTTTTATCCCGCGTGAGGTCTGCCAAGAGAGAAAGCCAGCTCGCCATGTGCCGATAATAATTGTCCCACACTGCAAGCAGTCACCATGCATACGATTGTTGCTGTTGTACTTTGGGAAAGATATTATCCCGCGTGAGGTATGCCAAGAGAGAAAGCCAGCTCACCGCAAGACAGTCACCATATGATTGTTGCTGTACCAGTTGTGCTTTTGGAAAATTATTATCCCTCGTGAGGTATGCCAAGAGAGAAAGCCAGCTTACCTTTAGACAGTCACCATATGATTGTTGCTGTTGTACTTTTGGAAAATTATTATCACTCGTGAGGTATGGAAAGTGAGAAAGCCATCTCACCGCAAGACAGTCACCATATGATTGTTGCTGTTGTACTTTTTGACAATTATTATCCCTCGTGAGGTATGCCAAGAAAGAAAGCCAGCTCACCGCAAGACAGTCGCCATATGATTGTTGCTGTTGTACTTTTGGACAATTATTATCCCTCGTGAGGTATGCCAAGAGAGAAAGCCAGCTTACCTTTAGACAGTCACCATATGATTGTTGCTGTTGTACTTTTGGAAAATTATTATCACTCGTGAGGTATGGAAAGTGAGAAAGCCATCTCACCGCAAGACAGTCACCATATGATTGTTGCTGTTGTACTTTTGGACAATTATTATCCCTCGTGAGGTATGCCAAGAGAGAAATCCAGCTCACCGCAAGACAGTCGCCATATGATTGTTGCTTTTGTACTTTTGGAAATTCACTTTTGGAAAATCACTCGTGAAGTATGCCAAGAGAAATCCAGCTCACCGCAAGACAGTCGCCATATGATTGTTGCTTTTGTACTTTTGGAAATTCACTTTTGGAAAATCACTCGTGAAGTATGCCAAGAGAAATCCAGCTCACCGCAAGACAGTCGCCATATGATTGTTGCTTTTGTACTTTTGGAAATTCACTTTTGGAAAATCACTCGTGAAGTATGCCAAGAGAAATCCAGCTCAACGCAAGACAGTCACCATATGATTGTTGCTTTTGTACTTTTGGAAAATTATTATCCCTCGTGAGGTATGCCAAGTGAGAAAGCCAGCTCACCGCAAGACAGTCGCCATATGATTGTTGCTTTTGTACTTTTGGAAAATTATTATCCCTCGTGAGGTATGCCAAGTGAGAAAGCCAGCTCACCGCATACGCGCAATTAGACAGTCCCCATATAATATATTACACAATGAACAAAGTAACAGCCATAACTTTATATCGGGGGTGTTACAATAAGAGTTTACTGTACATTCACTGCTCTAGATTAATTTTGATACTCAAGAGACGAAATCAATATAAAAATTTATATATAGTTACAAATAAATATACATGTAGTTAAACATAAAAAAAGAAATAAAAAATTTAAAATAAAAAACACCACAAATTGTTCTCTACCCGAAATATCAAGAAACATGAACACCATCAGTCAAGATGTTTGCTACGATGCGCAATAGACAGCCCAAGTGTGACGTGTTTCCATGGTAATTGGCTCTAAACATCATGGCCGTCAGAAAAAAAGTACCATTGCAACAGCACAGGGACACTGTTCAGTGATTTTTAGTGTAGAGCTATTGCCTAGGCAACTAACAAAATATGACGTATTAACTTCGGCAGTCTATTGATTCATCATAACAGTGCTGGATTATTCACCATAAAATCGTTAAAAGGCAGGGCATCCCCGTTATGACGGGTTACTAACTCGCAAGTCAAGAGAGGGGCCGTCTATAAAGTAGGTATGGAGAAAATGCCAACTTTTTAGACCCTCCCCTACCCTGGTAAGCATTTTTGGCAAAATGTTTTTGACATAATCTATTCACTTTTACATTGGCTACGCACTGGGTCTGAACCTCGTATCCCTACCTCCATGGAGTAGTTCTCCATGGATGGCCCCCAATGATGAATCATAGTGCATCGTTAAAGGCCCTATGTATCATTTGCAAAATCAAACTTTTTACAGATTTGTAGAATATCAGTGTAACATATCTAAGGAAGAATGTTGATAAACTAACCTGAAGAAATTTTAGCTACAGAGATGAATAAATGCTTCAGAAAACCTGTATGTATTTCATTAAAACTCCTAAAAATTAGCTTGTCGTTTCAGCCATGTTCTGCATTCACTTACGTTACGTGACCCATTCCCTACACAACATTCGTATGAACGGCTAGCTGTGCGTCGAGGAGTTGTTGTTCGATTGTGCGCGTTATGCATAATGCAAGTGTGTTGTGTACATAGTACATGCACGAACACGACCGGTAAGACTTTTTCACAGTGTACACCATGCTTTTGGGAGCGTGCAGTTTCTGACCAGTGCGCGGGCGCTATATGTGAGCCAGGGTCCAAAATGTTTAAGACAGGCCGGTCCTTTATCGTTATTTTAAAACTGCCCACGTGACATGCTCTCAGCAAACAGGGATGCGTTAAATGTCTAATATTTATGAATGGACAATAAATACCAGTGAGCCAGTCTTATAAACACTCTCTTGCCTGGCTCGCAGCCGCACCCACACCCTAGTCAGCGCATATGGAACATGCACACATAAATTGCACACGCTAGAAAGCAAAACGTGCACTGTGTCAAAAATAAGTACCCCGTCGTATGCGTACAACACGCCTGCATTACGCGAACGATTGAATAAAAACAACTTTATGCACAGTATAGTTTAAATGAACACTATGCATGCAGGAAAGTACAATGGAAAACATGACAAAATGGCAAGCTAATTTGGGTTTTACTAATGGTCTTTCTATAAATTAGGGGTCCAATGTTGGTGTCCCCGTTACATTTTACATCTTGTTTTTGTAAATTCAGGACACATTCTTTAAATACCTTTCATCTCAAAGAGTGAGTACATAAAGTACAATTCATACAAAATGGTTTAAAAGCCATTTTAATGAATGTTTTAGGAAAAAATAACACATCAGGTGTAACGGGGGACACTAAATGTCACACTTTTGGACCCCTAATTTTCTAGAAAGACCCTAATGTACACAAAAAGGTATTTAAATGGCCATTACCGGTACCACTCGTCCAGGCCCTTAGCCGTTTTAAAACATTAAGAATTGCCAAATCCCTTTTTATTCCCCAATTAGATCCCAGGGAGTAATTTAGGAAACAAAAACGCATCACAGAAGTTGCTGTTCATAATAAAAATTCATTTGCATAGCAGTTTGAAAGCTTTAATAATTTATGCAAACATTTGTAATTTGCGTACCATACAAAAAAAACAAAAATTAAAAAAGTTGAATGTGATATTAAAACAATCACAAAAGGAGGATATTTGTCGTAAATGTCTGATATACATGTATACCCTTGCCTTTAGCATTCAATGCTACCAGACTATTTTGAGAAGCCTAAAACAACTTGCCAGTGGCCCGATGACATTGTGGCCGGGGACACAGTACAGCGGAAGTCATTCGTTCAGTGTCCAAAATCGCGGGCTGCTCGCGAGATGTCAACCAATTTGTAGTATCATTTGCTGGGATATAGCCTGTAAGCCAATAACAAAGCTGGTTATGTAAGCTGTGTGCCACACGTGGTAATGCAAAATTAGAAAAGGTGTAATACATGCATAATACACCACATCTACAAAACCGATACGTGGGTCTTTCCACAGTAAAGGGGGCATTTTGGCAACACAGACCATATTTTCAAGGAGATACCTTTGTCTGGTCTCAAAATAAAAGAAATAAGTTTAAGTTGTTCTAAAGAGATAACTTAGGCCCAAAAAGGGTTACAAATAGTGTGACAACATGCCTTTCTAAAAAGCCGGTGTTACATTTTGGTCTGTATTGCCAAAATGCCCCTTTACCGTGGAAAGACTCGCATGTAAATGTACATGAGATTCACAAACCCTTTTTTTTTTCGTGTGCAAACTGCATGAATGCCACTCACGAGCTGTAAGTGTGCAAGATTTGCATCATACTTCAGCATATTAAGTGCGCCTGACATAACTTATAGTTTCTAATTTGGCAGCACAGGGTGTAAACAAATCACTGCAGCCAATGCATAGTTCCGAGTTTGCCTAGTTAACCCCGCCCCCGTGGATATTGTTGCTATGACTCACACGCTATCGCCAAATTGGCGACACACTACGCACAAAGCAATGGGCTTTTCAACAGAAAGCACAGATTCATTGGAGAAAACTCAAAGGCATTCATGTTTCAGGGTCGACAGTTATCTTGGAACACACAGAGTAAAGGGCCAGTAATACAGGGATGTCATATCATGACATACATGCTTTCGTACCTTTTGAACAACGAAACGACCGGCCTTGAAACCAAAAATTCACCCGTATCATCGCATACAACACTGTACAAATTGTATGGGGCCGGCAGAACATATCGCGTGATCATGTTGTTGTGAGACAGTGCACTTTGACCTATGTCAGTGATATCTGCTAGCTCTGTTGTGATTGGTCGGCGGGTTCGGTTGAATGCATAGTTCCGACCTGTCAATCAACCGAACCCGCCGACCAATCGAAACAGAGCTATTAGACAGTGCCCACATAGGTCAAAGTGCATTGCCTTACAAACCAACGTCACGCGATTTTCTGCCCATACGTTGTATGCGGTGTTCCGGGTGAATTTTTGGTTTCAAGGCCGGGCAATTCGCTGTTCAAAGGTAATAAAGCAAATTGTTATGAATATACGACATCTCTGTATCACTGGCCTTTTACTAAGTGCGTGCTACGGTAACTGTCGACCCTGAAACATGAATACCTTTGAGTTTTCTCCAATGAATCTGTGCTTTCCGTTGAAAGTCCCATCAGTTTGTGCAGTGTGTGTGGACATTTTGACGATAGCGTGTGAGGCATAGCAACAATATCCAAGACCAAGGGGGCAGGGTTAATTGGGAAAACTCAGAACTATGCATTTGTGGTGATACCGGTGAAATTAGTCCTTGAATTCATTTCACATACCTTTTAAGCAAATTTGCCCACCACATCAGCCCATGTTGGTCCCTTTAGTTGTTTCCGTCGGCGTGTTTTCAGACGGTGTTGTTGTCTCGAAAGTGATTTTTTCTTTGCAGCTGGCTTCTTTTTTGGGGCAGGGCCAATATTAACCTGCAGAGGAACAAAAGCTCTTTACTGGGATCATATAAACAAGGAAAAACAGGTGGTAGGTGTTGAACAATATTATTTAGGGTACACATAGCAACATTATATTATACTCTTTCTTTCTTACCACGATTGTTTTCCAATTTTTATGTATTTCCCTATAAATTTGCCTAGTAGGTATATTAGCGCATTTAACAAAAATATGGCCATGAAAATGTCCCATATAAAGCAAAACACTAACATCACTTTTTTGGGGGGCGGGGTTTGTGGAGAAGAGGGGGGTGTGGGGAATGAAACAAAAAGCAGAGTATGCAACACTGTTATAAGTATGGAATTCCAAAACAGACAGCCAAACGTCGTACTTCAATTGTTCAAATGTCGTGGTTCAACTTTTCAGCAAAATGGCTCCACCATTCGCGCGACACTTCTTTACTGGTCGAGGTATTCTTTTGATTAATTTAAGAAAAATTGAAATGTTCATGCAGTGTGTATCAGTTTTGGATCACTATCCATGATCGCACAAAAAGACAGACTTGAAGTGTCACTTCAAGAAACGTGTTAATTCCCATTCCTATTTTATTTTTCCATCCTCTCACATTACCCCTTACCACCCCCACTAAAAAATACAACCAAATTTGTATACCAAACGTTTATGAATAGGGTGAGCTAATAAGCCCTACTTCTGCAAAATAGGGTCCCAACGGTTACTGTTAAACTTACCTTGAAAGTTTGATGGTTGTCCTCCGAAAGTTCGTCTTCTGCTACTTGATCATCATTACTGTCTGCTGTCATTTCCATGTTCATTGTGGCGTTTGCAACCAGATCAAATAGGGGAAAGTAGCATTCAGTCTCAGTCTCAGTCACCTGTTTTTACAATTTTCCAGCATGAAAGTTATATAAATATTTCTGAAACGGTCATGCTTGCCAACAGTATTGAGTAAATACCTTTGACAAAACGTCAGACTTAGACGGCCTAAGTTGAAAAAATGCTCTAGAAATAGGATAATGCTCCTGTCAAAGGGATGACGGCATGAGCTGTACACCAAAATGTAACGTTTGATGCCCTTATTAGGTGATCGGGCCAACAGCCCGATCACCTATTACTCTCGTACGATTTCTTTGTCTTTTTAGGTGATCGGAACTCATTCCGATCACCTATTACTATTGTACGATTTCTTTTTTTTTCTTTCTTCTTTTTCCACTCAAACGTTTCCAGAGCTTTTCTTCAAAACGGTTCAAGCTATCAACTTGAAACTTTGTAGGAACATCAACCCCAATGTGAAGGTGTGCATACAAGTGTGACGTCATTGTGACGTCATCGGGTGTCAAATTACAACCCAAAAATGACTAAAATATGCATGTTTTAAAATGCTTCCGTCTAGAAAACCACGTGACCCATGATCTTCGTATTTGACAGGCTTATATATCAGATCATGGCCTACAATTTTATTCGTGTGTGCATTTTCATCTGACCCTTCCTTCTGGGGTCAATTTGAGGTCAAAGTTCAACGAAAACAAAAATCTCAATTTTTGCACTTATTGAGCAACAATGCCCATCAAACCAAGCTGAATCTTTAAGTAACTAAGTACAGGCATAGGTCCTATGGCAGACTTTCACCAGCGTGTATAATATTATGATGGCATCAAGCGTGACGTCATCGTGACGTCATCAAGTATCAAATTACACCCCCCAAAAAACCAAAATATGCATATTTTAAAATGCTTCCGTCTTGAAAACCAAGTGACCCATGATATTCGTATTTGGCAGGTTTATAGATGACATTCTCTTCTACAATTTTCTGTGTGGGCATTGTCATCTGACCCTTCCTTCTGGGGTCAATTGGAGGTCAAAGTTCAACGAAACTGAGAATCTCAGTTTTTACACTTACCAGCAACAATGCCTATCAAACTAAGCTGAATCGTTAGTAAATTAGATACAGACATAGGCCCTACGGCAGACTTTCACCAGAATGCATAGTATCTTGATGGCATCAAGTGTGACGTAATCATGACGTCATCAGGTGTCAAATTACAAAAATTCAAAGGTTATTATTTCCAAAATTCATATCTCAAGAACCGTAATAGATACTTGAACAATTCTTTCAGAACATGATCAGTCTAAATGAACTGAACAAATCATACAATGTCATGACCCCTGTGTGACGCCTACTTCCGGTCCAAACCGAAAGTTGTTCGAAAATGTGCATTTTTTTAAGCGTTTTGAATGCAAATAGATTCAAAGTGGTAGTGAATTTGACCATATTTCTACGGAACGAAATGTTTCCACACATGTGGACTTTTTGACTATACCATTGGTGACGTCATCACATGGACGGTAGTTGCGTAATGTGGTGTAAAAATATGCAAATTTGGAGCTGAATTGTTTAAAAATGCTGTATCTTGAGAACTACAGCAGATATTTGCGTGATTCTTTCGCCACATTTAAGAACTTGATGTTTATCAAATGGTTGAACAATTTGTGCACAACATTGTGACGTCATGATATCGTCACAGGTGTCAAATTACAAAAATTAAATGGCTATTATTTCAAAAATTCATATCTCAAGAATCGTAATAGATACTTGAACAATTCTTTCACAGCATGATAGGTCGCAATGAACTGAACAAATCATACAATGGCATGACCCCTGTGTGACCCAAACCTCCGGTCCAAACCGGAAGAGGTTCGAAAATGTACACTTTTTTGGCACTTTGAATGCAAATAGAGCCAAAGTGGTAGGGAATTTGACCATTTTTCTACGGAACGAAATGTTCCCTCACATGTTGACTTTATGACTACATATATACCACTGATGACGTCATCACGTGCACGGTGGTTACGTAATGTGGAGAAATTATTTGTTGGGTCCCTTGATAATTAAGCTAACTCAGTCGTTTGAGGGCGCTATGCCAAGCCTCCACTAATCTGACGATTTGCGCCCATATATAGTGCTCGACTTCTAATAATAGAACTTGTATCTAGGCGCCTGTCTCGGGTCAGAGGTCATAATGTATCTTTTAGTAGTGAATAAGTCAGACAGACGAGACATAATAAGCAGGGCTTGATTTACAACCCAGAAAATTTGACTTTTGAAGATGTAAAACTGCTCGTTGCCGTGGCATCATCGCCATGAAAGTTGAATAAACACTAGATAGCACAAGGGCATTTACTGTTGGTGACTTAGCTGTTGTATCTTGGGTGTAATTATGTACGGCTAGCCTTAGTCGGCGGACCAGAGTAAATATGTCTTCTCCCCGAAAACTGTGAATGTGACATGCTGGAAATCGTTGCTGTGTTGGAAATAAAATGGACATGGTGGACCGCAACTCAAGTTGACTGGAGCGTCAGTTTATTCTAGATGCAATTGAACCCCAACTCCCCACACGGCGATATACTACAGTAATATGATCTCAAATGACAAAATCTTTAGAACTGTAATAGATATTGTAAAGATTCTTTCACCACATATAGGCCTAGGCCTACATGTCAAAACTTGTTCTTCAGTAGATACTTTAACAATCTGTGCACACAATAGTAACGTTATGATGAGATTGACAATTATGACGTCATCAGTTTTTCAGTTCGATTGTACGAGACTGAAGCCCTCTGCACACACAACGCACAGCCCGCACCAAAATCTTACTATTTTTCATCTCAAAAATTCATCCACTTTTACCTGTCCAAATCTAACGAGCAACAGTTCATTAGAAAGCTTAGAGTTTCAGTCATTCACTAACGTACATAAAACAGCCGTCGGAGGTATGACCGACAGCCCAGGCTTTTATGAATGAACTACTCTCGCCCCGACCAGCTTTTAGCCCAGGCTTTTATGAATGAACTACTCTCGCCCCGACCAGCTTTTAGCCCAGGCTTTTATGAATGAACTACTCTCGCCCCGACCAGCTTTTCCCAAAGCGTTGCGATCGCGAGTATTCGGCCCATGAAAATTGCCGCTCGGCTGGGCGCGCATGCACTTCGGGTGCTTTCCGCGGATCCGAATACTTGTGACATACATGAAAAGGGTTTCCCTGAATAGCTGAAGGGGTACTGTACACGTCATTGCGTCCTTGTTATCGGTAGGTGGTCTACAACCGAAGTTACGAAAAAGGGAAAAGTAAACTCAATTTCTTGAGGTGAAATCTTCATTTTGAAAGGTAGGAGGTTTCACTGAATGAATTTTACATGTCTTAACAATTATTTGTGCGAGTTTGGAATGTTAAATGTGTTTATTTTTTTACGGAGAGCGTATTTTCTATACCCTTTCAAAAGCTCTTTTGATAGACACGAACGCCACGCTGTACGTGTGTGTGTTGGCCTATTGAATGGGGCACTCGCCCGTAAAAGGACGGCGTGATGCATGGCGTGACCCCGGTCGTTGGAATCTGGTTGTGTCAACCACTAAGTCTTAAAATCATGCTGTTTTGGTAATTTTATAACAAAATACACATCTCACATATATGCCGGATATATTTCTAGGGACGTCAGAATTACAATTAGCCGAATTTTTTAGGCCTCGTGTCCGTTAAATTTTGAAAGGAAGGTATAACCCTCCCCATATTTAAAAAAAAATGGTACAATCGTAGTTCGTACATAGGATGCACAATGCCTTTTTTTGGGCGATACAATTATTACTAGAGGTATGTTTTTCCGCATTCCTGGAGGGGCAGATCTAAGTAATCAAAATTCAAATTGAATTTTTTGTTTTGGTTGTCGAATTGATATGTTATATTTTGTTCACTATATCAGCTGTAAATACAATTAAAACAATAAATACAAACCAAACTTTAAGTATTAAAGAGAATAGGCCTACAACTTACAAGTTTTTAAAAGTCATACTCATAGCCGCCCTAATTGTTTCAGTCAGGTCATTAAAAAAAGAAAACGAAAACAAAGGAGAAAGTTAACTAAATATTAAGTGAGGGCATGGTATAATAAAATATCCTGTTGTCTCTACTTAATAAACTATCCTGTTGTCTCTACTTCCAGTATCAAGATTAAAGACTATGGCCGAGCCAGAAGAAAACCCTCCACCTCGGAGTATCACACTAGCATCCGCATCCTCCACTTCTTTAAATTGACTTTTGACCTTGAAGATGAGTAATACAATACCTCAAATAATGTTACTGGCCTTTATTTATCACTTGTTCAGCTATATCATTGCCAGTAACTGTTATTTCATCTGAAGTTTGTGGAGACGTCAAATTATATTGTTTTCTTTGGAGAAAATGTGCTTGTTTCCATGGCAACCATTAATTTGATTAAAATAAAATGCTTGTTTCCATGGCAACCATTAATTTTATTAAAATAATTTATACTTTTTCTGAAAGACCATACCACATTACCCTTATGCAGAAAGTTTTATGAGAATACTTCAATTATAGCAGAGGTTATACTGATTTATGTTACTAAAATTATTCAAATTATGTCGTTTTGGGGCCATTGTGGGGTATACGCAGTGAATGTATGGTCGGGCTTCATCGATTGATAAATATTTTAATACATATAACAGGATATCTCAAAAAGTACTTGTCCGATTTTCTTCATTTAAAGAGCATTGTATTTCTGTCATCAAGAACTTTCATTTAATATATAGTTTGGGTGTTTGGGGCAAGGAATAAATTTTGGCTACCTACATCTTGTACTACCTAGTAGTACAATTTTAGCGTTGAATGGTCAGAGTCATTATGTCTTGAGAATTCCAATACTTTTTTCAACAACAAACAACTCAAGTTTTCAAACAATCTCAAAACTGTGTCGTCATCATCATTTCAATGTTTATGTCACCCGATCACCTTGCGTTTGTAAAAAACACAAACGCGAAGCTCTAGTTAGGTGATCGGAACTCATTCCGATCACCTATTACTATTGTACGATTTCTTTGTCTTTTTTTTTTTTTTTTTTTTTCTTATTAGGTGATCGGGCCAACAGCCCGATCACCTATTGCTCTCGTACGATTTCTTAATTTTTAGGTGATCGGGCCAACAGCCCGATCACCTATTACTCTCGTACGATTTCTTTATTTTTTTTCTTTTTCCACTCAAACGTTTCCAGAGCTTTTCTTCAAAACGGTTCAAGCTATCAACTTGAAACTTTGTAGGAACATCAACCCCAATGTGAAGATGTGCATACAAGGGTGACGTCATTGTGACGTCATTAGGTATCAAATTACAACCCAAAAATGACCAAAATATGCATGTTTTAAAATGCTTCCGTCTGGAAAACCACGTGACCCATGATTTTCGTATTTGACAGGCTTATAGATAAGATCATGGCCTACGATTTTCTTCGTGTGGGCATTTTCATCTGACCCTTCCTTCTGGGGTCAATCTGAGGTCAAAGTTCAACGAAAACGAAAATCGCAATTTTTGCACTTATTGAGCAACAATGCCCATCAAACCAAGCTGAATCTTTAAGAAACTAAGTACAGGCATAGGTCCTATGGCAGACTTTCACCAGCGTGTATAATATTATGATGGCATCAAGCGTGACGTCATCGTGACGTCATCAAGTATCAAATTACACCCCCCAAAAAAACAAAATATGCATATTTTAAAATGCTTCCGTCTTGAAAACCACGTGACCCAGGATCTTCGTATTTGGCAGGTTTACAGATGACATTCTGTGCTACAATTTTCTTTGTGTGGGCATTTTCATCTGACCCTTCCTTCTGGGGTCAATTGGAGGTCAAAGTTCAACGAAACTGAGAATCTCAGTTTTTACACTTACCAGCAACAATGCCTATCAAACCAAGCTGAATTGTTAGTAAATTAGATACAGACATAGGCCCTACGGCAGACTTTCACCAGAATGTATAGTATCACGATGGCATCAAGTGTGACGTAATCATGACGTCATCAGGTGTCAAATTACAAAAATTCAAAGGTTATTATTTCCAAAATTCATATCTCAAGAACCGTAATAGATACTTGAACAATTCTTTCACAACATGATAAGTCTAAATGAACTGAACAAATCATACGATGTCATGACCCCTGTGTGACGCCTACTTCCGGTCCAAACCGGAAGTTGTTCGAAAATGTGCATTTTGTAAGCGTTTTGAATGCAAATAGATTCAAAGTGGTAGTGAATTTGACCATATTTCTACGGAACGAAATGTTTCCACACATGTAGACTTTTTGACTATACCATTTGTGACGTCATCACATGGACGGTGGTTACGTAATGTGGCGTCAAAATACGCAAATTTGGAGCTGAATTGTTTTAAAATGCTGTATCTTGAGAACTACAGCAGATATTTGCATGATTCTTTCGCCACATTTAAGAACTTGATGTTTATCAAATTGTTGAACAATTTGTGCACAACATTGTGACGTCATGATATCGTCACAGGTGTC
This sequence comes from Henricia sp. BOLD:AAB3569, assembly GCA_037783545.1. Taxonomy (NCBI): domain Eukaryota; kingdom Metazoa; phylum Echinodermata; class Asteroidea; order Spinulosida; family Echinasteridae; genus Henricia; species Henricia sp. BOLD:AAB3569. Next base: position 33,997 of record JBBELK010001081.1, on the reverse strand, counting down.
AAATTACACAAATTCAAAGGTTATTATTATTAAAATTCATATCTCAAGAACCGTAATAGATACTTGAACAATTCTTTCACAACATGATAAGTCTAAATGAACTGAACAAATCATACGATGTCATGACCCCTGTGTGACGCCTACTTCCGGTCCAAACCGGAAGTTGTTCGAAAATGTGCATTTTGTAAGCGTTTTGAATGCAAATAGATTCAAAGTGGTAGTGAATTTGACCATATTTCTACGGAACGAAATGTTTCCACACATGTAGACTTTTTGACTATACCATTTGTGACGTCATCACATGGACGGTGGTTACGTAATGTGGCGTCAAAATACGCAAATTTGGAGCTGAATTGTTTTAAAATGCTGTATCTTGAGAACTACAGCAGATATTTGCATGATTCTTTCGCCACATTTAAGAACTTGATGTTTATCAAATTGTTGAACAATTTGTGCACAACATTGTGACGTCATGATATCGTCACAGGTGTCAAATTACACAAATTCAAAGGTTATTATTATTAAAATTCATATCTCAAGAACCGTAATAGATACTTGAACAATTCTTTCACAACATGATAAGTCTAAATGAACTGAACAAATCATACGATGTCATGACCCCTGTGTGACGCCTACTTCCGGTCCAAACCGGAAGAGGTTCGAAAATGTACACTTGTTTAGCACTTTGAATGCAAATAGAGCCAAAGTGGTAGGGAATTTGACCATAGTTCTACGGAACGAAATGTTTTCACACATGTGGACCTTTTGACTATACCATTGGTGACGTCATTACATGGACGGTGGTTACGTAATGTACGTCAAATTACGCAAATTTGGAGCTGAGATGTTTTAAAATGCTGTATCTTGAAAACTACAACAGATATTGGTATGATTCCTTCGCCACATTTAAGAACTTGATGTTCAACATATTGTTCAACAATTTGTGCACAAAATTGTGACGTCATGATGTCGTCACAGGTGTCACATTACAAGATTTCAAAGGTTATTATTTCAACAATTCATATCTCAAAACGGTGCAAGCTATCAACCCCCAGCTATGGCGGATATGCAGGGAGGAGATATTAGTTACCGGATTAGTGTATACAGCAGCCGATTTCACGAAACTTTACGCAATTGCGCAAGTCCACTTACGCCATAAGCTATTGCGCAAGTAATGGCGTAAGTGGACTTGCGCAATTGCGTAAAGTTTCGTGAAATCGGCTGCTGAACTTCCATTTTTGCCATTCCATAGGTGATAACAACGTCTGAAATTCATCACAAAATGTTCATTTAGCCCGATCACCTGGCGTTTGTAACAACAAACGTCATACCTCTAGTTTTATTTTTTTTTTTTCTTTTTCCACTCAAACGTTTCCAGAGGTTTTCTTCAAAACGGTTCAAGCTATCAACTTAAAACTTGGTAGGAACATCAACCCCAATGTGAAGATGTGCATACAAGTGTGACGTCATTGTGACGTCATTAGGTATCAAATTACAAACCAAAAATGACCAAAATATGCAAGTTTTAAAATGCTTCCGTCTGGAAAACCACGTGACCCATGATCTTCGTATTTGACAGGCCTATATATCAGATCATGGCCTACAATTTTCTTCGTGTGGGCATTTTCATCTGACCCTTTCTTCTGGGGTCAATCTGAGGTCAAAGTTCAACGAAAACGAAAATCTCAATTTTTGCACTTATTGAGCAACAATGCCCATCAAACCAAGCTGAATCTTTAAGAAACTAAGTACAGGCATAGGTCCTATAGCAGACTTTCACCAGCGTGTTTAATATTATGATGGCATCAAGCGTGACGTCATCGTGACGTCATTAAGTATCAAATTACACCTCCCAAAAAACCAAAATATGCATATTTTAAAATGCTTCCATCTCAAAAACCACGTGATCCAGGATCTTCGTATTTGGCAGGTTTATAGATGACATTCTGTGCTACAACTTTCTTTGTGTGGGCATTTTCATCTGACCCTTCCTTCTGGGGTCAATTGGAGGTCAAAGTTCAACGAAAACGGAAATCTCAGTTTTTACACTTACCAGTAACAATGCCCATCAAACCAAGCTGAATCGTTAGTAAATTAGATACAGACATAGGCCCTACGGCAGACTTTCACCAGCATGTATAGTATCATGACGTCATCAGGTGTCAAATTACAAAAATTCAAAGGTTATTTTTTTCAAAATTCATATCTCAAGAACCGTAATACTGTTCCACAGACGGACTACTTCTGTTATCGTAAACAGAGAGCCCCATATACTCCACACACAGCGCCCGTGGTTACTGCACATTCCTGATCCTATGGGCACACACAACTTCCGGCGAGTTCGTGTCAGTGGTACACACTTCAACGCTAAAACGAATCGGGCTAAATAAGATCGGAACACTTCGGGTAAAGATTTGCGCGTTCTGATTGGCCGGTTGGCTTAGAAACGTCATCATCGGAAAAGAGTATGCTTCCAGCTAGCCTGGGGTCCATTCGCGTACAAAATCGACCGCGGGTTGCAACTTTTGCGATCAAAAACATTTTTTCTCGTCCATAAAGCGATCCATAATCAACGTGAATCACCAAGCGACAAGGTATGTATACAAAAGTAGACATTAAACAATCCTACCATACTGACAAAAAGTCCGTAAGGCCTACCATTTGTCGCAAAAATGTACTTTTAGGAGGGCATGTTGAGCAGGAATCCGAGACTTCGCTCGCGTGCAATGTCCACACCGACGTACGACCGAGTTCCACGCCGTGTGTAGGGCCGGGACGTACGGCGGTGGTGTGCCCACTGCATACGCGATGATCTCGTAATTCCCGTGAAACAAGCAAAGATGCAGCGTTAGAAAACCTGCGTTTTACGTCAATCTGTGCAAAATTGTGTGCCAATTTTGTAACTGATATTGAATTTATTAACATTCAAAGACAATACGTGATATCAGATACACCAATTAAAGATATTTAGTTGTTACTTAACAAATGAAGGCAAATAATTTGTTGAGTAATATTATTCTTTGTCAATTATTTTTGCAGCTTTTCTGTGGTCCTCGTCCTGTGACATACCACCAGTGAGCCTGAAGATGAAAAAGGGTAGTACGAGTCCCTTGATGATGCAGAATCGTCATCCATAGTTGAGCCTCCTGCCCGTAGTAACATCTGTAATTACTATTATTTGTAAAGATTTAAATATAACCTCTAGGCTCCACATCCGTTTGTTTTGATCAAAACATAAATTATTTATCTCTGAAGAATAATACGTCATTCTCTTCTCTGTTTTGTATTTAATGTAACTTTGTAAGCAATTTGGAAAGTTGTACAGTTTGTGTGTGGATGCGCTTCCTGTCATTCTTTTTTGCTGCCCTCAATCCACACCTCTCCAAAATAGTATTGGCTTGGTAATTAACACATACAGTGATTGATTATGTCAATTAAATTATTGATGCAAGTCCCAATCTTGACAATAGACAGATTTGATTATATCAGTATCTCTTATCAATCTATTTTTCAACATTAATTGGGGAAAAATAAGGTTCCCTTAACAATCAACATTTTTGCATAAATTATGCAAATTATGGGATTTCAATATAAACTAATTATCTGTAGTTAAGCAGGTTTGATTATTACAATGTCTTGCATCATTTAATTAAAGTAAATACTTTAATTAAATGATGCAAGATGCATTGTAATAATCAAACCTGCTGAAGATAAATTTGAGAAAAATGAGTTTTCCCTTGAAAATTGATCGTTTTTGCATAAATTATTAATTTATTATGCAAATGAGGTATTTAAAATATAAATTAATTATCTGTCCTTGTACATATATTAATAACTGTTGTTTGTACCAACTTTGGGCCATCCAGGATAGAGTTGAGCAAAGATATATAACCAAAAGTATAAGCCACAGTGACCATTGTCGGTGCCAAATTAGAAATAAAGAAAAACATAGGATAACCTTTGACCTGCCGATGAATTTTCACCCTGTTTTCAATTATCCAAACCGACTGTAGCTTCGCAATGCAAAATCCGATTTGAAAAAAATAAACAGATTTCTTCTAGTCAATAACCACTCTTTCAATTGACACTGATTTTAAATCGATGTGGGCTTTAAAATAAAAGGGTTGAAACTGCCTAAATTATAATTATAGATACTTGAACAATTCTTTCACAACATGATAAGTCTAAATGAACTGAACAAATCATACGATGTCATGACCCCTGTGTGACGCCTACTTCCGGTCCAAACCGGAAGTTCTTCGAAAATGTGCAAATTTTTAGCATTTTTAATGCAAATAGATTCAAAGTGGTAGTGAATTTGACCATATTTCTACGGAACGAAATGTTTCCACACATGTGGACCTTTTGACTATACCATTGGTGACGTCATGACATGGACGGTGGTTACGTAATGTGGTGTCAAATTACGCAAATTTGGAGCTGAGATGTTTTAAAATGCTGTATCTTGAAAACTACAACAGATATTGGTATGATTCCTTCGCCACATTTAAGAACTTGATGTTCAACATATTGTTCAACAGTTTGTGCACAAAATTGTGACGTCATGATGTCGTCACAGGTGTCACATTACAAGATTTCAAAGATTATTATTTCAACAATTCATATCTCAAAACGGTGCAAGCTATCAACCCCCCAGCTATGGCGGATATGCAGGGAGGAGATATTAGTTACCGGATTAGTGTATACAGCAGCCGATTTCACGAAACTTTACGCAATTGCGCAAGTCCACCTACGCCATAAGTTATTGCGCAAGTAATGGCGTAAGTGGACTTGCGCAATTGAGTAAAGTTTCGTGAAATCGGCTGCTGAACTTCCATTTTTGCCATTCCACAGGTGATAACAACGTCTGAAATTCATCACAAAATGTTCATTTACCCCGATCACCTGGCGTTTGTAACAACAAACGTCATACCTCTAGTTCTTATTCTTCTTTTTCCACTCAAACGTTTCCAGAGCTTTTCTTCAAAACGGTTCAAGCTATCAACTTGAAACTTTGTAGGAACATCAACCCCAATGTGAAGGTGTGCATACAAGTGTGACGTCATTGTGACGTCATTGGGTATCAAATTACAACCCAAAAATGACTAAAATATGCATGTTTTAAAATGCTTCCGTCTGGAAAACCACCTGACCCATGATTTTCGTATTTAGCAGGCTTATAGATAAGATCATGGCCTACAATTTTCTTCGTGTGGGCATTTTCATCTGACCCTTCCTTCTGGGGTCAATCTGAGGTCAAAGTTCAACGAAAACGAAAATCTCAATTTTTGCACTTATTGAGCAACAATGCCCATCAAACCAAGCTGAATCTTTAAGTAACTAAGTACAGGCATAGGTCCTATGGCAGACTTTCACCAACGTGTATAATATTATGATGGCATCAAGCGTGACGTCATCGTGACGTCATCAAGTATCAAATTACACACCCCAAAAAAACATAAATATGCATATTTTAAAATGCTTCCGTCTTGAAAACCACGTGACCCAGGATCTTCGTATTTGGGAGGTTTATAGATGACATTCTGTGCTACAATTTTCTTTGTGTGGGCATTTTCATCTGACCCTTCCTTCTCGGATCAATTGGAGGTCAAAGTTCAACGAAACTGAGAATCTCAGTTTTTACACTTACCAGCAACAATGCCCATCAAACCAAGCTGAATCGTTAGTAAATTAGATACAGACATAGGCCCTACGGCAGACTTTCACCAGAATGTATAGTATCATGATGGCATCAAGTGTGACGTAATCATGACGTCATCAGGTGTCAAAATACAAAAATTCAAAGGTTATTATTTCCAAAATTCATATCTCAAGAACCGTATAAGATACTTGAACAATTCTTTCACAACATGATAAGTCTAAATGAACTGAACAAATCATACGATGTCATGACCCCTGTGTGACGCCTACTTCCGGTCCAAACCGGAAGTTGTTCGAAAATGTGCATTTTTTAAGCGTTTTGAATGCAAATAGATTCAAAGTGGTAGTGAATTTGACCATATTTCTACGGAACGAAATGTTTCCACACATGTGGACTTCTTGACTATACCATTGGTGACGTCATCACATGGACGGTAGTTACGTAATGTGGTGTCAAAATACGCAAATTTGGAGCTGAATTGTTTAAAAATGCTGTATCTTGAGAACTACAGCAGATATTTGCATGATTCTTTCGCCACATTTAAGAACATGATGTTTATCAAATTGTTGAACAATTTGTGCACATTGTGACGTCATGATATCGTCACAGGTGTCAAATTACAAAAATTAAATGGTTATTATTTCAAAAATTCATATCTCAAGAATCGTAATAGATACTTGAACAATTCTTTCATAGCATGATAGGTCGCAATGAACTGAACAAATCATACAATGGCATGACCCCTGTGTGATCCAAACCTCCGGTCCAAACCGGAAGAGGTTTAAAAATGTACACTTTTTTAGCACTTTGAATGCAAATAGAGCCAAAGTGGTAGGGAATTTGACCATAGTTCTACGGAACGAAATGTTCCCTCACATGTGGACTTTATGACTACATATATACCACTGATGACGTCATCACGTGCACGGTGGTTACGTAATGTGGAGAAATTATTTGTTGGGTCCCTTGATAATTAAGCTAACTCAGTCGTTTGAGGGCGCTATGCCAAGCCTCCACTAATCTGACGATTTGCGCCCATATATAGTGCTCGACTTATAACAATAGAACTTGTATCTAGGCGGCCTGTCTCGGGTCAGAGGTCATAATGTATCTTTTTAAGGAGGATGTACGTGCGCGTGTAGTGAATAAGTCAGACAGACAAGACATAATAAGCAGGGCTTGATTTACAACCGAGAAAATTGGACTTTTGAAGATGTAAAACTGCTAGTTTCCGTGGCATCATCGCCAGGAAAGTTGAATGAACACTTGATAGCACAAGGACATTTCCTTTTGGTGACTTAGCTGTTGTATCTTGGGTGTAATTATGTACGGCTAGCCTTAGTCGGCGGACCAGAGTAAATATGTCTTCTCCCCGAAAACTGTGAATGTGACATGCTGGAAATCGTTGCTGTGTTGGAAATAAATGGACATGGTGGACCGCAACTCAAGTTGACCGGAGCGTCAGTTTATTATAGATGCAATTGAACCCCAACTCCCCACACGGCGATATACTACAGTAATATGATCTCAAATGACAACATCTTTAGAACTGTAATATATATTGAAAAGATTATTTCACCACATATACATGTCAAAACTTGTTCTTCAGTAGATACTTGAACAATCTGTGCACACAATAGTAACGTTATGATGAGATTGACAATTATGACGTCATCAGATACACAATTTTAGCGTTGAATAGTCAGAGTCATGTCTTGAGAATTCCAATACTGTTTCAACATCAAACTCAAGCTTTCAAACAATCTCAAAACTCTGTCGTCATCATCATTTCAATGTTTATGTCACCCGATCACCTTGCGTTTGTAAAAAACACAAACGCGAAGCTCTAGTTTGTCTTTTTTTTTTTTTTTTTTTTTTCTTCTTTTTCCACTCAAACGTTTCCAGAGCTTTTCTTCAAAACGGTTCAAGCTATCAACTTGAAACTTTGTAGGAACATCAACCCCAATGTGAAGGTGTGCATACAAGTGTGACGTCATTGTGACGTCATCGGGTGTCAAATTACAACCTAAAAATGACTAAAATATGCATGTTTTAAAATGCTTCCGTCTAGAAAACCACGTGACCCATGATTTTCGTATTTAGCAGACTTATAGATAAGATCATGGCCTACAATTTTCTTCGTGTGGGCATTTTCATCTGACCCTTCCTTCTGGGGTCAATTTGAGGTCAAAGTTCAACGAAAACAAAAATCTCAATTTTTGCACTTATTGAGCAACAATGCCCATCAAACCAAGCTGAATCTTTAAGTAACTAAGTACAGGCATAGGTCCTATGGCAGACTTTCACCAGCGTGTATAATATTATGATGGCATCAAGCGTGACGTCATCGTGACGTCATCAAGTATCAAATTACACCCCCCCCCCAAAACCAAAATATGCATATTTTAAAATGCTTCCGTCTTGAAAACCACGTGACCCAGGATCTTCGTATTTGGCAGGTTTATAGATGACATTCTGTGCTACAATTTTCTTTGTGTGGGCATTTTCATCTGACCCTTCATTCTGGGGTCAATTGGAGGTCAAAGTTCAACGAAAACGGAAATCTCAGTTTTTACACTTACCAGTAACAATGCCCATCAAACCAAGCTGAATCGTTAGTAAATTAGATACAGACATAGGCCCTACGGCAGACTTTCACCAGCATGTATAGTATCATGATGTCATCAGGTGTCAAATTACAAAAATTCAAAGGTTATTATTTTAAAAATTCATATCTCAAGAACCGTAATACTGTTCCACAGACGGACTACTTCCGTTATCGTAAACAGAGAGCCCCATATACTCCACACACAGCGCCCGTGGTTACTGCACATTCCTATGGGCACACACAACTTCCGGCGAGTTCGTGTCAGTGGTACACACTTCAACGCTAAAACGAATCGGGCTAAATAAGATCGGAACACTTCGGGTAAAGATTTGCGCGATCTGATTGGCCGGTTGGCTTAGAAACGTCATCATCGGAAAAGAGTATGCTTCCAGCTAGCCTGGGGTCCATTCGCGTACAAAATCGACCGCGGGTTGCAACTTTTGCGATTTAAAACATTTTTTCTCGTCCATAAAGCGATCCATAATCAACGTGAATCACCAAGCGACAAGGTATGTATACAAAAGTAGACATTAAACAATCCTACCATACTGACAAAAAGTCCGTAAGGCCTACCATTTGTCGCAAAAATGTACTTTTAGGAGGGCATGTTGAGCAGGAATCCGAGACTTCGCTCGCGTGCAATGTCCACACCGACGTACGACCGAGTTCCACGCCGTGTGTAGGGCCGGGACGTACGGCGGTGGTGTGCCCACTGCATACGCGATGATCTCGTAATTCCCGTGAAACAAGCGATGATGCAGCGTTAGAAAACCTGCGTTTTACGTCAATCTGTGCAAAATTGTGTGCCAATTTTGTAACTGATGTTGAATTTATTAACATTCAAAGACAATACGTGATATCAGATACACCAATTAAAGATATTTAGTTGTTAATTTAAAGCAAAACCGTTCCCATTTTACGAGAGAAAACAACAGCTAAAGCGAGCGTGTCGCCATTGTGGGCGATACCATTTAACTGAACAGGGGTTGTGAATTTTGTGACGTTTATCTGGCGTGTTTTGCGCTAAAATAATGCATTTTAACGTGGCAATAATCCAATTAATAAATATTTAAGGTAATTGTTTTTATTCTGGCACCTTTTATTTTTTATAATCGTGATCATTTCTTCCGCCTCCGTTTTTACAAATATTTTATCATTATGGACATCCATATGTGAGGAATGGAACATGATTTTACTACATGTACTGTATTGTGGGTTTCAAAACAAGTAGATTTTTTTAACAAATGAAGGCAAATAATTTGTTGAGTAATATTATTCTTTGTCAATTATTTTTGCAGCTTTTCTGTGGTCCTCGTCCTGTGACATACCACCAGTGAGCCTGAAGATGAAAAAGGGTAGTACGAGTCCCTTGATGATGCAGAATCGTCATCCATAGTTGAGCCTCCTGCCCGTAGTAACATCTGTAATTACTATTATTTGTAAAGATTTCAATATAACCTCCATGCTCCACATCCGTTTGTTTTGATCAAAACATAAATTATTTATCTCTGAAGAATAATACGTCATTCTCTTCTCTGTTTTGTATTTAATGTAACTTTGTAAGCAATTTGGAAAGTTGTACAGTTTGTGTGTGGATGCGCTTCCTGTCATTCTTTTTTGCTGCCCTCAATCCACACCTCTCCAAAATAGTATTGGTTTGGTAATTAACACATACAGTGATTGATTATGTCATTTAAATTATTGATGCAAGTCCCAATCTTGACAATAGACAGATTTGATTATATCAGTATCTCTTATCAATCTATTTTTCAACATTAATTGGGGAAAAATAAGGTTCCCTTAACAATCAACATTTTTGCATAAATTATGCAAATTAGGGGATTTCAATATAAACTAATTATATGTAGTTAAGCAGGTTTGAATATTACAATGTCTTGCATCATTTAATTAAAGTATTTGTCAAGATAAATTTGAGAAAAATGAGTTTTCCCTTGAAAATTGACCGTTTTTGCATAAATTATTAATTTATTATGCAAATAAGATATTTAAAATATAAATTATTTATCTGTCCTTGTACATATATTAATAACTGTTGTTTGTACCAACTTTGGGCCATCCAGGATAGAGTTGAGCAAAGATATATAACCAAAAGTATAAGCCACAGTGACCATTGTCGGTGCCAAATTAGAAATAAAGAAAAACATAGGATAACCTTTGACCTGCCGATGAATTTTTACCCTGTTTTCAATTATCCAAACCGACTGTAGCTTCGCAATGCAAAATCCGATTTGAAAAAAAAACCCAGATTTCTTCTAGTCAATAACCACTCTTTCAATTGACACTGATTTTAAATCGATGTGGGCTTTAAAATAAAAGGGTTGAAACTAATAAGATACTTGAACAATTCTTTCACAACATGATAAGTCTAAATGAACTGAACAAATCATACGATGTCATGACCCCTGTGTGACGCCTACTTCCGGTCCAAACCGGAAGTTGTTCGAAAATGTGCAAATTTTTAGCATTTTTAATGCAAATAGATTCAAAGTGGTAGTGAATTTGACCATATTTCTACGGAACGAAATGTTTCCACACATGTGGACCTTTTGACTATACCATTGGTGACGTCATTACATCGACGGTGGTTACGTAATGTGGTGTCAAATTACGCAAATTTGGAGCTGAGATGTTTTAAAATGCAGTATCTTGAAAACTACAACAGATATTGGTATGATTCCTTCGCCACATTTAAGAACTTGATGTTCAACATATTGTTCAACAATTTGTGCACAAAATTGTGACGTCATGATGTCGTCACAGGTGTCACATTACAAGATTTCAAAGATTATTATTTCAACAATTCATATCTCAAAACGGTGCAAGCTATCAACCCCCCAGCTATGGCGGATATGCAGGGAGGAGATATTAGTTACCGGATTAGTGTATACAGCAGCCGGTTTCACGAAACTTTACGCAATTGCGCAAGTCCACTTACGCCATAAGTTATTGCGCAAGTAATGGCGTAAGTGGACTTGCGCAATTGCGTAAAGTTTCGTGAAATCGGCTGCTGAACTTCCATTTCTGCCATTCCACAGGTGATAACAACGTCTGAAATTCATCACAAAATGTTCATTTAACCCGATCACCTGGCGTTTGTAACAACAAACGTCATACCTCTAGTTTACAAATATTATTGTTCCTGTAAGAATACTGTTTCATGGAGCTGAAATCCAAGACAGAAGATCCCAAATCACGACGGTCGCCATTATATTCCAATACATGTGTATTGACATAATGTACCGGTATTTCACATTGTAGTAATTAAAATACAATTAAATTATTATTAATGTTATTGGAAAACAGTCGTTTTAAAGTAAATGAATCGTAATGGCCCAAGTACATAATGGCACCTTGTCATTGTTCTTAACATGTTTAAAATGTATTGCTATTTTAAATTGTAATTTCCGCATTTTAGTGAAGTTAGTCATGGTAAAATTCCATCAAAACAACAAGGTTAGGTTAAATTCTCTTGCCAGTGGATACATGGCAAGAGGCAGAGAAGCGATTCCCTTTGCACACAACGGAAGCCACATTACAGCCCTTTATTCGTAAGTTTGGTACTTTAGTGCCTTTATGGTATTTGTACAGGAATGGAATACAATGAACATTTTGTTACATATATTTGGGGGAAAAATAGTTATGAATAGACCGATTATGCCCTCTGAGTCACGTGACCTGTAGTGGGTATGAAATATCAACAAACATGGCCTCCTCCACAGTATTGTACCGTCATGTTCTGATTGGCAAAGTTTAGACTGATTTACCACGAGACTGAACGAGACCCACCTTGATTTGTGGCCGGTAAATCGGTCGCTTACATGTATCTGTGCCTTCAACTTACCGGTACTGCAAATCAAATTAACTTGTGTGAGTTATTTTTAAAACTGTGCAAAATATGTATTTACGGCTTGTATAAACTTAATAAAGTTGAAATTGCATCGTGGTAACTTTTTTTAATTCAAATATTCCTGAAGTAATATCCCGTCTTTCAGCCATGCAGGATCGTTTGCGTGATTGCCTTGCCAGATGAAAGTTTAAAATGTTCTCAAGCTTCTTTTAAAGTCTTTAGTGGTGTCTGGGCACATATGAATTTGTCATATACAAAAATGTAAAGTAATTTTCTCATTCTAATGAGTGCATATTGCGCGCACTCATATTCACACAAAAAAATAGGTCACGTGCACGTATACACACACACAGAACGTACCACACACAAACACAATCGACAAAGTAAAACTTCTCTCTCGTTGATGTCAGAATATTTGACATTATCTTTCTATAAACCATAACCACTATAGAAACTACATGAAATCCTCTTTCCGCCAATGTAAATTTTATTGTGTAGATAATACGAATGTTATGTTCACGCTGCAGTTGCACAGCTTAATACACTACTGTGCATGTGAAAGTTTAGATGACGTTAATACCCACTATTCGTCACGTTACAACATGTAAACATCAGTCGGGCAACCTGTCTATTGTCACACATGAAATAAAGCCCCCCTCGCAGGCATGACAGCGTTACGTCTGTGGCACTGCTGTTTTTAACCAGTTGATGCCAGAGGACGTGTAAACATGCCAATATTTTCCCATGGGTCTGGCAGAGTACGCGGATACACGTTATATGGGAGAAATTGGTTTGTTACTGGGTTTGACGTCTATAAAAAGATTCGAACATAAGGGTGAACAATGACAGTGCACTAAAATAACAACAATACAATGAATGTAGTAATTTCATAAGGTAGAAAATATCGGTTAAATACATGCATGTATACCTATATACATGTACAGTACTTATATATATATATACTTTAAATACTACATGTATACAGTGATCTCCACTACTGACAAAATCATTAGAGGTACCGTTAGCGCCCGGACAAAAATTTGCCGCCCGGACAAAAACAAATTAATTTCTCCTCCAAAAAACTATGAAAGTACAGCCAAGTCATTCCAAAAGGAGGTGTAAATTCACCTAATGTGATTCCGTAGCCACTGGTGTCATTATCCGTCATTTACCTGTCATATCTATCGAAACGTCGACCCAAATTCGCATCGATAACGGCCAAGACAGTCTGCATTTGTTGAACATCGCCCTCAAGAGGCGAATGTGTTGACCTCTTGAGGGCGCTGCATGCCAACCACTGTACCATGTGTGTTCGTGGTTGTGTGTTTAGGTTAGTGCTTGTTGCCCCCCCCCCCCCCCCCCCCCCCCCCCACCCCCAGTGGAGATCACTGGTATAATTTCAAAAAAAAATTCCCAGGAAGTCATATACATGCACTCAACTTTCGGCATGGCATCCCGAGGCCTTTCATGGCTTTAGTCCGGGATGCACTGGAATGGTCCAGAGCAGACAAGCAGGACAACACCACCCCAGACAACTGCCTGACAGATGACAACAGCTTTGCTGTCTTCATTACACACATTTCTGAAATAACAACTCTGAAGAGGAAGGAGTGTTACACAGGGGCTATGCTAGTTTTTACTAGCATGAAGGTACATTGGTTTTGATGCATTTGTAAAAATGGCTTTTCCAACCAATATCTTTAAACAGCTACAATTCTTCTGGAAGAAAAATCCAGCATTTGCACCTTTATGTGCATAAATCACAAGCAAAAGTGTGGTTTTGAAAATAAAATGTTCGTGATTTCTCATTGGGTATATTAATGATATGCGCGTGAATACGTGGCGCAATCATCAAAAAAGAATTAAACAAATTCAGCAGCTACATATGTTTACCTACATGTATGTTTACACGCAAAAACCTCTGAGAATGTTTTTTGAAGAATATGATTTTAAATTTGTTTTTGTTTTTTTTGTGCGCAAAGCCATAGATATGCACAGTAATTGTGTGTTTGTATTACCACTGGGCGAATAGCTCTATTAATCACGATTATGCCCGTTTACCAACAAATTTAAAAGGCGATCTGTGCAGGTCACTTTTTTGTTGTGTATGCCAACTACATGTACATGTATTTCAATTCATTGTGTCCTTTAATTGTGCAAGCCAAAAGTATGACAAGCATGTTTTGAACCACTGCGATCAAGTACAACGACTGCAGCAGCCGATTTCACGAAATAGTGCGCAGCTTGCGCAACTTTTGAAAAATGGCGCAAGCCCCATAGCTTGCGTGTTATCATCTCTAAATTGTTGCGCGACTTACGCAATAAAATGTTGCGCAAGTGGGCTAACGCAACTGCGTAAGTTTAGTGAAATCGGCTGCAGATATCCACGTGCCATCTTCTGCGTACGCCTGGTTCAATTAACTGTTTCATTGCGCTACTCATAAATTCACGATTACTCACAATTAATACATGCTATGTTACATTATGTAATGTGGTAGTAGCTACATGCACGGGTTGAAGAAGAATTACGGCAAACTTATGACGTCTAATCGCGGAGCAAGACCGTTTGATTTTTATTGCTCAAAGGTAATCGAGGTAGTTTTTGGGAGGGAAATACAAAATCATCCTTGCTGAAGTTCACCGTCTATGTATGCATGGTTTGAAAAAGAATCGGGACAGCACAGATTAGGCAAATTTCAGCTGTACAGCTAGTTGGTTACTCATACACACAAACGTGCATTTTGTTTTTTCATCCCTTTTGATACTTTGCCAACTACTCGCGATTAATGTTTACTCGTGAGTAATACCTGCAACTATTTGCGAGTAAAAAAATCCACTAGTCGCCCAGCGGTAGTTTGTATGTTTTACCAGACACTATGAAAAAAGAGCAGAAACTTCTTATTTCTAACAAAGTTCTAACAATAAGGCGAACTTGTACCGGCAAGCGTAAGTATTAAGGAACGTACCAACACAGACTGCGAATGCCATACAGTGTAATAGCTGTTTACATAAATTATTGTGCAAGTTACAATGCAGGATATTCAGAATTAACACAGAACACTATTTATGGTTTTGAAGACCCTAGCTCGGTCAGTAAGAGTAGGTTTGGTAAACTTGTCCACTTTCTTGAATTGCGATTTTTTCACCCGATTCCAGTAAAACACAAAACTGTTGAACATATTTCCAAAGATTTCTGTTTATTTTACTATTAGACCGAAGAAGACGACCTGAATAAGGCAGTGAAGGCAGTCAAAGATTGGGGACAACCACAAGGAACCCTGACTGTCCTGGTTTCTACCTCAACAATAGAGAAGACGGAAAAAAGACTGAGGGAGCTTGGGTTCTTAGTGAAGACATGCATCTTCAAGTTCCTACAGGACAAACAAAGTACGATTCCAGTCCCAATTAAGGCACTACTAATGGGTAATTTCCAAAATTAGGGGTCAAAAATGTTTGGTGTCCAAGTTTAGTACGACACTCTCTGCTTCAAATAGGACCACAAATTCTCAATATTTTGTTTGCTGATTCCTGAAAAATATTAAAAACAAAGAACCACCAAAGCTTATAATTTGTTCCATGGTATTGGATAGGAGTTTGGTGTCCCGGGTTACCTACGCCAATGAAAATTGGCTGTAGAATGAGTTTGCATTAACCTTGGTGCCATATCTATACACACAAACATTAAATTGGAGTGGCATTTGTTCAAATAAAAATAATGATTTTCTACAGGGAAACCACTTTCAATCATTACAAACAATTTGAAATCTTAAAAATGTCACACTTTTGGACCCCTAATTTTGGGAATTACCCTTAAATACGAAAATTCTGAGGTCAACAATAATTGGCAAATAAAAAGCCCAATAACTGATATTACTTCAGGTAATAAATATTCATCATGTAGCCGCGGTATTTCAGCAACTCAGTTGATTGATATAGTATACATGTATATAATGTTGACTGCAATGAGGGGCATGGTTAAGATTACAGGCATTCGGTGATCTTAAAGCCATGACTATACACCAAGACGGAAGCCGAGGGGCATAGTCAATAGTCATAGATTCAAGATCACCGAGGGCCTATAATCTTAATCATGACCCCAATAAACAGCAGTCAATACTTGTTTTATATACTGCTGGTGCACAATTATGCTACACACGTAAAGTGCTCATCCGGAACCTGCTAAACCAACTATGCCCAGTGCACGGCAGACTATGTGTGGGGCATAGTCAAAATTCTACAGGCATATTGTAACGGCCGTCCCGATCCGCCGCTGGGGGCGCCAGCACCGTTTCACGGTGGGTCTAACTGACGTGTTGGTGGCGCCATTGCGGCTGCCCACGGAGCCGGGTGGCGTGAGCCCCTGCCGGAGGATCGGGATACCCGTTCCGCGCGGGGACGCGATTCTCTGCGCCATCTTTGATCTTTGTGTTTGTTGAGGAAAGTTGGACCAAAATAAACCTGCGGTACTTTCATGCTGAGAATTGTCTTCACTTGTGTGTTTCTTTCGTGCCGAGTTCATAACAAGCAGGGAATATACTTGTTACACTGGCGGCAGCGGTGGGGCGGCACACTGAGAGAAATACAGGTGGAATTCGAGATTTTCAAGCAATGAATTCACGAGACCGGGGAGGTCTGGTATCAGACTCGCCGCGGAGCGGGGACATGCCAGAAAGTGACGAGTACCAGTACGGAGGCCAGACTGACAAGGCCCACAGTAGTACGTTCGTAACTGTAGATGAATTACTGTACTCGTTTGTTGGGAAAAACCCGAGAGAAAACTCCGGGTGGTGGGAGGATACTGGTAAAATGTTAGAGCCTGAGATTGTAGAGGGAAAAAGGCCGGTACGTACGGTACGGCCTGACCCTGCCAATCCGAGTAGTTTTTGCGGGGGGTTAGATCAAACCAGCGACCCATGGACAGACCTAAGTTCGACCCCGGTGCATTTTGAGCCGGGAAAGTTCCGGTGGGTTCCGGAGGATCCACCCCGCACCGCACACGACCATGTTGGACGGCTCCCATCGGAGACCCGCATGCCGCGTGACTACGGCGCGGAACCTCCGGACCGACTCCGCACCGCACACGACCATGTTGGACGGCTCCCATCGGAGACCCGCATGCCCCGTGACTACGGCGCGGAACCTCCGGACCGACTCCGCACCGCACACGACCATGTTGGACGGCTCCCCTCGGAGACCCGCATGCTACCAGACTACGGAGCGGAACCTCCGGATCGACTCCGCGCTGCACACGACCATGTTGGATGGCTCCCATCGGAGACCCGCATGCCACGAGACTACAGCGCGGAACCTCCGGATCAATTCCGCGCCGCACACGACCATGTTGGACGGCTCCCCTCGGAGACCCGCATGCCACGTGACTACGGCGCGGAACCTTCGGACCGACTCCGCACCGCACACGACCATGTTGGATGGCTCCCCTCGGAGACCCGCATGGCACGAGACTACAGCGCGGAACCTCCGGATCAATTCCGTGCCGCACACGACCATGTTGGACGGCTCCCACCGGAGACCCGCATGCCACGAGACTACGGAGCAGAACCTCCGGATCGACTCCGCGCCGCACTCGACCAGGGAGAACAGCTCCGCTTGGAGCCCCGCACGCTACCAGACTATGGCGCGGAATCCCCGGACCGACTCCGCGCCGCACACGACCATGTTGGAAGGCTCCCCTCGGAGACCCGCATGCTACCAGACTACGGCGCGGAACCTTCTGACCGACTCCGCGCCGCACACGACCATGTTGGAAGGCTCCCCTCGGAGACCCGCATGCCACGAGACTACGGCGCGGAACCTTCGGACCGACTCCGCGCCGCACACGACCATGTTGGAAGGCTCCCCTCGGAGACCCGCATGCCACGAGACTATGGTGCGGAGCAAGTGAAATTGCTCCGCACTGCACAACCCTATGGTGCGGAGCAAGTGAAATTGCTCCGCACTGCACAACCCTATGGTGCGGAGCAAGTGAAATTGCTCCGCACTGTACAACCCTATGGTGCGGAGCACGATAATTTGCTCCGCACTGCACAACCCTATGGTGCGGAGCAAGTGAAATTGCTCCGCACTGCACAACCCTATGGTGCGGAGCAAGTGAAATTGCTCCGCACTGCACAACCCTATGGTGCGGAGCACGATAATTTGCTCCGCACTGCACAACCCTATGGTGCGGAGCAAGTGAAATTGCTCCGCACTGTACAACCCTATGGTGCGGAGCACGATAATTTGCTCCGCACTGCACGACCCTATGGTGCGGAGCAAGTGAAATTGCTCCGCACTGCACAACCCTATGGTGCGGAGCACGATAATTTGCTCCGCACTGCACAACCCTATGGTGCGGAGCAAGTGAAATTGCTCCGCACTGTACAACCCTATGGTGCGGAGCACGATAATTTGCTCCGCACTGCACAACCCTATGGTGCGGAGCAAGTGAAATTGCTCCGCACTGCACAACCCTATGGTGCGGAGCACGATAATTTGCTCCGCACTGCACAACCCTATGGTGCGGAGCAAGTGAAATTGCTCCGCACTGTACAACCCTATGGTGCGGAGCACGATAATTTGCTCCGCACTGCACAACCCTATGGTGCGGAGCACGATAATTTGCTCCGCACTGCACAACCCTATGGTGCGGAGCATCAGGATTCGCTCCGCACTGCACAACTACATGGCGGGAGGCTCCCCTCGGAGAACCGCACTGCACAACCCTATGGTGCGGAGCATCAGGATTCGCTCCGCACTGCACAACTACATGGCGGGAGGCTCCCCTCGGAGAACCGCACTGCACGACTGTATGGCGGAGGGCTCCCCTCGGAGCTCCACACTGCACAACTATATGGCGGGAGGCTCCCCTCGGAGAACCGCACTACACAACCCTATGGGGCGCCACCGCGGAGCGGGAACCCGGATGCAGACACTCCAGCCACCCAGCCAGCCACGGGGTCCGGTCCATCACCGGCACAACCGCCGACCGCGGGGCCCCCCGGAGGAGGTCGACGACCGATGATGCTTCCAGATAAGTTTGACGGGGTTTCCTCGTGGTCGGATTACCTGGTCCATTTTGAGAGCGTGGCCAGAGTCAACCAGTGGAGCGAGTCCGAGAAGGCAATGTTTCTGGGCGCCCATCTGAAGGGCTCGGCACGGGAAGCTCTGGCTGATATGGCACCGGAGGCTCGGACGGAGTACCTCCGTATCCTAGAGTACTTCGAACAGCGTTTCGGAGTCACGGCCCAAGTTCCACTGCATCGGGCCCAGCTGTCGATGTGCACCAGACGTCGGGACGAATCTATCAGTGGCCTGGGGCAGTCGATCAGGCGGTTGGTTTCCAAGAGCTACCCGAACCTCCCCACGCAAGCTCGGGAGGACCTGGCTGTGGATGCTTTCCGGAATGCATTAGGTGACGAGCAGCTGCAACGCCACGTTTTTTCGAGAAAGGCGACGACCCTGACCGAAGCAATCACCCTGGCAACGGAGATGGAGGCTTTCCTGGAGTCCCAGGTACAGAACAGGAAGGGAAGACAAGGAACCAGGGAAGTGAGGTCGGTAATGGAGCTAGCGCAACCTGCACCAGACAGGAACACCGAGAGCACAGGCTACGCGCGGAGACCGCCAGACCGATCGATGGTGGAGTGTTTCGGCTGCCACGAATTCGGGCACTTCCGGCGCGATTGTCCACGTAGGAAGCCGAGCCAGCGGACAGCCGGGGGAAGACCACCAGGACGGAACCAGACGACACCGAATGTGCCGCTGGGGGAAAACTACATTGCGGGGAAAGTTGTGTCGACGCCCGTCTGCTTCTTGCTGGACACGGGAGCTTCGGTGAGCCTAATTTCCGAACGCATCTATGACGAACTTTACGGACCCGGGAAGCCAAACCTCCAGCCTCTGCCGGAGACTCTGAGGCAAGCGGATGGAAGCCCCATGCAGGTCCGGGGGAGGGCTACTTTTGAACTCCAGATCGGAGATCAGGTCTTGAGCCATGCCTGCATTGTAGCTAAAATTGAGCCGGATGTCATCCTGGGGATAGACTTCCTGTCGACATACCGTTGCCAGTGGCGGTGGGGGGACAACACAGTGTTGATCAATGAAAAGCCCGCGGCTTTAAGAGGCTACGAACAGCACCCATCGGTGGCAAGAGTTCAGGTTGGACACAAGGTAAGGGAACTACAATGGATAGGGGTTGGGACGGTGTACCTAGACGCAGCGGCTCCCCGCGAAGAGGAGGCCACCGGGACGGAGAGAGACCTACTGAACCAGGAGACGCGGCCGGCCGGAGAGGGCCCGGGAGATAAAGTGAAAACTGAGGACCTGGCGACGCGGCCGCCGCCGGGAAACCCCGAGGAGGACGCGGAAGCAGGAGACCGGGAGGCGCCCCGCCACGAGGCCGCGCCCCCACAGCTGAGGGCGGTTCGAAACCTGCCCCTGGTAAGGACGCGGAAGCAGGAGACCGGAGGCGCCCCGACAGCAGGGCGCACCACAAACGGCGGAGAGCGGTCCGGAACCCGCCCCCTTATAAGGATGAGCAACGCCCAGTGCAGCCACTGCGACCGGCGGTTCACCCGCCTGTCGAACCTGAGGAGGCACCACCGAACAGCGTGCCCGGCGCTACACCCGACGATGCCGTTCGAGTGCCCCCTCGGATGCGGGAGATCCTTCTACAGGGATGACGTCAGGCATCGCCACCTCCAGTATTGTCCCCGGCGACCAGAGAGGGTGGCGACCGTGACAGTGGGCGACCAATTGGACGTGCACGCCAGCGACGACGGGATGGACGGCGAAGACAGGGAGCGGAGGGGGCTTGGCGGCCATTCGGAGCCGCCCCCTCGCGCTGAGGTGTCCCAGCCCGGAACCACCCTGTCGGAGCCGCCCGCTCGTAGGGGGAATCGCACCCCACCGGAGCAACCCCCGATCGCCGCGGCACCCCAGCCGGACGCCCAGAGAGCCTCGACACCACCCCCATCGGAGCGGCCCCCGAGCGCTACAACGCCATCGCGGACAGAGAGCGGCACCCAGACGGAGACGCAGCGGGGACCACCACCCCCTAGCTAATCAGACACTTTGTTGCCATGTTGTGTTTCTTTTTCTAACAGTTGTTCTTTGTTTTTTTGTTCTGCAGTTGCAGTTGCCATGTATTGCAGGGAATCGTCTTCCCGGCGGAACTGGGCGTCGCCGCCTGCTTTGGGGACAAGCAGGGTCCTCGAAGGGGGCAGTGTAACGGCCGTCCCGATCCGCCGCTGGGGGCGCCAGCACCGTTTCACGGTGGGTCTAACTGACGTGTTGGTGGCGCCATTGCGGCTGCCCACGGAGCCGGGTGGCGTGAGCCCCTGCCGGAGGATCGGGATACCCGTTCCGCGCGGGGACGCGATTCTCTGCGCCATCTTTGATCTTTGTGTTTGTTGAGGAAAGTTGGACCAAAATAAACCTGCGGTACTTTCATGCTGAGAATTGTCTTCACTTGTGTGTTTCTTTCGTGCCGAGTTCATAACAAGCAGGGAATATACTTGTTACAATATAACGGTATTGAACAAAAATGGACAATATTGTCTTCCTTTCATTCCAGATCCTCAGCAAGGGCACATGAACATGGCATTAGTTGCAACAAAGACTTCATTCAGCTCTTTCGAAGACCGAAACGCGCTCTGACATGCATCGATGCCCCACGGATTTCTCCTCTGGACTGCTTGCAAGGTTTTTACTGCTTCAGCTGACATGGCATGTCGAGACATTGGTCTGACTTATATACTGCCCCTTTGTCACCACCCAACAAAGACTTCATTCAGCTCTTTGGAAGGCCGAAACGCACTCTGTCATGCCTCGATGACCCACGGACCTCTCGTGTAGACTGTAAGCTGACCTCGAGAACGAGCGGGACTCTGCGAGAATTGTCGACTTCCGTAGACCTAGATAAGAATTATATCACGCATGGCGAAATTTGTTTGTCAAAATTACAAGTTTCACCTACCCATTCGAGGTTTATTAAAAAATCCTTAATTATAAGTGTACATGTACGTGTCGCCAACTTTATAGGCGAAAGTAAATGCACTGAAAATGGCTGTGTACATGAAGCGCAACAGGGCGCTCATGGTTGAAGAGGCTGTTGACATACTTAACAGCCCAACATGTCAAAGACGTTTAGTGCGCCCCCTGTAAAACCAAAGAACGGGGAGACTTATCTGTAGGCCTACGCTTGGGCCGGAGACCCTGATAAAAAAAAGAAGACTGGCGTTGTGATCAGTTTCGATGGACACATGGGGGTGTGAAGACATTACCCAAAAGCAACCCTCAAGTAGGCCT
Source organism: Henricia sp. BOLD:AAB3569 (assembly GCA_037783545.1). NCBI lineage: Eukaryota > Metazoa > Echinodermata > Asteroidea > Spinulosida > Echinasteridae > Henricia > Henricia sp. BOLD:AAB3569. The sequence continues at coordinate 11,551 of JBBELK010001081.1, read as the reverse complement.
ACGCAATTACTATTACCAAAGTGGGGAATTTACGAGGTCAATTTTACGAGCAAAATTTGGGGTCAATGACCTTTGACCCCGAAAACGCAATTTCCCCACCCCCAAGTTCGAAGCATACATTTTCACATGAATCCACACTTGGGTCATCCATTCCAAATTGGATGAAGAATATGCTAGCAGAGAAATTTATTCAGGTCACGAAATTTTAATAAATTTGTATCGTTTTTAGAGATAACTATGCATGTATTATATATTGTAAAAAAAACATTTTAGTTACCCGAATCACTTTCGGGGCGGTTGTATTAAGATTGGACAGAAACATTTATATACAAAAAAAAAATCTCGCCCGTGTTACAGGAATAGGCGTTTTAGTCGTGTTGTGCCCGGAAGCTCAGATTTGACCTTTGCCGCGAGACTTACATAGTCTATTGGAATGTGCTTCCACCTTTGTCACTTCCTACTTTAATCCAAATTCCATCTTCTGGAATAACTCAATTGTGCCAAACTAGTGCATTTCACCTGAAAAATTGGGGGGGCGGGGGGCGGGGGGCGGGGGTGGTGGTGGGGAAAGCAATTATAATTAGGCTATATAAATTTGTTATTCATGTAATATTTTGTTGTATTTTCTTTTCCCATATGCAGGTCACTATTGGTGCCTGTCCAGGTAGTCCATCACCATGGAGGGAAGATATTTCACGTGCACAAGTAGAACGTCTTTTATGATCAATCCACTGACTCCATTTCCCTTATTGTTTGATGGAAACAGAATTGGTTGGAGTGAGCCGCGCAAGTGGTCTTTTAAGAGACTGTTTTGTCGTTTTCTCATCTGTCGCTCTGAGGACACTACTATCCCACTTGGGCCTAGTTCTCTGCATTGGGAAGGGGGAGGGGGGGGGGGGGTGGGGGGGGGGGGGGGGGGGGTGGGGGGGGGGGGGGGGGGGGGTAGGATGGGTTAAGCAGAGATTTACGGTTCAATTCCTATCCAGAAGTGTTAGGATGGATTCACACTGAATTTGTTTCATGCATTGCACGCTTAATGTAACACGCGCCAATTTGTAGTTGTTTTTTTGTGTGTGTCATTCTATGATTTTCAGAGCATCAGTTCACCTCAAATTAATTTTTGTTCAAAATGACGCACGTTAACGTGCAAAAATGTTTAGTGTAAATCCACCCTTATACACACTTGGATATGCCTTAAACTTTGCATTTAAGATTACATTTTTTGCCAGGTTTTATGTGGAACATAACTCGTGTGTATATTTACTGAGTCATTTACCAGCTGCATGTCCTCATACAACCAATCAAAATTATCTTGGAAGTTTTCGAACCTGCAACCATGCCAACTGCCTTGAGGCTTTATGATTTTCGTTTCCTGTGACTGGTTTTGTGTTGATTACAAACTGGGTACAACAGTATGATTGGCAGTGGTATTTGGTCATTTTGAGGGGAAAATGTGTTCAGACATTTTGTCAAGTTTACCCATGGTTCCGAACTTTGAACAAGCTGTTATTAAGTTGCTGAGCGTGGGCTTGGTGAAGAATTTTTTTTTTTTTTACTTGCCATTTAGTTTAATTTACTTGCCATTTACCGGTAGTTATCTGATATGTTTTATTTAAATCTCTATTTATTACCTGTTGGACATATATAGCTTCGGAAAGAAGCCTACGGGTCACAGTTATTAAGTTAACTTTTATTTATTTCCTGGCATTTGATACAGGCTTAATGTTTGTGATATTGTTTGTACTTGTACTTGTTATTGTCTGAAGAATGCCGAATAAAATAATAATAAGCTAATTGGAAGTTGATCATGGCTTCAGACCTTGTGTGCAAAACATATGAGACAAGCTGAACATTTTATCACAAAATCATCAATTTTTCCCACCGAAATGTAGGGTTTTTCCATCAAATCGGCATATTAAACAAAAAAATAACAACTCTGATTAACTTAAATTCATACTCCGCCGCGCGTGAACGAAGCAGAAACGTACAGATGATCGGGCCTAAACCTAATCGGACACCGCCCCCACTTGGACCCAGCCCGACTCGGGCCCACACCAAGTCGGACCTAGGTTTTCCCATGTGATTACACGTAGTCGTAACATGCTTACGCGCGCTCACGCCGTGCATGCATTGCGCACTGCAAGCGCGACGCTTACACATATTTTGTTCAACTTAAAACAACTTGGACCCGCCATAAGCACGCTTGGCAAAAAGTAATGTGCTGAAAACGAACAATTTTCACTCAAGTACTAGTACGTGTAGTTTTTACCCACGTTAAGGGTCTGACTTGGTATTGGTCCGAATCACTACGGGGCCGAGTTGGTCCGTGTGTTTGCCGGGCTCAGGTTACGAATCAGTTTGGGTACGACTTTACTCGACCCAAATGGTATAGTGTACGCCAGTGTACATATCGTGCAAAACATCGTACGTGTGTAATTGAAGTCTGGAAATATAGACAAATTCCGCTGTTTGTTTATTTTAAAAAAAGACTTGCCCACACAAAAAAAGTTAAAAATTAAATGAACAAAGGACTATTTCATCCAAAAATAGGTATGTTTACGCCAGCACAACTTATATTCACTCAGTTTGGAAGCAAACTTTACTGACGGTTCGCCGTAGCGAAATGCCGTATTTTCACCACACACACGGGACAAAAAACGGATTATTTCTATTTTATTTACAACCTCCATGGACAATCATCACACGCAATTCCGAGAATGTATTACATTGCACATTTCTAGCAGCATGGACATATTTTTGCTGCAGTTATTATTCCGCAAAACCCTATTTTCTTTTGCGATTTACGGACTCGGAACGTAAATTAACTCCGCCATTTTTGTTTCAGTGTGTTCGTTCATTAGTGGAGTAAATAAATAACGAACTATTTTTCTCTTGGACTTTTGTTACGTTGCGCGTATTGTAGTGAAACGGCCGTGAGATAGGCTATCATCTGAGGAAATGACCTCCCCCAAAGAGTAAGGTGCAAAATTCCTGCATGCACGTTCCTTGCGTGCCTTCCCACCACATTGTCATTTGGTTAACAATAGACCGCTTCGCTACTTAAGTACGTCTCCTATCGGACGCTATTCACTTCAGGCTCATGCACGTGTACTGTATGTTGCTAGCGCAGCTATTCTACATTTTATACTGCATTGCGTTCCCCTCGACACCCGCCCTACCCCCATCGACACGCTCCTTCGTTTTTCGTTTTCTTTTGTCATTTACTTTTCAGACTTGCAAGGATTTTACCGCTTCAGCTGCTATGGTATTTCGAGACATTGGGCCAAATTATATTATGCTTCTTTGTCACCACCCAACAAAGACTTCATTCAGCTCTTTCGAAGACCGAAACGCGCTCTGACATGCATCGATGCCCCACGGATTTCTCCTCTGGACTGCTTGCAAGGTTTTTATTGCTTCAGCTGACATGGCATGTCGTTGTTGTTGTTGTATATTTTATGGCATCTTCGGCAACTAAGGCCCTTTATGCCATCAACTATACGGTTTTAGCTTTAACTATACTATATTATCAACTTGAGATGACGAAGAAGGAGTTGCAGTTTTAGAAGTGGGAGGAAAACCCCCAGAGAAATGCCCCAGGGGAAAACCCACGCGGTCAAGTAGGGACTGCAAACCCAATCCACATACACGCCCCGGATTCGAACCCGGGACCCCAGAGGTGAAAGGCGAGGAAAGAACCCGTACGCCAACCCGACCGCCCACATGGCATGTCGAGATATTGGTCTGACTTATATACTGCCCCTTTGTCACCACCCAACAAAGACTTCATTCAGCTATTTGAAAGGCCGAAACGCACTCTGTCATGCCTCGATGACCCACGGACCTCTCGTGTAGACTGTAAGCTGACCTCGAGAACGAGTGGGACTCTGCGAGAATTGTCAACTTCCGTAGACCTAGATAAGAATTATATCACGCATGGCGAAATTTGTTTGTCAAAATTACAAGTTTCACCTACCCATTCGAGGTTTATTACAAAATCCTTAATTATAAGTGTACATGTACGTGTCGCCAACTTTATAGGCGAAAGTAAAGGCACTGAAAATGGCTGTGTACATGAAGCGCAACAGGGCGCTCATGGTTGAAGAGGCTGTTGACATACTTAAACAGCCCAACATGTCAAAGACGTTTAGTGCGCCCCCTGTAAAACCAAAGAACGGGGAGACTTATCTGTACGCTTGGGCCGGAGACCCTGATAAAAAAAGAAGACTGGCGTTGTGATCAGTTTCGATGGACACATGGGGGTGTGAAGACAGTACCCAAAAGCAACCCTCAAGTACGCAATTACTATCACCGAAGTGGGGAATTTACGAGGTCGGCGTACGTACCTCTTAATTATGTGGTGGCCCTCGTACTTGTCCACTACCTGGGGGATCCAACTCGGTCTGTGTTGAGTGCCAAGCAACCCCAATGGCAACGCAAAAGAAACACACACATCTCGTCCTTACATCCGTTCGTGTCCATCTGTACTTATACAAACATCGCAAAAGAGGTTGGGACTAAGGACACCCAAGCAGTATATAGAAAAACCCAAGCAGTATATGGAAAAAGTACAAATGTCAAACCCCAACATGTCCCTGTCCTCCATCCTAAAAGCACAGAGCAGGTTCAAAACAAATTAAAGTTCGAAAAACATACGGGAAGGCTTACCAATGACAAGATATTTACAACGTGTATGTTGAATGAGCAACTCGGGGAATATGTCTGTCATTTGACAATAATCCCCTTCCTATTTCTTGTTATAGGTCTTCCTGAATTATTTCAGGAGTTACAACGACTGTACTCATCAAATGATGAAGTGGTTCGTACGACACAACATTTAACTTGGGGGATTGTTACCTGTCGGTCCTTGCCATGAGACACTCCTCATTTAATGGAGACCCTGTTATGCCCGTATGTGTTGTCATTCATGACAGAAAAGTTGAAGAACATCACAGACAGTTCTTCAGTTTACTACAAAGGAAGCGTCCACAGTTACAACGACAGTCATATGTGCTAGTAACCGACAGGAAAAGGGCAATCACTAATGCCATTAAGTCGGAGTGTCCCATGGCAAAGCAAGTACTGTGTTAGAACCATTTGCTGTCTGACGCCAATAGGTGGACCATTAATCACGGGGGAACAACGGCCGATCAGCAGGTGTACAGAAAACACGTAAAGGATCTCCTGTCCTGCAAAAGTATAGATGAGTACCATGTTGCCAGAGACATGGCCAAGCTTAAATGGAGCAAAGCATTCCTTGACCATTTCGTGCGAGACATCGGGCTGAGAGATGGATACTTGAAGAGCTTCGTGTTTACAAACACGACTCTGGAATCACAGCAAATGCCAGTGAAAGCTTTAATGCTGTCATTAAGCGCGTTGTTGAGAGAAAGGAAGTATCTCTGGACAACATGGTACTCATCATGTATTACTTGCAGAACTATTATTACATTGAGGTTCTGAGGGGTTTCTGTGGTCTTGGCAACTACATGTTGAAAACCCATAATGACCACCTGAATAAAAGACTGTGAGAAAACTGTCTTCCCATACATGCAATGTAATCCAGAGACGGTGGTGCAAGCTGAGATGGACACAAACAATTGCCAAGCGTACAGAGCCAGAAACTGGCAAATATAACGCCAGGTCCGGTCACAGATAAGTATGGCCCAAATGCATATGCGCATCACGTGTGTGCCAGAGAAAGGGGTCTTTATAGTTCAAGGTATCAAGGGCAATTATTACTCGGTTGCTCTTTTCCTCAAGGAGATTTGTCCCTGCCATGCAAAATGTACATGCTACCACATTACAGCATGTCGCAAAGCAGTGTAACAGAACCCGGGTGTAGTACGTACAAAAGAGGCACTTCGATCAACTTGTCCGCACTTAAGTGGCATAAGCGACAAAAGCAGAAGTCGGGTCGTAAGAAACCCCGAATTGAGACATAGATATTGATGTGACTGACGCCCCTGAATCTCTGTCACAATTATGACACTTGCCCAGTCCTTCGTTGTCTTCTGTACCACCAGACACCACCCCCATTCGCACATTATACACTGGCAATGACAACGGGCCTGTGGGTGAGGTCACAATTCTGTGTGTGTTACGTGTTAGTGTTACAGATCTGTTAACAGATCTGTTAACACGGCATTAATCTCGACCTAACAGAACGTCCAGGTTAACACCGTGTTAACAGATCTGTTAACATGGTGTTAACATCATGTTTATTCTCTGCAATGTACAAAGTCACAACTCTGGGTTGCGTGTTAGTGTAACAGATCTGTTGACTTAATCAGAATTGTGACCTCAGAACAAACCCCGTGTTAACTCGATGTTAACATGGTGTTTAGGACGTGTTAGTGTTACATCTCATGTTAGTTCAACACCTCATGTTACAGATCGTGTTAGTGTAAGAGATCTGTTAACAGATCTGTTAAGTTAATCTGAACGAAGTGGGTGGTGTTAATTTTGATTAATTTACAACTTTCGTGATTTTCAATAAATTGAGTTTCATTTTCTCTGTATCCGCCAGTGTCGGAAACATGCCGATATAAAAATTAATGGTAACCCCCGCCCCACAAATGTGTCGGCACTCGCATTGGCAGAAAACCTCCCTGGAAAAAAATCCTAAATCCGTCCCTGCTATGGTGTTTTTCTTGGTTATGCCAATTATGCAAATGCAGCTACAGCTAGGATACAACATTTGTATTGCTTTGTCCTGGTTCCCTGTATTCAACAACAGGTGTAAAGCACATGCACTTACAATGGTAATTGCTTGGCATTCTGCTAAGGGTGGAACGATACAGGTATGGTCTTTCGACAACGGTCGACCGTCTACACAGTGAAACATATTTCGTTTATTTGTGTTTCATCTCATGTTTATTTCCTCATTTCGTTAATGCAGTTTTTACAAAAGTTATTTATATATTTATTTTTTTCCATTTGTATGTTAGGTTTGACAAATACATGTGGTTATTGTATGTAAAAGCGCCCCCATTGGACGAGCCTGCAACGGTTAACCCGATTTAGAAAATATAAGAAATATATATATTTGTAATGTTTCAGTTCGGCGGTACACCGTTGGATAAGACAATGACAACGGATCGCGTTGTCAATATGACCACAATAAAAAATGTTCAGCTTCCCAATTGACAAATTGTCCAACATTTCATTTTTTTTCGTTCTAAGGTGCTATGCAAAGTTATATATACTGTAGATGGCCGCTCAATAGTTTGACTACCGGAGAGACGTCTACCGGAAAGTACAAGACGAACTTGACTGTCCCGGAAAGACCTTCGTTGGGCTGGAGACAAGTCTACGGGTGATGTCGCCACTGGACTCAAAGCTTTGGCATACGGCCATTGAACTGGTGACGAGTTTACTGGTGACTTCGCTACTATAGCCCTGGGTCCGTCCTTACTAAGCGAGGGGAGGACAATCACTTTGTTTAATTTACGCGTTGAGATGCGTTCGCACAGGTGCATTCAATAATTGTAAATAAATTGTTCGAAGTAATCTGATGGATTGAGGATTGAGAAATTTAAAAGTACGAGTTTTCAGAAACCGTAATTAATTTAAGCGGATGAAAAGCAATAATTGCTGAGTATAGATCTTTGAATCAAAGTATTCTACAGGATTGAGAAAGTTGAAAGTAGGAGCATTGCTAAATAAAAGCAAGAAACGCTAAGTCAGTAGATTTAGATAATTTTATTTTGACAAGGATATACATTATTGGTTTTGAGTAAATAACCGAAGTAGTAGTGTACCGTTATAAATAACGAGATTTGAGAAACCAGAACAGTAGTTCTAAGTATATTTGAGACGTTGCAACGATAACCGAAAAGGAGGTGTTTAGACACATTTAGTATAAATTATAAATCATACATTTTAGTGATCTACTTTTCTAAAATAATAATTTTGTAAATTTCAGGTTTGAATTGAGATACAGATTTGAGAGAAGTTAATTATTTTGTTCGGTTCTTGATATCTGAGTCAGTGTTGGTGTTTCAGCAAATTTAAAAGTTAAAATTTAACCACTGTTACCAGGTATAGTGATCTGAAAGCGGGGTTCACTATATTTTGGGTGACAATCGGTAGTGGGTACAGCGCGTAGGCAGAGTGTGGAAGGCGGATCGAACCAAAAATTCAGTCTTGGGACAAGACTAGTGTCTTGTATGTTTTGCGGCATTTAGTGTATTTTCTGGTGTTTTCCGGTATTTAGTATGTTTCCTGTATTTTCCGGTGTTTTCCGGTATTTAGTATGTTTTCCGGTGTTTTCCGGTATATAGTATCACCCATGTTGTTGTTGTTGTATATTTTATGGCATCTTCGGCAACTAAGGCCCTTTATGCCATTAACTATACGGTTTTAGCTTTAACTATACTATATTATCAACTTGAGATGACGAAGAAGGAGTTGCAGTTTTAAAAGTGGGAGGAAAACCCCCAGAGAAATGCCCCAGGGGAAAACCCACGCGGTCAAGTAGGGACTGCAAACCCAATCCACATACACGCCCCGGATTCGAACCCGGGACGCCAGAGGTGAAAGGCGAGGAAAGAACCCGTACGCCAACCCGACCGCCGGGTATCACCCATGTCGGATACAATTAAATTTATCGCAACGGTACCACGGCGTAAGCACAGTAGTGCTTTAAAATGTCAAACTGTAAAAATTAAGTAGTCATTTGTCAGACAAAAAAAAAATAGTAATTTCATGGTATAATTTCACTAACAATTAATGAGTCATCCAGTCAAAAGATTAGTCATTGCATTTGTGCAATGACTAATAATAATTAGTCTTCAAACATGGTATAATTTGCCTAATTGGAGTGATTAGTCATTCTTAAAATTTAATTAGTCATGCAAAAAAATGAATTAGTCATCCGAAAAAAATAATGAGTAATTCCTTAAAATAAATGAGTCTTTAAATTAGTATTTGGACATAAATAATTAGTCAAGTACACATTCTCTGAATTTTAATTTCATACATTTATTTGTGGGCAAATTATTATGTACATAGTATATGAACAACCTGCCTTTCCCGTATTAGGGCGACCGGTTATGGGTAAAAAAGGCGTATTAGGACGACCGACCGCATTAGGGCGACCGATAGCCGGTCGTCCTAACGCCAAGTGCTTCAAAAACCATCTTTATTAGGTCACAAACCATTTTTATTAGGTTTCTCACCATTTTTATTAGGTTTGTAACCATTTTTTTCCAGGTTGAAAAACATTTTTATGAGAACTTTAAGTCGAAAAAATGGGTGTCAACGGCAGAGTTTCTTGCCGACAAATTTGCCGTTTTAGTGGTTCCCCAGAGCACTCTTTCCAAAACGGTCGTCCTAATACGGGAAAAGTAGTTATCAAACATATAAAATACATACAACACCAAATTTTGGTTGTTTAAAATTTTGTTTGTTGCATTTAAAATTTGTCACAAAATTTGCCCAAATAAGATGGCAATAAATTATATATTGGCAACAATTGTTAGCTAACATGAAAATAGCTAAGGCATGGAGCTGCGTATGTTGTAGACTGGTTCCCTTGTCCACATATTTACTTCCCCTCCGTCGTATATGAGGACAGGTACACGCCGCCATGTTTGGCATAAATATCCAGGAATTCCTGGATGTTTATGCAAATTAAAAGGACTGTGTCACGGTTTGCGCAAGCGCCAAGCAGGCGCCCAGAATACAGCGTGTTGCGCGCCTTCGTTCGATTTTGCATCGCGCGCTACGCAATCAATGTCTGGGAAAATAACAGCGGCGGCAGCAGCGGTATTTTTGCATCGACAGCAGAAGATATGCCTGTAAAATTGCTGTCAGGACCAAATAAGCATACTGGTTTCGGTGGGAATCAAGGTTGAACAAATAGCTATATATCCAACCATGTCATTCATATCATTCGATGGGGTTTCTGTCATGTTTTGTCGAGTTTTTGTATGCGATGAAAAACTTTTTTTGAACAACGGCCGCACTGTGATATTGATGTTTGGCGGCTTAAAAATACGGCAAACAGCGCCATTTCAAGTAAAAAGTAATGTATCAGTACAAACCTGGGCGTTGACGAGTACACCACTGCCAAAATTACTAAATAATTATAAGGGATGGCAAAGATTGAATAGGATATGCAAAACCCAGCGACAACATTAACGATTGCGAAATTCACTCGTTGTTGAGCAAACTCTAAAAATAGATCATGCATATATTTAATACAACGACCAATCACGCGTGGTAATACAACGGCCAATCACCCGTGGTTATTGCTCAGCGTGTGCCTGTCCTTGTATAGCGAGAGCAGCGTAGTGCACATGGACAGGGGACCAGTCTACGTATGTTGTGGCATGAAATTGGCGCGTGCGCATTGCTGACAAACCTGTGCCCTAAACATTATGTAAAAAAGGGAAGGTTAAAGGGTTAATCCAATTTCTGAAATTTAATTTCATACATTTTTTTGCAAATTATTACATGTATGTATGAATTTTGTTTAGTGCTTTAATAAAACTCAATTTGTTTCACAAAAGCCTTGTTAACTTCACAACACCACAAAATAATACAGTAGCACTTGCACGGTTGTTGCTACAAAAGCCTTGCTCCATTTGTTTGTTAACTTAACTTATAAGTGCTACTGTATTATTTTGTGTGCATTTGTTGCATAAAAAAAGCCGTCACCCCGACTGGAAATTCGTCAAACTGAGAAACAAAATGGTACAAACACAACTGTACGAATAGACTACTAAAGTGAAATAGACCCAATAACCATTGCAAATGACGTCACATTTTAGTAGTCTATTAGCTTTTTCAACGCTGGATTTTGGCGATGAAAACGGGGAAAGAACGAATTTTGAAAACAATACCTGTGACGGATGTCTGCTGCATATGCCCCGATTTAAATATATGGCATATTGAAAATAAAATAATTATGATTGAAAATTTAAAAAACCTCCCCCACACCACCCCCTCCACTTCCCAGCCCCCACCCCTCTTCCCAATCTCTACCCCGCCTCGGCCACCCTTCCCAAAAAGCAATGGCCCACTGTGCGTGCGCCCCCCCCCCCCCCCCCCCCCCCCCTCCGCTCACCCAGTGAAAAAAAATCTGGTCTACGCCACTGGTTCTTAACGGAACATACATTATTAAGAGAACATACAACATTCTTAAGAGAACACACAACATTCCTAAAAGAACACAACAGCTTGTTGAACCAGCAATATTCCTTCATTAGCTGGTTACTAGCCTTGTCTAAGGCTGTGACCTTGTCTCACTGTGCTGGCAATGGCCAAGCCACTGAGAAAGGCCCTTAATTGAAAAAAAACGAGGCTTGCAGGAAAATTAGTTTGGTCCAGTGTTAAAATTGACATCACAATGACACACGTAGCGCGATTGAGAAAACAGACAGCGCTGACAGCGATTCTCTCAAAACAGAGCGGAGAGGGGGAGGGGGAGGGGGGTGGGGGGAGGGGGTTGGGGGGGGGGGGGGGGTGGGGTGGGGTGGGGGGGGGGGGTGGTGGTGGGTGGGGGGTGGGTGGGGGGAGGGGGGGGGGGGGGGGGGGGGTGAGG